>CM037849.1:4222441-4272924 GCA_021234535.1 Stichopus chloronotus
AGAAAAGTCTGAAACATTTATTTTGAGTGAAATCCGACGCCTCTTCTAGTATGTGTCTTTCTATATAAATGACGATACTGATATTTCCCAAACGTTCCCCTCCAGGCTCTTCGTTCAAACTGCCTGCAAACATCTTCTCTATGTGCTTACGAAAACATCTATTCAGGTGGTGAAATCAACTAGAATTTTCATTGTTTAACTTCCACTTTTTCTTATTCTACGTTGAGCTATAACTTCCCGTCAGTATGAAAACCCTACAAAATGCATTAAACGCTGTTGATGACGTCATTAATCTTAGCAAAGTATTACTTAGGCACAGCATTGTATACACTTGCACAAATGTACGATATATTACCTCCTAGAAGTACTGCAACAGAACAATTTGTTTGAAACAAGAACGTTTAAATACACCTCTTACCTGGTAGCAAACGTCAAAAAATTTATTTGAGATGAAATCAGAGGCTTTATCAAATGTACGTTTTCAATTTAAACATCAAAATTTTATTTCCAACATTCCTGTATCTGTCTCCTTTTTTTTTTTTTTTTTGAAATAAATATGCCCACAGTTGAGACATACCTGTTTCGTCGTGAGAAGAAAAAAAAAAAAAGCATGAAACATAGTTGATGACATCATAAAAAAGTTAAAACTATCGAATAACCCCAACAGGTTTACATTGAAAAAAATGTGCTATATCTTTCTTTTAGCTGAAACGACTGTCACTTGACAATCTCCTCGACGTAAGGATAGTTTTAATATATTTGTACCTTCTAGAAAACTTGAAAAATAATTATTTTCAATGGAATCAAACGAGTTTCTGAAGTGTGCGTTTTCTGTTGAATAAAGATGCCGATATCGATATACGTTCGCCGTTGTATTCGTTCAAAATGCCAAAACATGTCCCTGTTTATTGTTGTCTTGTTTTATTAGAGACAATTTCGAGCTTGAGATTTTTACATCGAATAAGAATCTCGATGCATGCAGGAAATATGGCTAATTTTCTAATAATCTAAAAGTTCATGACTCTGTCTCTGCTCTACAAAATCGTCTATTCTTCCCTATGTATTTGATCTATAAATATGAATTTCTCACGTTGAGATATAATCGTTTCTTTGTTTGATACAAAAAAAAGTCATTCATTAAAGTGTTGAAATATCGAAATAACCCCCAAATTGTTTACTTTTAAAAGAATGTACTATATATTTCTTATAGATTAAACGACTGTTATAGAATAAACGACTGCATCGTAACAATTTTCTTCACGTTAGCAGAGTTTCAAAATATTCTACCTCCTACAATACATGAAAAGTAATTATTTAATTACTACTTATTTTATATCGAATAAAAGGTCTCGAGGTAAGGAGTATGGATTATTTTGTAGTAGTCGAAACATTCATGAATCTGTCTCTTTTAATTAATCCATGAGGCATGTTTTGACATTCTGAAAGTTAAAAACGTTAAGGCGATATCGGTATCTTTTTCTACAGCACACTCTTTCAATGTAAACGTTGTGGAGTTACTCGAATAGTTTAACACTTTTTATAACGTCATTAACTATAATTTATGCTTTTTTGGTTTATTCTCCTGAAGAAACAGTTACATCTCAGTGTTCGCCATATAATTTTCAAAATCAATTACATTCGTAAAGATAGACTATTTTGACATAATTTTGCTATTTTGGTAACCCTATAGCCTTATGCTTAATGAAAATAGAGACAGGTTCATGAATTTTTTATATTATTACAAAATTCGTTCCAATTCATTACCTCGACACCATTAAAGTCGATATATAGATCTCTACCTGTCTACCTGTCTCTACCTGTCTCTACTGTCTACCTGTCTCTGAACCTGTCTCTACTAAAATAAGAAAACATTAAAAAGGGACAAATGTTGACATTCTGAGCCAAGACAACGGCTAACGCATGTACGATATCGACATCCTTATTCGATAGAAAACAGACACTTTAGGGACTCTTTTGATTTTAATTGAGAAGAATTACTTTTTATTTATTTATTCTAGACGGTAGAGATATATTAAAACTGTGCTTACCTCAAGGAGATTGTTACGTGACACTAGGTAAAGTTAAAAGAAAGATATAGTACATTCTTTTAAATGTAAACCGCACTGCGGTTATTCGAATATTTTAACACCTTCAAAGACGTCACCCAATACGTTGTATGGTTTGGAGATTTATTCATAAAAACAACGGTAATACTTCAACGTTAGAAATACATATTTAACCATCAAGCACATTGAAAAATGTAGACGATTTTGGCATCAATTACTATAGCTATTTGGGTACGGATATAGCCTTATACATTAGTAAAAATGGAGAGAAATTCATGAATTTTAAGATTATTACACATTTCGTCAATATTCATTACCTTGATACCCTTATTTGATTTTAATGATATCAGCTCGAACTGTCTCTAATAAAAACAAAAACATTAAAAAGGGAAATATTTCGACATTCTGAGCAAAGACAACGGCAACGTATGGATGATATCGGCATCCTCATTCAATAGAAAACAGACACTTTAGGGACTCTCTTGATTTTATTTGAAAATAATTACTTTTTATGTATTCTAGACTGTAGAGATATATTAAAACCTTGCCTACCTCAAGAAGATGTTCATTGTGACACTAGTTAAAGCTAGAAGAAAATATAGTACACTTTTCAATGTAAACCTGTTGGAGTTATTCGGATTTTTTAACACTTTCAATGACGCCATCAACTACGGTGTATGGCTCTGGGGTTTATTCAAACAAAAAAAGGTTATATCTCAACGTAGGTATACATATTACAAGTTCGAATACATTTGAAAGATAGACGATTCTGGCATAAATTAGTTTTTTTGGTAAGACTATAACTCTGTGCATTATTAACAATAGAGACAAATTCTTGAATTTTTAGATTATTGCAAAATTCTTCAATATTCATTACTACGATACACTTACTTGATATAAAATGATATCCATCTCAAACTGTCTCTACTAAAACATGAAAACATTAAAAAGGGACATATTTTAATATTCTGAGCAAAGACGACAGCTAACGTATGGACGATATCGGCATTCTTATTCAATAGAAAACCACTTAAAGGGGAAATCAGGGTTTCACTGAGAAAATTCACGTTTAGTTGATTTTTCTTTTTGACCTGATTGTTCACGGAAATATAGAGACGTTGGGGAGGTGTTTGAATGAAGAAGAAGAAACGGTAATTATTGCATTAATTACGGTTGAATGAGAACTCGTAATGTTTGTCGGGTACAAAAAATAAACGTACAAGACAAGACAGCCTCCTCTATACTATGACCAATCACAGCGTAAGACTGAGATGACGTTATATGAATAAACATAACCGAATGTTACGGTTCCCATGCTGTGCGTCTTCGCGAATGGAAATTACTCGCAAACCATACAGCTGTTCACTCACGCCGCGACTTCGTTTGATGTTTTGTTTACTGTACTAAATAGGACGCCCCACCTCCTCAGATAATCTTGGTCATATTTGTTAGTTACAAATCATACCGGTGGGGAATTGTAGTGAAATAAATTGTGAAAATAAACCCTGATTTCCCCTTTAAGGCAGGAAGGTGTTATTAGATGGAGATCCATCGAAAACTTTAATTTAAGCCAATCCAATTAGATTAACCAAAGAGTAGAGACTTAATCTTCCATTGGGAATTATTTGAAATAAAGGGCATTGAAAAACCTTTGTCTAATATCTCGGCAACCTCATCTGCCCATTCATACCTACAGCCAACCCAACAAAAAGGATTATTTAAAGGAATGCGTTAATGTCTAACTAGTTACAGACAGTCAAGTACAAAACACTGTTCTGACATTCCAAATGACTGTTTATTGCCAAGAAACCTAATGATGCTTGCTATTAACCAATGCTCATGATCTATGCAAATGAGCACAAGAAGTATAAAACTAAACTTTACCGTCGGGTTTTGACTTATTTTCGCATTCGCTCGCATGATCTAAAAGACACCCTCATATTGAGCAAGTTGTAGGGAACTAGACAAGTATGTTGTAAATAGCGTTCAAACGCGTCGAAACCCTCAAATTAATTTACAGCTTAAGCGACTGGCAATGTCAAGGCAAGGGGATGTAGCAGCCGTCATCTCCCACTTTTAATTACTTAACACCTCTAAAGCCTATTGAATCATCAAGAACAACACACAAAAGAGATTGCTGTCAGCAACTGGTAGGTTTCAAAGAGAGAGTTTTCGATAGATCTCCATCTTATAAACACACCCTTCCCCTGATCAAGGGACTCGTTCGATTTTATTTGAAAAGATTTTTCTTTCATGTATTCTAGACGGTATTGATATATTAAAACTCTGTTTATCTCAAGATGTTACGTGACACTAGTAAAAGCAAAAGAAAGATTTTCAATCTAAACGTGTGGGGGTTATTTAATATTTAACCACGTCATCACTACGTTTTATGTTTTTTGTGGTTTAAAAAAAAACTGTTATATCTCAACGTTCGGTATACATATTTCAAGTTCGAGCACATTCCAAAGTTTTGACGACTTTGGCATAAATTATACATTTTGGTAAGACTTAAGCCTTATGAATTAATAGAAATACAGACACATTAATAATTTTTTCGATCATACAAACTTCGTCCATATACCTTACCTGGGCATCTTTGTTCGATAGTCAAACTAGTCTCAAATAAAAACAAGAAAACATTTAAAAAGGGAATGTTTGTGACATGCTGATCAAAGACAACGGCTAACGTATGGACGATATCCGATCCTTATTCAACAGAAAAACACACACGTAGAGACTCGTTTGATTTTATTTGAAAATAATTATTTTACATGCTTTTTTGTTTAACCATACAAAGGTATGGTTATATCTCAACGATAGGACAACAATGGGTAAATTTCGAAACCATTATTAAGGACTCTTTCGATTTCATCGCAAAGTAATTATTTTTCATGTATTCTAGAGGGCAGAGATTATTAAAACACTGCTTATCTCAAGGCGATCGTTACGTTACACTAGTTAAATCTAACGAAAGATGTATATATTCTTTTCAATGAAAAACGTGCTGGTATTATTTGGGTATTTTTACATTTTACAAGACGTCAGCAACAACGTTGTATGTTTTGGTGGTTTATTAAAAAAAAAAAAAAGTTGAATCTCAACGTTAGGTATACATATTACAAGTTAGGATACATTCGAAAGATAGACGAAAGAAACCTAAACTCTTTTGTTAGTTTATCCTCAATCGATGAATGTTTCTGTATCATAAATAAATCAGGATTAAGTCAAATGTTATATTGTTCTCGTATTTGTTGCACAGTAAGATGACGTGAAAAACAGGATCATCTGTACACCTCTTTCTCTTTTATAGTCGATATGTTGCAATTTCTTACATGCACAAAATAACACTCTATGATAAATTAACTTTGAGTATACACCATGCCAAAACAACAGAATAATTCACGGAGTATTTTGTAATGACAAGTTGTGAAGTGCAAATGTAATCTAAGTCAGTTACAGGTGTTAAAATATGAGGATAAACCCAACAAGGTTTACACTTAAAAAAATGTATTATATCTTTCTTAAGCTTCTTGTCGTAAGCAGAGTTTTAATATATCCGTACCTTCTAGAATACACGTAAAATAAAATTTGAAATGAAATCAGATGGGTCCCTAAAGTGAGTGTTTTCTATTGACTAAGGATGCCGATATCGTCCAATACGTTCGCCATCCTCTTCGTTCAGAACGTCAGAAACATTTCCCAGTTTCATTTTTTCTTGTTTGATTAGAAACAATGTCGATCTATACATCAGTTTATATCGAATGTCTCAATGTAGGGAATTTAGAAGAACTTTGTAATGGTCGAAGAATTTATGAATCTGTCCCTATTTTGGTTAATCCATAAGGCTATAAGCCTTATTAAAATGTGTACATGATGCCAAAATTGCCTATCTTTCCGACTGTGTTCGAACTTAAACCATTTATTCCTAACTTTGACATATAAATGTTGTGTGTGTGTTCGTTCGTGTGTGTGTGTGATTCGACGAAAAAAAAACATAGAAAGGAATTATTTTTAAATAAAATTAAAACATTCCATAAAGTATGATCTTCCATTGAATAAGAATGTTGATATCGTCTATACGTTATCCGTTGTCTTTGCTTAGAATGTTAAAAAAATGTCCAATTTTAAAGTTTTCTTGTTTTATTAGGGACAATTTCGAGCTGTATATCATTTGACATCGAATAAAGGTCTCGAGGTAAGGAATATAAACGAATTTTGTAGTGATCGTTATTTTTTCTATCAAAAATGTTTAATTTATGCTGAAATATTTTATTTTTGAATGCGTTCTAACCAAAAAATATGTATACCTAACGTTTTGTATAGCCGTTTCTTTTAAGCTATAAAAGGATAAAACGTAGTTGAGGACGTCAATAAAAGTGTTAAAATATCCAAATAACCCCAACATGCTTTCCATTAAAAAGAATGCACTACTGTATATCTTTCTTCTAGCTTTAAGTATTGTCACGTATTATTGTCACGTATTTATTTACAGTATCTTGTCTCTACCTTCTAGAATACATGAAAAGTAAATCTTTTCATATTAAATTGAAAGAGTTATGAAGTGTGATTTTTTGTTGAAATAGGGATCGTCCACACGGTAGCAGTTGTCTTTGCTCAGAATGTCAAAATATGTCCCTTTTTCATGTTTTCTTGTTTGATTAAAGACAGTTTCGAGCTGGATATCATTTATATCGATCAAGGGTTCCGTTGTAAGGAATATGGACGACTTTTGTAATGATCGCAAAAATCCTGAATCTGTCTGTGTTTATTAATCCATAAACCTATAGCCTTAAAAATGTCTAATTTATGCCAAAATCGTCTTTCTTTAGTAATGTGTTTCATGTTTAAATATAAATATGAATATCGAAAGTTGGGATATATCCGTTTCTTCATTGGTATGAGTAAACCACAAAAATCATAAAGCGTATTTGATGACATCATTGAAAGTGTTAAAATATTCAAATAACTCCAAAACGGTTTATACTGAAAAAAAAAAGTGTTACATCTTTCACAAAGCTTTAACAGTACTGCTGTCAGGTAACAATCTCCTTGAAGTAAGCAGAGACTTTTAATACATCTCTACCTTCCAGAATACATGAAAAATAATTATTTTCAAATGAATCAAACGAGTCTCTAGAGTATGTCTTTTCTATTGAATAAGAGTGTCGATATCTTCCATACGTTTGCCGTTGTATTTGTTCAGAATATCAAAATATGTCCTTTTTAAATGTTTTCTATATTTTGGAGACAATTGCGAGCTGCATATTTTTTTTTACATTCAAGAAGGGTGAGTTGGTAAGGAACATGGACCAAAACGTCTAATATGTGCCAAAATCTTTTATATTTGAATGTGTTAGAACTGAAAATAGGTATACCAAATAAAATCAAAAGTGTCCCTGAAGTGTGTTTTTTACTGAATAAGGATGCAGATATCATCCATACATTAGCTGCTGTCTTTGCTCAGAATGTCAAAATATGTCCCATTGTAATGTTTGCTTGTATTATTAGAGACAGGTTCGAGCTGAATATCATCTGATATCAAATAAGGGTTTCGAGCTAATGAAGATGGACGATATTTTTTTATAATCTAACAATTCCTGACCTGTATGTATCTTTATTAATGCACAAGGTTATAGCTTTATCAAAATATCTAATGTATGTTAAAATCGTCTATCTTTTAAACGTATTCGAACTTGTAATGTGTATACCTAATAATCAGATATAACATTTTTCTTAAGTAAACCACAAAAAGCATACAACGTAGTTGATGACCTCATTGAAAGTGTAAACATGTACGAAAAAAACGGAAACAGGTTTAACATTGAAAAGAATGTACTGTAACGTTCTTTTACCTTTAACTAGTGTCACGTTACAATCTCCTTGAGGTAAGTAGATTTTCAATATATCACTACAGTTTGGAATTTATCAAAATCAAATCTTCTCCAACAAAATCAAAAGAGTCCCTAAAGAGTGATTTTCCATCGATATGGATGGAATAACCTCAATAGGTGTTACATTGAAAAGTATGTACTATATCTTTCTTATAGCTTTTACTAGCGTCACGCAACAATCTCCTTGAGGTAAGCAGAGTTTTAATATATCAATACCGTCTAGAATACGTGACAAGTAATTCTTTTCAAATAAAATAATAGATATGGATCTTAGTAATAATCTAAAATTTCTCTTGATCTAAAATCTGTCTCTATTTTTATTAATGTATGAAGCAATAGTCTTACCAAAATAGCTAATTGATGTTAAAATAGTCTTTCTTTCGAATGTATTTGAACTTGTAATGTGTATACCTACGTTGAGATATAACCCTTTTTTTGTTTTAATAAACCACAAAAAAGCAGACACGTAGTTGATGCAAAATTTAAAGTGTGAAAATTTTCATCGGTTTTATATTAAAAAGAATGTGCTGAATGTTTCTTTTAGCTAAAACGATTGTCACGTGTCAGTCTCCTTTACTAATAGTTTGAGTACACTTTTACCTTTTAAAATACATGAAAAATAATTATTTTGAAATAGAATCAAACGAGTTCCTGAAGTGTGTGTATTCTATTGAATAATGATGGCGATATCGTTCATACGTTGGCCGTTGTATTCTTTCAAATGTCAAAAAATGGCCCTTTTTATTGTTTTCCTGTTTGATTAGAGACGGGTTCAAACTTGATTTTTTTTCACCCAATATGGATACCGATTCAGGAGATATGGGCGACTTTAGTTATAATTTAAAAGTTCCTGAATCTGTCTCTATTTTTTAATGCATAACGCTATAGCCTTACCAAAATAGCTCATTTATGTTAAAATCGTCTATCTTTCGAATGTATTCGAACTTGTAATATGTATCCCTGACGTTGAAATATAATCTTCTTTTGTTTGAATGAACCACAAAAAGCATACAACATAGTTTTTTTTTTCTTATCCTTTTTTTTTGTGTGTATGAATATTCTATATAGGACAGTTAACGAAATCAAAAGTACTTACGAAATATGCGCATATCAACTATTCTCATAAATATAAATTCATTCCCCAAATCTTTCTTACAGATTAAATTATAAACTTTCAGTCTATTCACATACTGTTTTCCAATGGACGTAAGGTGTTAAATTTCATACATCGCAAAATATAGTCACTGGAAAAGAATCACACAGTTTCTAAATGCAGAATGTAGGCTATCATAGGATATTGTGTGACGTACTTTTCATTTTCCAATTTCTTTTTCAACTTGTATATCACATTTAAATTTGTGTAAAAATTCATTTACGTTGGGCAGCTGAAAATTCAATTTCTTTTCAAAGAAGTGATATTTTAAATGAAAGATGAGAAAATTATTAGGGTGTCTCAAATGGAATTTGTATCCAAAAAATAAATCTTCTTCATAGAATACAAAGAGTCTGCCTAATATGCTTTGCTCTGCGTCCAAAATAAAATTTGATGTAATGCTGCAATCCAAAAACAATTCAAAACAATTCAAAACTCTGAAGATTCAATCTGCTCATTACAAAAGGTACTGAGTGAGTTGAAGACAATGTTCATTCGACAAAGACGGAAATTTGTGCCGAGGATTCGGTGAATAAAACGGAATTGAAAGTAACGAATCTTACTTTCTTTGCAAGCGGTGAAGGAATCCTACAAATGGTTTGCCATTGAGATTGGCCCCACTGAAAAACTTCGTCACACTTCGAAAAGGCAACAGGGGGAGTAGCGATAGTCTTAATTAAATGCTTGTAGATTTTATGAGATAGATATGGAGTATCTTGAAGAATGTCTTCTAAATCGTCATTTACATTTGTCATGTAACGTAAATTTAAAGGCTCTACCCATTCTCTAGAAATAGCAGATAAAATACCGTAGAAGACTGAAAAAGGGAAAGCATCTGACTCAAGGTCTATGGTTATAATTCTTGCACCCTTGCAATTTTTGAATTAACCACAAAAAGCATAGAACGTCGTTGATGGCGTCTTTTAAAATGTGAAAAAAATCGAAATAATCCCAGCAAGTTTTGCATACATATAATCATAAAATACAATTTCATTACCAATTCTTATCAGTGAATAATGCCAAACAATTTAATTTTGAAATTTGATACTGGATAACGAAAACTATACTTTGATTAAGCCTCACGGACATCGCTTGTAAAATCACTATCAATAGTTAAATCTTTTGATTGGTAGTTACAGAAAATAGAAGTGGCTTGCCATATTATTGCAATGAAAGTCAAAGAACAATTTCCAGGTAGAAGTGGTATTGTCAGTATATCTTTTTACCATGTGCATTTTAGACCACTAATAAAAGGATTAATGTGGGGGGGGGGGGGGCTCCCAGACCACCCTGGTCCAAGGGAGTAATTAAAGTAGATCTTTGTATTTTGCCTGGTATTCCTGACCAGATGAAACGAAAAAGAAGCTTCCAAATCTTTCATGAAGGTAACCGGGGTGCTAAGCAATTCTTGAAATAGGTAAACTAGCTTAGAAAGATCGAAAGTTTTAATAACATTAATTCTGCTTATAGGCGTTAAGTCTCTATCAGACCATAATTTAACTTACTATTCAGTTTTAGGGTATTGTTTAGATGGAATAAATTATCTCTATGATTGTCAAAAGTAACACCAAAAACAGTAACAGGGCCAAGAGTCCAAGCAAAATTAAACTCGTTTAGAAAAGGTATTTTCAACACTTAATGGTTCTAATGGAAAGATATTGGTCTTTTCATACTTAACTTTTAAACTAGAAGGATTTTTCAACCTATAAAAAATTTGAAAACAACACTTAAACTATCGCGGGTGCCATCAATAAAAACAGTTGTGTCACCGGCACACTGACTTATTCGTATTCCCTTTCCCATAATAAACAATCCTTTTACAAGAGGTAAGTCGTAAATACATATGGTCAAAATCTCGGCACACAATACAAAAATATGGGCTCAATGGTCACCCTTGTCTAAAACCTTTAGATATTTCGAAATAGGGGGATGAATTAAAGCTATTACAACCGCAAGCTGAGGCGTTAGAGTAAAGAGTTCTAATACAACGTGTGAAACCATCCCTGAAACCAAAACGAGTTAAACATTTGCGGATGAAAGCCCATTGCAGACGGTCAAAGGCTTTCTCGAAATTGACAAATAGTAAAAATCCTCGTACATCTATCTTTTCACAATAATCGATACAATCAAGTATTTACCCGAATATTCTCGCCGAGGAAACTATTTTTAATAAAACCAGTTTGATTGCAGTGAATAACAGATGGAATAACAGATGGAATAACTTTTTTAAGTCTACTTACTAATGTCTTGGCGGCAATTTTATAGTCTACATTCAGTAATGATATAGGTCGATGGTTCTTTACTAAAAGAATGATATTTTTGTGGTTTAGGAATTTACGTGATCAGACCTCGTCCCTGCTCAGAAGGTAACTCCAACTTATGACAAGAATAATTAAGAGAATTAACAACAAAGTTCCCAATGTTATGACAAAACGTCTTGTAAAACTCTACTGTAAGGCCATCACTCCATGGACATTTTCCATTACTAAAAGAATTGAGGGCCTCCCAGCAATCCTTAGGAGTAAATGTACCGTCACATGTGTCAGCCTCCTCTTGAGATAAAGGATTACTACAACGTTTATTACCAAGAAGAATGGATGGATTACACCCTTCACTCGTATACAAAGTTGCATAGAAAACGACCAATGTGCGAATAATTACAGTATTATTACAAATATCGGTTCCTTCCTGCGACTTAAGTTTGCGAATTACGTTAAAGCTATTATTGCGACTTTAATTGCCACTTTCTAAATTAAGGAAACATTTTGCCCTTTTTTACCCATGCTCGACCATATTGCCCTAGATAGGATCATCGTATGATTCAATCATGAGGTCATGATATCAATGCATTTATATCTGGCACGAAAATTTGTACGTTGATGTCCCCTATTTTATCGAAATCTAAGTTAAAACAAAATTAAAATCGCCACCTACCACCCAAGAGTCCAACTGAAAATCTTGTAATTTCCAATGGAGCAGCTTAATTTAGCCAGGATCATCTGCATTGGGTCCATAAATACAAAGAAAGGTGAACAACGTCTGCTTAATGGTAATTTGAAGGATGAGAAAGCGTCCATGATCACAAATAAACGTATTGCAGATTGTATAGTCAAGTGAAGGCTTCAAAAGTATGCAAACACCGCGACTAATTGTTGAACCCTGGCAAAAGACAATATGACCAACGAATTCGGATTTCCAACACCTTTCGTCATTATGAGAACTATGTGGTTCTTGAATGAAGTAAATATCTTTCTTTTGATTATGCAGATAAGTAAAAACCCGTATCCTCTTCCTACTCTGCCTAAGGCCTCTAGCGTTATATGTTCACAACTTAAAGCCAGCCAAAAGCTATATACAGGATATATACATACCTATATACACAAAAAATAATGTCGGTGATGCAGAACAGAGGAGATACAAGAGGATATGTACCATAATACACCAAATGGCATATCAACATGAGTGAACATTACTGTGTTGGGGATGAATAAGGAAAGGAAAAAAAAGAAACAGGGGAGACAAGTACTTTTACTCATAAGGGTCCCAAATATGGACACTTCCAATGCCATGGCTCTCAGCCTGGAATGTGAGACCCTTTGGGCGATGTATAAAATATCAAAATGAAGAAACTTCCCAAGTAATAACAATTACGGTCCAGTAACCATATTGTTTACATTGAAGGTTTAATACTATAACTGTAAGCAAAAAGCAAGAAGTAACTTTTACCATGAAGCTGCACATTGTAGAGTCTTGCAGGATCAAATAAAGTTAACAAACAAGTCAAGTTCCAAAAACAGAAAAGGGTTATGAGAAAAATCTCATTAGGTTGACAGAAGGTACATAATCCACAGCTCAAATAGATTCTACAACTGGAACATATGATAATATAGTAAGAGATTTCAAAACCAAAATCTGTTGCAAATTGTTACGGAGTGCTAGGTCTTCTGAAAAAGCCAGGGTGAGGGGGCATTTCTTTTTAGGCAGTAGTCGCGGCTTTGTTAAAGTCACATGGAATTCCGCCTCTGGTTCGCCAACATCCAGCATAAAGGCGAAATATTGGCGAATATTGAATAACCTAAGAACTTTCTGAATTTCTCTCTATTTTATTTTATTGCATAGGGCTACAGTCTTACCAAAATCGCTAATTTATGTTACAGTCGTCTATCTTTCGAATGTACTCGAACTTGAAATATGTATACCGAGCGTTGAGATATAACCGCTTTTTGTGTTAATAAACCCCCAAAGCATAAAACGTAGTTGATGACGTTTTTTAAGTGAAATTTAAATCTTCCAAATGTATTTGAACTTTAATATGTATACCTGACATTGAGATACAACCTTTTTTGTTTGATTAAGCCCCCAAAAGCATATAACATAGTTGATGACGTCATTGAAAGTGTGAGAATATCCGAACAACCCCAACACGTTTTACATTCAAGAGAATGTTCAATATTTATCTTTTAGCTTTAACTATTTTCACAAAACAATCTCCGTGAGGTAAGCAGAGTTTTAATATATCACTACCTTCTAGAATACATGAAAAGTAATTCTTCTCAAATAAAATCAAAAGAGCCCCCAATTTGTGATTTTCCATTGATATGGATGCTGATATCATCCATACGTTAGCCGTTGTCTTTGCTCAGAATGTCACCATATGTCAACGTTTTAATGTTTTCTTGTTTCAGTGGAGACAGGTTTGAGTTGCATATCATTTTATATGAAATGAAGGTATCGAGGTAATGAATATGGACGATCTTGGACATGTTTAATTAATGAAAAAATGTGCCTATCTTCGAATGTGTTTAAACTTGAAATATGAATAATGAACTTTGAAATATAATCGTTTCTTTACGTGCATAAACCACATAAGCATAAACGTGGACGATGACGTCATTTAAGGTTCTTAAATGTCAGGATAACCCCAGAACCTTTTACATTTAAAGGATTTACTACATCTCTCTTTTAGCTTTAACTACTGTAACGTAACAAAAATATTTATTCAGATACATTTTTCAACTCTTTGAAAAAAATTGTACAATTTAGGATGTAGTTTTAAGCGATATTCAAATTTTGTACTGATCGAAAACTCCATCAATTTCATTTTTTATTATTACAAATATTATTGTTTGTGACGTTGAAATTCTATTCCCAACGGTGAGGTGTAAAGAAGAAGGTTTTTATTACATCTCTACCTTTCAGAATACATGAAAAGTTATTATTTTCAAATAAAATCCTTGAAGTAAGGATGCAGATATCGTCGATATGGTAGACGTTGTCTTTGCTCAGAATGTCGAAATTTGTCCCATTTTAATGTTTTCGTTTTTAATTCGACACAATTTCGAGTTTGGTATCATTTTATTTTGAATAAGTAATCAGAGGTTGGGAATATGAACAAGTTTTGTAATGATCTGAAAATGGATGAATCTGGCTCTATTTTTATGAATCCATAAGGCTATAGCCTTACCAAAATGTGTGATTTATTCCAAAATCGTCTATATTTATGAACGTACTCGAACTTGACATATGTATACCGAACGTTGAGATATAATCGGTTTTTGTGTTAATAAACCACAAAAAGCATAAAGCATAGTTGATTACGTCATTAAAAGTGTTCCAATTGATTGGGCTTGATATTAATTTAAGGATCCCGACGTAAGGAATATGAACAAGTTTTTTAATGATCGGAAAATTTATGAATCTCCCTCGATTTTTATTAATCCATAGGGCTTTAGCCTCACCAAAATGTGTAATTAATGCCAAAATCGCCTACCTTTGAGAATGTGCTCGAACATAAAATATGTGTTTCTCACTTTGAGAAGTAACCGTTTTTTGTGTGAATAAACCTCCATCGGCATAAAACGCAGTTGATGACGTCATTAAAACTGTCCAAAGATCCGAATAACCCCCATACGTTTAAATTTGAAAAGAATGTACTATATCTTTCTTTTAGTCACATGTAGTAACACGTAACAGTCTTATTGACGTAACCAGAGTTTTAATACATTTCTACCTTTTAGAATACATGAAATTTGTATCTTTTTATTAATCAAAATCAAAAGAGTCAATAAAGTTTGTGTTTTCTCTAAATAAGGATGCCGGTAATTGTCAATAAGTTAGTCGTTGTCTTTCCCAGAATGTCCAAATACATCCCTTTTAATGTTTTCGTGTTTGATTAGAGATAATTTCGAGCTGTATGTTATTTAACATCGAATAATGGTCCCAAATAAAATTTGAATGATTTTTGCAATGATCGAAAAATTCATAAATCTGTCTCTATTTTGTTTAATCTATTAGGGTTTAGCCTTACCAAAATGTCATTTATACCAAATTCTTCTATCTTTCTTAAGTGTGTTTTATTTTTAAATACATTTTTTTAATCCATTAGCCTTACCAAAATTGTCATCGAGGTAGGGAATATGGACAAATTATGTAACAATCGAATAATTCCTGAGTATTTCTCTATTTGTTTAATTGATGAGGCATTTAGACATCAAAATGTCTAATTGATGACAAAATCTTTCCTTAATGTGTTTGCTATTTGAATATGTATTTTCAACATTGAGATATAATCAAAATCGTTTATCTATGTGCTAGAACGTGAAATATGTATACCGAATGTTGGGATACAACCGTTTTAATGAGAATAAACCACAAAAAGCATAAAACGTAGGTGATGACGTAATTAATGGTTTTAAAGTATTCGAATTGCCCTAACACGTTTACCATTGAAAGTAATTTACTTTGTCTTTCCTTTACCTTTAACTACTGTCACGTAACAAAAATGTTAAATAAGACACGTTTTTTAACTCTTTGAAAAAAAATGGGATTTGGGATGTCGATTTATGCGATATTCAAGAGTTTTGTGATGATCTAAAAATGCATCAATTTAACTTTATTTTTTATTGATACACACTTTATTCTTTGTGACATCGAAATTCTATTTTCAACAGTGAGATATAACTCTCCCGTAAGTGAGAAAGATCTATAAAATGCGTAACACGTGGTTCATAACATAATTTATCTCATGAAAATATGATATACACTTAACAAAATGAACCATATATTTCTTTTTGCAGTCCTATCGCAGAACAATCTCTTTGAAACAATGAGTAACGTTTAAATACACTTCTACTTAATTTTAAAAAAACGTCTAAAACATTTATTTTGAGTTGAAATCCAACGCCTCTCGAAGTATGTGTCTTTCTATATAAATGACGATACTGATATTTCCCACACGTTCCCCTTCCTGACTCTTCATTCAAACTGCCTACAAACATCTTCTCTATGTGCTTACGAAAATATCTATTCAGAATTTGGTGAATTTTTGATTGCTTAACTTTCAAATTTGTATTGCCAACGTTGAGATATAACCTTCCAATCAGTGTGAAAAACCACCAAAATGCATTAAACGCTGTTGATGACGTCATTAATCTTATTAAAGTACCACAAAAACCCCAGAATGGTATATACTTCACAAAATATACGATATATTACTTTCCTGGAAGTCCTGCTTCTCGAGCCCGTTCGAACTTCCATGATGTATTTCCGCTTTTGAGGTAGTAGCGTCCCTTGTGTGTAAAGATATACTCTAAAGTAAAGCCGAAAACTTAATGTCAGCAACACAATGTTAATGTTAGAATATCCCGACGTGGTCCACACCTACAAGAATGTACCGTGTCCTACTCAACAATCTCCCTGGGATAAGAAACGCTTACACAGACTTTTCCCTCGTAAAAAAAAAAAAAAAAAAAAAAACCGTCAAGAGCAGTCATTTTGAGATGAAACCACACACTTCTTAATGCACATTTGTTTAATTTATATTGCGTAAGTATGCTGGCCACCTAAACAAGCAAAAACGTTTGAAGTCACGTAGATAACTTCAAACATTAAGAAGTTTTCGTCATCAGCCAATCCTCGCATGATATCATATCATACATGTTCACCCGTTCTCGAGAGGACACTTCATGGTATGTATGGATATCATCGCGTCATGTTCTATCATGCAGAAAATGTCTTCCCGAGACATGATTTGGTACCTTACAAACATTTTGTTAGGACTAGGTACCGTCAGTCAGTCGGTCACTGAGTCGTACATTCCTAAAGATGAAGATGGTCAGTGTGTCAGAGAAAGCTAAGGGCAAATTTGGTTTCCAATTAGTAATTATGGTATGCATAAAAACAAAGAAAGCTTTACTTGCATGACACAATTAGTCGTAATTATGGCTTCATCCTAAACAATAGCACACCGGCAAAAAGCTAACATATCAAAGCACCAGCTGAACAATAAATACAATCATTTTTTTAAATTTAGTTTTGGATATTTTACAAATCAACTTATACAAATGATATGCAAAATTGTCTCTTGAAATTACAGTGTGTGCCCAGTTACACTATTTCAGGTTAAGAACAGTATTTGATCTAGTGAGTTTGGATAGTTAAACAATTCTTGTTAGTCAAATCTGTACAACAATTTTTAGCCTGGAGCTTTAATTAGCAAGCTTACAGCTGACTTGAGCATAGCCCCACTGGCTATAACTACGGTAAGGCAAATGCAGTACAACTTTTACATTTGATTTTTGCTACGCAACTTTTTTTAAAGTTTCTTCAAAAGACACCACAGTAGTCTCAGTCCATAGTCACTATCTGTAGTGTACTACATGTGCCATAGACTATGCTTTGTAGTACACAAGAAAAATACCTTAAAATTAGCCATTAAGACTTTGTGACCCAATTGAGGGACACATAGTCTACAACACAGCGAAATGAGGCCTACTCCTTCCATAAACCATAGACAGTTCTATAATGTTGGACAGCCGAAGTACGCAGCAAACCAAAATTGTACCCACATCTAGTTTGAGCTGGACATATAATTTGAATTGTTCAGTGGTCCAGTTGATCGCCTCACATGATGTACTTTACACACACAAGACAGTCGCATCTGTATATGGAGTATTGGTGGTGGTCATTATGAACAATATTGCAGAATTACTGTTTTCTGCCTAAAAATAGCATGTTTCTCACCAAATAGTCACAAATGTAACATGAGAAACCAAACGAGCACTTGCTACATTTGTTGAGAGCGTCTGTTGTTCTATCTCTGGAAACAAGTGAAAGTATGTGCACTGTTCTGATGGTGAAAAAAAAAGAAAGCGATGGAATGGAAACTGTACTGTAATATTCTATGTGAGTAACTGTGCATGGAGTGAATGCGGTACATCCAAGCCATTCATTACAGCAATGTAAGATTTAATAATGTTGTGGTGTATAAAATTTGACTAGTATCAATGTAAGCAGATAGCAGTATTACACAACATCAGCAAGTATAAAATACCGTTATCTGTCCAACATGCAATTCGTAATTCATGATTGACATACATAATTCAGTGACACATTGTACTATTGTTGAAATATTCTACATTCATAATTGTTAAATTATTATGACATACTGCAACCACTGTTGGCCCAGTGAGATGTATGTCTTGAAAGGAGTCATCAAGAACTTAGAGCAGTTACTTCATATCGACAAATGAAGAAACTAAATAAACTACAGAAATACATCTCCTTCGCCTTTACAGAGTGAAACGTCCGTCAGCATTTGGTTAGCAATTTTCATCACTCAGAAAAACACTAATTGAGAATATGAATATTTTATCAAATGCAAACAAAAGTCATGTCTTCCTTGTTTAATTTTATCGTCTAATAATAAACGCCTTCTGTGACATTTTTGCATTTTAACTTTGAAATCATAAGTAAGTTACTTTGAAGCATTGCATATGAAGCAGAAGTACATAAGCTGGGAGGACTTAGACATGGACCAGATAGGAATGTGGTCAAGCCATACATGGAAATTACACCCCACAAATTACATTGCTGTATTTTTATTGGGTTAGTGAGAAAGGAAGTCTATGGAGTTCATCCAAGTACCATCTTGATTTGCGCCAGAGTTTTACCTAGAATTACAGTCAACCCCTGACCTCCCCCTCATTAGTTTGTGCGCAAGGTCTTCACAAAGGTAAAATGGTCTACACTACTCGTAGAATGTGAGTTCCACTTTACAAAACCAAACTACCCCTGTACCAAGTCGAAAGAAAAGAGAATCGTGCAATCACGCAAATCTTTCATCCCAGTATGAACCAATGCGCTCCATCAGTCCTATAGGAAGAAAAAACTGCAATATATGGAAGCAGGTGTTAAAACACGTACCAATAAACACATAGACACATCATGGACAGAAATCACTCTTCTACAGAACTTTTCCTAGCCACGACTAGTGAATGTGTTAGAGACAATCAACTGTTTTTAATCAATGTCCATACTACTTAAAGTTTCAGTTGATGAATGCAGAGAAATTCAACCAAACAATGGTACGTTTTCGGACAGAACCCCTCACAATGAATGACTGCGTCACACTAAAGAAAGAATTCGCACTCCTTTCTGCTTGTACCTTTGGGAGTTAAACAACTTGAAATTCTTCAGTCACATATCTATTACGTTATATTCAGTGAAGGTCTCATTGGAATTCCTAAACACGCTATAAGATTCTTGGTTGTTCGAAGCACTGAGAGATAATTCCTGAAAGGAGTAACTGTTGATTTCTTTCTCTCCTTATTTTTTTTTTTTTTACCGTAATCAGACTCATCCGCTGAAAGATTAGCTGGGGAAATCTAAAACGAACGGTCGTTGAGGTTACCATACTTGTAGCGCCTATAATGATACTGCAGCAATGTGCTGTAAGCAAAGAGACACTCTGCTCCTTCTCTATAGTTGAAACCAATACTATGACATGAAGTAATAATAAAACAATGATATACCAATAATGAACTAAAAAATAATGAAATAAACCAATAATAAACCAATGACATTACATGATTTTCATTTTTTATATAGTAGTGTCTAAATACTTCGCAATTGTTTTGACTGAGACGGTTTCAGTTCTTTTGTCGTTTTTTGTGCCGTTTCTGTGAATAAACCGAATAAAATTGCTTTTTTTTGATAAATTAGAATTTTGTTGTACTATTACGAAATACAAGTGTTGATACCATGTGACATATTTACTACGAAATGAGACGTGCTGTTTAACATACACAATGCAACTGGATACATCCGAAGAATAGCTTTTCAAAAAACGGCCATCATAAAAACTTTTCTAACGCTCTTGGGGAAGTTAAATGTGAATTTTAATTTCAGCAACATTATCCAAATGCCAAACTGCGGAAGTGAGTAACAGAAGTGTACCTTTTCTTCACGAACAAAAGAAAAGTAAGACATAGTTTGCTCAATGTTCAGGTTTGCCACAGTACGATAGTGTTACATGAGTGTTGATTCCGAAACTTCATTCCAACAAATCGTGCAACATTTTATGTAGTTGCGATGGAAGAAGTTGATGGCGCTAGTCGAATACGTAGCAAAAAGGAAAACTAAAAAACTATAATGGTCATTACAAGCTTCCGTAGGTTCATATCAAGAAGAACACGCCTCATTGGGCCACGTGTTCAGTGGGCTATGGGCAGCACACATGCCGGTCGCAAAGAGCCTTTCAACCCTCTGGCCGAGTTGCATGGATTCACCTCACGCCACCTAGTACGCTTCTGGTCGACCTCTGACCGACCCTCCTCGTATACTTCCGGGTTCTTTTACGACGTCAAGGGAGACATGGCACGGGATCCTAGGCCGCAAAAAGTACCATACCACCACCGGACCATTGTAGCCCGGATGTGCCTTGAACCCTAGCACGGTTTCTATGACCAGCAGAGCAGGAGTCTTTCGTCCGCCCCTTATATCGCATGGCCAGCACGTCAGCTAATAAATTTGAAGTTTGAACTAATACTTAATGTTAACATGACAGCATTTTCTTTAAAATGAAAAGAAGTGGTGCTGAGAAGGGCTCGAACCAAGGATCATGCGATCGTAGGACGACAGTCTTAACCACTGGGCCATCACACCAGACACAAATAACAGTCAAAAAGATATAAAATTAAAGCACTACTGTATCAAGGCTTAATCCATTAATCCCTGATTACGTAATCACATACACACACACACACACATGGAGAAAAAAAATCAGTACTTGCTTCTTGCATTACTTGTCTCATCAAAGTGATTGCGTGCATAGGAGATAAATAAAAACATTGAAATTTCATCTCCAAAAGTTTGGTAGGGCTTTTAATTGCACCATTCAGATAATTGTGGAAAATAAATAGGTTTCAGTTGGTTAATTCTGCCGTATGACTTCAAATTCTTCTAACATAACGACAAAAAGTGTGGAATACGATAATGTATAGTAATTGACAGTTTTCATTCAAATCAACATTGTGCTTCTTTGAACAAGCCAATGGGAAGTATACTAGTGCTGAATATTCAGTTAGTCAAAACAACTCAGGATCACTGACGCCGCATTGTTGTGACTAGTTATTAGGTTATTTGTAAATACAGTGCTTCCTTTCACCACAATTCCTGATATCGACCAAGGAGCGACAACTTGAGTAGTATGTTTTTTGATACACCAGTGAGACCTGTACTGTTGCATATTCGCTTATAGTAAGAACCATCAATTTTTAAATACGATTTCTGTTTTTATGCCAATCCCGTTCCTTTTCAAAGTACGGACTGTCATTTTCCTTCATTGAAAGACGTAGTCCGTTCATGTACAACCGCACGTGTCCATTTAAAAAATAAAGAAAAAGTTAAGATCACACATAATCTTATCCTCCTGTTTTTTTTTTTTTTTTCATTACACACGCGATCACGTAAAAAACTTAAAACTTGTGATACTTTGGTTGCTTAATTCAAAAGACAATAACGTTTTTACCTGGTTGGGATACAGCTTGTTCTCCGGAATATACAAAAGAAACAGACCTCAGTTGATGTAAACCGTCTGGATGTTATTACGTTACATTCCGGTCAGGAGTGAGCATTCCGGTCACTCGAGAAGGAATAATAGGAACCAATACAAAACACGTGCGGTATAGGAGCTAAAACTACTCATTTGCATGTCAAAACGTGAGACAGATAATCAAATTCCTCTTACAAACCAAGACGTACCAAAAAGAACTCAAGTACCAAAACGTCAACAAAAAGACTACATCACTCTCTAACTTCTAAACAGCAAGACTTGGAATAGCTCCAAAATTAAGAGTGAATATTCACTCCAATGGGGGTAAGGATTATCACTCCCCCATTTCATTCTTACTAATTAAGAGTGAATGTTCACGTGACGCGTTCCAAAGGCCATCGTCTTTTGAAACAAGGAGTGGGCAGTAGTTCTGGGACCGATAAAGTTAAAAACAAATGATGAGCAGAGAGTCTAGAGAATAAAAAAAAGGAATGCCATCAATGCATGTTTTAATTTCTTGAATAACTCCGCTATGGTTTTGCCATTTCCTTTTTGTTTACCGTGAGGATACAAGCGACTTGCAGAATTCTTGGAGGCTAACTACATTATGGAAACACAAATAATTACAGAGAAAGGAAAATGAAAAGAAAAAAATGAAACAAAGAGCATCCCGATAACACAAATAGTTCTAAATATAAGTCGACATGTAGTGGAAATATAAAGTAAGACAACGGCTCTGATTAAACGCCCGGCAACACACCTTTGTGAAAGTTATGACAGCGAGTGAAGAGCCGGAAAGAGAGAGAGATAGATATACGGTGTAGATCAAGTGACAAATCTCGTGAAGCCAAGTCCGTAGAACGAAAAGAAAAACAAGAGGGCAATGCCTTCTCTAATAATAGCCTATACTGTGCAGTGAAAAAAAAAATAACGCTAAATTAAAGAAAAAAAGAAAAGGAAAAGAAAAGGACGTACTTTGCAATAATTTATACTAAAAAACTGTATAAATACATAGATGGCTCAATTAAAAAATATAAAGAAAATGATAAAGATGCGCATAACCTAACAAAAAAAGACTATGAACGAACAGGAGAAACTAACTTGAGCAAAGGGCAAATGGAGATTTGAAGTGTACAGGTGTTGAAGCAAAAAGTGAAAAGAACAAGTTGCACAAGAAAAAATGACAATACAGGAGAATGGCAAAACCATTGTCGTTGAATAAAACATGAAAATACGAAGCTGTTGCGTCTGATCAATTGCTAAAGGTTTTTTTTTTTTTTTTTTACTTTTTAGTTCACTGCAAGGATGGGAACGGTTACTCATTAGCTTTTCAGCATTCCTTATTTATTGACACAATATCACCGAACGTGGGTGTCATTTTCAAGTATGCGTTTGAGTACTATTTCGCAGACCTACCACGGAGAGCCACTGTTGAAGGGCTGCACGGCCTTCTACCGTCCATGTCTGGATAAGCTAAAATATTTATGTTGAGGTGTTGTGTGGACAAACTATGCCAACATTTATGATTCATTTTAAACAAAGTTATAAGACAATGATATATAGCTGGTGATGTCACTTACCATTAAACAACTGAAGCTGTTTGCCTTCTGGAGTGACCGAGAGAAGTACATAGAATACACAATGACTTCGCTGTTCAGTAATTATCCTGTATGACGTAATATGACGCGCAATACGCTTTAAGTAAGCCATAGGCCAGAAGCGCGTGGTGTCAGGCAGGAGCCCATTTCTTACGTATAGACTAACGACACACGTGGTGACGAAACAGAGTTAACCAAGGTATACGGTCCGGGTAGAGATAAGCAGCACGCTTTCGTTAAAACTTCAGTGCAATGTCAGATAACTGGGGAAGTGTTGTTTACTGTTGTTGTTAACAAGGAAACTAGGAACTAGGTCTTTCAAATATCAAATGATATATGGAGGACCACTTTTCAATAGAGAACGACCGCTGGTTAGGTTCATCGCAAGGTCACGGGATGATACGTTACGTTAGCTACGAAGTCACGGTGTAACATTAGCGATAGCATTTCGCTGAAAAATAAAAGGGAGACAGTGTTACTAGGCTTATCTAACTTACTGTTAGGATCGGTTGGGCACATGATGACGTTGATGTTTGGTGAGCCGGCTGCCGCCACAGCGAACTCCGTCTTTCTAACAACTACTGCCGTGTAACCATTCTCAATTCCGTGTTCCCATACCACAGGTATACCATTTCTTCCTACTGGTAGTTACGAATAATAGCGTTTAGCTTATGCATTGGTCCTTGCTTCTTTTGGACAACTGATCCACCAGTCTCGCTCAAGACAGCCAAGACTGTTGTGTTACAGTATTTTGTGTAGGGTCGAAAGTGGAGCAGTGTATGCTGTGCAGTAAACATGGCTAAAAACTTTCCAGTTATAGATATACAATACCAAACCACTTGCACACCACACACATGTGTGTTAACATATACACAACGAGTTCCTGTAGGTCTGCGTGAGTGCACCGTGCCGTTGCTTTGAAGGCATATATTGGAAGAGCACGGAAGTAAGTATGTCATGTGAGTACGATCTACCAATCGGATTAGTCTTTGGTTTGAAATGCTACAGCTCCAATCTGTCAATCATAGTTGATGTTCATCAAATGAGGAAATTCGATAGTACACCAGCGAAACTTGTTTTAGTTTTTTTTTTGGGGGGGAGGGGGGTCGTGATCTCTGTAAGTTCTATATTTCTTCTCTGTTTCAATCATTGCCTAACTTAACACCGCGGTATGAATTTTAGTTGAAATTTTCATTGGGCTTAACCATTTGAGCAGTTGAACACTGTCAAAATCAGTGTATATATAGCTATACCATCATTTCATTAATAGTCTTGTTTATCACTTCATCTATTTTGGGTAAAATGTAATAAATCCTTAATAACAGGGTAGTCACAAGTCTTAGGGTTTGTTTAACTGTATATGTTGTTCGAGTTTTATGGAAATGACTTGGGTTATCTGGTGCAGGTAGAGTTGTAGCTGGTAAACAGCGAAACTACTTTGCTATTCACATTAAATTATATCGCTATAATATTGTATATATGCTCATTGAAACAAACTCATTCATTCACCTTTTCACGTTCGTGGTAGATGGCTCTTGTGTAGACTGATCTGTTGTTTTGATTATCGTTCTTTCAATGCATTAGAAGAAAAGCAGAAAAGTTACAAACTAGCCACAGTGTGTAAGTTCTTTCGAACTCTCGTCGAGGAGTACGATTATTCTGCAAACATTAAACCGTACGACGACACCACCATACATACAACACTAACTTCATCAAAGAAGGAAGTAAATTGGTTCAGTTTTCAATGAGAGAAGACGATGACATCAATTTCATGATACTGTTACATTTATTCACACTCCAAATATGGCATTAAGCATAAATACTAATAATAACACACTGCCAGAGATTTGCTTCACTAACAGAAGACAAACATCAATCAAAGTCGACTTTTCGTTAAGGTTTAAATCCAAATAATATTTTTCTTATCATTTTCAAATAAATTGCTTCCAATTTATACTTTCAAACTCGTCTATGACATCACACTTTGTAATTTTCAGGATAAAAATCAACTTCCGTAACGCTTGTCTTCCTTGTTTATTTTCTTTTTTTTTTCTATCATTGCAGTTCTAAGATCGGCATATCCTCAAGAAGGACGAATTTTCATCTCCACAAATGTCGGGTTGCAGTAATTATAATAATATGAGAAGATCCTCTCTCCGTCGCCTCCATTGTAGTCTCCATTGAGGTTTTCATCAGTGCAGTCACTAGTACAGCTGCTGCTGTATCGGAAATTATCACAATAAGTGCCATAACAATAAGAGCAATGAATACTATAGTGCCACCAGCCACTTCTGTGTCTCTCTGCACAGTTGTGTGTTCCGCATGCGTCGTTGTCGCTGTCGTATGTGCTGAATTGTTTACCTCTGTTATAATAGAGATAATAACCTGCAGATCGAACATGGAAACAGTCAGTCTTTATCAGTAGACGTATAGCATCGTCGTTATAGCAAGTGGTACATTTACGTTAAGCACTAGCTTTGAAAATACATTTAATTTAAGAAGACAGTACTAAATCCTGACACCTAGAGGATTTACACATTTAAATTTATTACAGGGATTCGTGAAATGTGATCTCCATTTCAAACATTGATCAATCTCACTAATAATTAACATCAATTTATTAATGAAACTACCAATCTTAATTTATGCAATTTAGTTAGTATTTCGTGAATTTTTTATAACATGAAATGTTATTTATTCAATTGTATGTTATAATTAACATGTGTGCTCTTCTGATGATTTTGCTGCTCTGTGAACTGTAATAATACCAATATTAAACTTTTTTATATACTCATCAGCTTTCTTGGGTATACAATCATCAGCTTCTTTTATTTGTTTTATAATGATACATCGAAAAAAAGTGTTAGAAGATATACAAAGACAACAATATCATATCACGATAACTTTTATTTACAACTCCACTAGAGTATCCTCATGGTTAAATCATTGTTTCTCATAGCTAATATTACATTTGTCATTGTTTGGACAATATTGTCAAAGTTATTTAAAAGATAGTATGGCCCATATAATAGTTTTATTGATAGCTCTTTTTAGGATACACATCTAAAATATGGCAAAGCCATATGCATAACTCGTAAACCGACAAAGAAATGTTTAAGGAAACTAACTCTTAGTGTCAATGTAGTAATAACAGGTATCATCATTTTAAAATATGTAATGTCACTTTCCTGCGACTGTTAGCCACCTGAAAACAATATGTGTCATTTCTCTAACCCCCCCCCCTCCCTGGATATAATGACGTGAAAAATGACAAGTTAAGGAAAATTATGCGCTCGTCTTACCATCAATATCAGAATAAGTTTCAAGTTTTAACACAATTTCAGACAATGAAAAAAACATGCAGTAATGTTAACAAACCTGCATTCCCTCCACCAATAGCGGTTCTATCTCCAAGCTTATTCATCCTGTATTTGTCACTTTCATCCTGTATTTGAAACTCGGTATACTCGGCACCTAGTGGTGTCCCACCTGAAGTAACGATGTCTAGACGTAGTTTGTAGTCCTTCTGATGTGTAAGGTAATACAGCTTTTCATTTCCGAGCCAAAAATTTTCATTTAAGTCACCGAAACCCTCTTTATAGGAAGTCCAGTTCTGGTAGAAACTCTGCGTATTATCTTTGCGACGTTGGAATACCTAGACAAGATTGCGATGTGGTTAAAACATATACGTAGAACGTTTTCTTTTAAATATGTAATTAGTGTATTGAACGCAAATGAACGGAAATGTTACCTACAATTACCAGGCTATTTCTACATTGATTTTCATATAATGAGATATAGTGACACTAGGTTTAGATTTTCGGTAAGCTGCCAGGTAGTCTCCGTGAGCACATTGAAATATTTTTTTTTCTTTCTAAAAACCCCGCAGATGAAAGTAACGTACTTTACACTAGCACTCATGCTCATAGTGTATGTGAAAATAACACGCATGTGAAAAGATGGGCTTTGTGTGTTTGAAAAGACCCACTTGTACAAAAAAATATTAAATTCAATCAGGACACCATAATCAGTGAAAATCTCAAGTTCACCGTTGACGAGATTCACAGAACTTAATAATCCATGCCTATATACTTACAGTCCAACCACCGCCATCATCCATTTCGCAGTAAACATCAAATGGTTCGCCTGTCCACCCATTTGGTCGAATTTTGAAGACGCCGTCTTGAGTGTGGCCGTTATCAAAAGCGTCCTTGCAGTCGGTGTAATTTGGTCTACAAGATATTCCGTCTCCCTCGTAGCCTTCGTTACAAGCACAATTTCCCGTCTCATCACACACAGCGTTAACATCACAGCTGACAGGGATGCACTTATCCAGACGGTTGTTGGTGCAGGTACACTTTTCTGTACACCCGTTAATGAAAAACTCATTTGCTGGACAATCTGACAGACATTGACCTATGGAGAGAAGACAACATGTATTGTTTCAACCATCTAAAAATAGCATTTATAGAAATGAAAAGAGGCGGCCACGTCAATCAAGAACCTTAATCGAGTTACAATGTCATAAGCTTTCAAGAGACTTTAGAAAATATCTCCGGTAATCGTATATTGTAATATTGATGTTAACTTGTGCTGCAATAACTTACTTGCATTACTGTCAATTGAACCAATTGGCTGTAGTTTGTAATTTCCAAATTCATCAGCAATTCGGAATTTTTTGTAACCTGTATAAAAGGAACATCCATTCTCTAATTCCACTTCGATGAGAAGCTCGTAATCTGCTTGGTTTGTCAAGTATGCTATTTTCTTACTGCCAAGAAAGAATTCAGTTGACAAAAATCCAAATCCGTCTCTGTAATATGTCCAGTTTCGATTAAAGTCCACAATGCCATCTCCTCGTCGTTGTATGACCTGGTGGAGACAAACAGTGTATTTAGTTTCCCTCAGATGTTAATAAAATATATTTTTATTGGAAGAAAAATATTATAAGACAATTCATACATAGAATACTGTTTAAAATAACTGAATCCGTCAGAGTGTTTGTTTATGTATATTCATATACAATCATTTGTTCAGAGTTCCAGCTAAACATCTATTCATTATTTCTTTTTCTTACGGTCCAACCTCCAGAGTCAATGTCGTTGTCGCAAAATACCTCAAATGGTTCTTGAAAACCATCTGGCTTGATCAGATACACCCCACTAGAGTTCAGTGAAGAACATTGGCGTTGAACGTCTCTACAGTCTTTTGAATATTCAGAATTTTGATAAAAGAAATAATGGGAATCTGTAAGATAAGAGATGAATAAAAAACATCAACAGACTGAACGAAAGAATAATGAAAAATGATATTACTTCATATTATTAATTTGAGTTAGTGATATGCATTGCTGATTTTCCTCAGAGGAAAGTTGAAAGACTACGGTGGACACTCTGGAGGTAATAATACTCCATCAGCTTGATATAAAATGGAACACTGTAGAGCTACAAATCAAATCAATTTTGGAAAATGAAACATCTTACTTGGTGATACATCTGCGTCTGATAGTGAATGTCCTTTGCCAAAACCCTGTAAAACAACAAATCAAAATTTGATGTTCGACGTATTGCAATGAAGTAAAATGCTCTTTCATATGTCACTGAACTTGTCCTTGTGCACTGTCCAGAAAGTCGCAGAAAAGTTGTATGCATCCTATTACATCGTTACATATAAGTCTAGATACCCTGTGCTGAATAGGTTGAGCAATAATTGACTGTCACCTAAAATTGATTGAACATGTGAAAAAGACCCGAGGGGTTCAATTTGCAATAAAGCTTTCTGTGAGACTATTCATATGTAGTCAAGACAAACCCTACAGTTTTTTACCCCCCCCCCCGACAACAAAACTCTTCGTCAGAAATTGAATTGCTACTTTCTTCTTCAAAATACCTGATATCAGCGTATTGCAATCGAGTAGTTTGTTTTTCCATTTATTATAATAATAGCCAAACGTATTTTGGAGAACGCGTTTTGAGGAAGTTATTTTAAATGCTTATAATTCACATCTTGTTATTTAACCTAGAGGAATAATTTAGGGGAGCATCACCACCAACCAGCGCATACTATGATTTTGTCTTTCTTACTATTAAGAAAAAAGTTGTTTTCTAAATAATTATCATCAGTTGCTTACGACCTGATGTGTTATGGACTAACATGAAAAAAAAAAAAATGCAGTAGGAGCGTTCTCGGTAGGTGACAAGACATTTCCTAACAGTTCTCATGAAAAGAGATTTTGATCATCCTTAAATGAGTTAGCTCACAGCTATCTGCTATGACAAAGAACTTCAAAGAGAACTAAACGAAGAAGATAACTGTGGTGTAGATAAAGTTACAATATTACTTCTTTTTTTCCCTAATTACCTAACAAGACAAGTAAATATCAATATATTTTTGTTTATTTCAATAATTGATTTATTCTATGAACTTTAATTTCTTTACGACTATCAGTAACAAATTCCTTTCCTACATTAAACAATTCAAAAGCTCACATGTTGATAATAAATACAACATTCGCATTTCCCATTTAGATTATTTTAAAATCATGAACACCGCATTCCTTGGAAGTACAATTTTTTTAACAACAAACTAAAAAAAAAAAAACAGTAATGACTTTCTATAATACTTGTACTTATTATTCTTAAAGATGAAAGGTACTAATTCTAAACAGCTGGAATGTCCTGATCTCAGGCTTAGAGTCGTTTCAAGAGAATCCAAATATCATATTTTAAAACAAAGTGAATTAAGAAAATCCCTAGACGAAACTTTACAACTTTAAGGTAATAATAATGTTTTCTATTACATTTTATTTGATAAAAATGTGATTAATAACTAATACTGGAAATAGATTCCTTTCTGACATAAATTTTTGTTTGAGTTGTGGCTTTTGGCCATTCCGACTCTGGGTATACTAATATTCAGGACGTGAACAATTGAAACATATTTGAACATATTTACTTGCTTCGTTTTTTCGACCATCATCAAAATACAACTAACAGTTTAAATACAACATCAACACAATCAGGTGCTGTACAAGTACTTAAGGGCAGAAGAGGACAGCAATAGGAAACAACAATGGGATACAAATGATTATTAGCAATGATGCATTTTTTGTCAGTGGATAGTTATCCCCTAACGTTAAATCTAAATATTACATGCAGTACCAGATTTTCACTATTTAGTGGGGCTAAATAAGATGTAGGCATAACCCAAAAGGGTAGGCGAAATTAAACTACTGCTTTTCCAGTAAATTTATTGAATGAAATGCGATAATAAAATCATGGGAACTATCTAGTCCTTGATATTTATTCATAAGCACAGAATATGACAGGGATTTTTTTTAACTTTTTTATTGGAACTACAGTGAATAAATTAAAACTTGACTCATAGAGATCGGTGTTTTTTTCTTTTTCATGTTTTGGTTTTTTGGCCACCGAAGACAACATCCAGTATTTCGAATTTTACATTCTAAAAATAATTATGGCGAATAAAGACATTGCCAATATCTTTATTATCTTTATCTTAATATGGCTTAAACCGATTATGTTAACAGAGGCTATTGTGTACACCTTTTTTCTGATACTGACATTAAGATGATATGGCATCTATTTTGGAATCAGGTTTTCAAGGTGGTTTACCAATCGTGATTTTTTTTTTTTTTTAAACGAAATTGTTTCTCTGGTTAATTGAAAAGCTACATGACCCATATAATTTTAAGCTCAATAAGGCATGTACGAATGCAAAAGGAAGAATAACTCCCTTTTATACTTTTTCTTAAGTTTAAGTTTGCACTTGTCAAAGAAAGCTACAACAACAGGAAATATCTAAGATATAAGAAAAACGAAAATTGTTCTGACCCTGAGCTCGCTTTAATTTTCTCTCAATCATTTAGCCTGATTGTGTGTATTGACATCGTGTCAAAATTTATCTTTACATTCTAGATAAGTACTGTGCCTGTTTTCCTTCATTCGACTTTGATTAGAACTTTCATGTTGAGCCATCATTGTAAGATCAGAACATCCTAATATTCTTTTGTTTGAATTGACTTTGGTATTTGACAAATATATCGAATTACTTTGACAACTATTTGCATTTGCTTTAGATTCTTGAATTCGAAGTAGATAGATGTTTTATATTTCTTAAAGTACATGCTTGCAAAGCGTTTAATGTTTTACATTTTTCCACAAAAAGCACAGAAATTATACCGAATCAAATGCTTTGGTCCAAATTTCCTGTGTGCAGTTATTAAATAGCAATTCTTATAATTACTGATTTCAGTTATACATTATTTAGAGACTGTTAAACGTTTTATAGGTGAAAGTCTGCTTGGATGACAATGCTTTTAATTTTAACTACTTAAGATCAACACAGTTTTCATTGTATGGAAAGATCTTTGCACTTTTTAAAATTACAAAGTTCAGCTATCAAAGCTTCAGAGTTTAACCCCTCTCAAAGAAATCGTTTAAGAACTCTGAAGAATTCGTTTAAAACCATTTTTGATACGTATAAAGAGATATGCAGTAAAAATGACAGTATGCTTACTCACCATTAGTTGCAACGATGTAAACGCTATAATTGTCGTTTCGCAGAACATCGTTTTGTCGAAATCTTTAAACAACATACTGAAGAGCAAACAAAGAGTAGAAGTGGCACAACTGACGCAGAGAGTGATTTTAACAGAGATAAGACAAATTGGGTAGACAAAGCTATGAGTCAGTTAAACCAATACGGATATCTTTAAGTGCCATATGGAACGTGTTATGTACAAAATACATTCCTTATATGGTCATGAACAAAATCAGGACTGGGAAGTAAATATGAAGGAAGCAACCAAGCAACAAAAAAGGGATTTTAAAAAAGGGCTTTTTCAATTTGCCACATGTAAGGAGGAATCAAACATTTGAGACTGCAATAAGGAATATTGAAAACTTACAAGTTACTAGTATAGGTAGATTTATTGTAGCTTTTGGGAAGTAATGTAGTGCACTCACTGAGAGTACTATGTAAGCCAAGTGGGAGCTGCGACTGCAACAGTAACGTGATGTAAGGCATGGGGGGGGGGGGTGTGATTTTACTTGCGATGAGGAATTGGTGGAAAGAAATTACGACGGGTAGACTGAAAGAGGTGCAACCCATACAGATGCAGGGTTGTCGCCTATATTGAGGGATAACGGGTGTATGGATTGACAGTTATTCATTTATTTGTCCTTCCGCTGGTACTTATTGCTTGCAAAGTGCAAATGATACCTGAAAAAGCGAACATTTTCCTTACGATCACGTTTTTGTATGAAATGTTTTCAACGAAAGAAACATCAGTGATTTCATAGTTGCATTTTTTCGTTGGTAATGTATTGTACGAAAATGATATAAAGAAGAAAGCGTAGGAGTATGTGAGGACAAGATGTTTAATGACATTGATTTACAACAAAATTTTGGTTTTGGAATGTAAAAATAAAAGGAGAAATGTCAACTGTGGCTGATCAAAATTTGTGGATTATTGTATTACAGAAACAGCATGATAGTTTCAGACGATCCATTCGATCACTGATCACATTTCCTGTTTTAACAGAGCGAACCTTCAATGTTGTTGTTTTGTCATATCAAACAACAACAATAATCACAATCACAATACTTTGTAGTAATTAACGCCTTGGAAAAAAAAATAGATTGTCCTTCTTTCTTAACAAAAATCTTTTTCTTCTACAGTTTTTGTTCTAATGTAACACATTAATGTCAATAACAATCTGCAGATATACGCGGTTGTTAATGATAGGAGGAAGGGGTTCATGCTATAATCACGTTATGTTGAAAAGTTGTCAGGTGGATTCTCCGACATTATTCAAAACGGTACAAACTGATCAGGTCATGGTACTGGGTATTAAACATGTCTTTAATTATTTTAACACTACATATGATGAACTTAAAAGAGTAAGCAATGTTTTTATTTACCTTAATAAAGTGGTTGTTCCAACGACTTTTATTCCGATAATTGTATTATTAAGGGGTATGGATCATGTAGTCAACCCCACACTCCGGGCATATTTCTTTGAAAATGTATTATGTCTGTAATCTGTCAGAAGAATTAAACTTTCTTTTGCACACAAAACGTTTTCTTCTAATGGAGGTTAAAGTATGATAACAACAAGTATTATATATTGTCTCCTTTGTGCGTTATCGGAATTCTGAAAAGATTTGAAAATAGTATTTGAAGAAAGTTTTTCTTCGAAATTTTATCCCCTATCCCCTAGCCTGTTGCTATTTTGAAATTTTTCTAATGATTAATTTTGCCAATATGTAAAATTGTCATTTTCGGGTCACACAATCTTTAAAGTTTATTTCACTTTTTTTAAAGTAGAATAAAAAGCTGTATGGAATATTCTGTATGGAATCACAAAGGAATACTATAGTAATTATAATGACTTCAGTCACATCGTGTCATGTTTTAAAAACGTAAATTAAAGAGAAAAAGAACATTTATTTCTTAATAAAGTGTGTTATGTCAGATCAAATGGAAGTTATCATCGTGTCCTACTTCTCAGTCCATTTTTTTTTCTGTCCTCGGCTTAGGCCTTGGCCTCGAAGGGAAATGACGTGGCCTAGGCCATGACCTTGTGTCCGGTGGAAGTAGAACACGATTCTTTTTTTGGGGTAAAACAGGGTAAAACATGAAATTGTTGCATACTCTTGTGGTGAAACAATTAGAACTTTTTAATGAAAACGGCGTGCTTTCAATCAGTAGAATTGACGCACCTTTAAGTATAGTAGAATTTGCGTAATTTTGAAAAGCTATATGACAGAATATTGGTTCGTATTGCAACAGCTGTAGTTGGCACTGACAAGTAATACTTTTGGTAGATTTATTCTGTTTTTTTTTCTTTCTTTTAAAAAGAAAGATTGGTTCTGTAGATTTCTTCCGTTTTTTTTTTCTTTCTTTAAAAAAAGGAACATTGGTTCTAGAATCCATGACATCGTCATTATCCGAGGTTTTTATTGATTGCTCGTTGATTGGTATTGGAAATGCATCCTACGTAAAATAAATATACCGACCGTCTTGCGGCGGATTCCATCCCCTAGTCGCATACCAGTATACTCCGTATAGACAAATGGTTAGTCTTTCACTCAACAGTGATTTCATTGTCAAACGTTCTGACTTTCATTCTCCTTTAACTGTTCGGGATAATTACAACAATTGGGATGTAGCACACAAAGGTGGAAGTTGTCTAAGTGCTACTATTCACTACTTTGAAATTCTTAAAACACCGGAAAAAATAGGTTTAGGGTAGATTAGATTTCAGTTGCCTCTCCTTCCAAGTGACAACTCCGTGATTAAACTAAATGAACAACGAAACACCACCATTCAACATAGAGGCTTACAACAAATTTTAAGTATATTTTTGCTCAATAAATAAATAGCATAGATATTTACCACTATCTTTTTACTAGCAACTATGGTAGTTTTAGATTAACTGAACATTACCAACAGTAAAATAAGGACATATTCAAGCTGACCTGTGCAAATACCTATGTATAATACGAATTAAGACAAATGTAAGTATCTGCCTCATATTAAAATAAATAGTTCAATCTCAGTACCTCCATTAGTTTTGGCTCCATTTACATGACTCGCACACCAGTCACACTTAACCTAACAAATAACGTTTTAAAGCACATTGTAAGCAGTAGATAAAATTTTGTTCAATCTTTTTGGATAATTTACAAACCAGCTGATCTATAGCGTGTACGTCTCTTCTCCTTACAGTATGTGCACAGCTATCGATCGTTTTTTTTTTTTACTGTATCAGCTGTAAAACATTACTATACCAAGGTTGACAAAGTCGTGCGTGATTTTGTTACTAAATACAGTATATGTGAAAAAGACAAAATAAGTCGGTCGAGGTGTGATTCTAAGTGATGGTAGTGTAATATTAAATAGTAGTGGTGTAAAATGAAGTAGTAGCGACGTAAAATGAAATAGTAGTGATGTATAATGAAACGGTAACGGCTTACTTTCAAATAGTAGCATGATTTGTAGTATATAGTAGCGGTGTGTTGTGCAACTAAAGCGGCGTGTTTTGAAACAGCAGCCACATGAAATGAAGCGGTGGAGAGCCGATTTCACTTTGGCAGATAATTTGAGCAGAGTTTCAGCTATTCCACCCAAGTAAATAGTGAAAACTGATTTCTGATCTTGAATACATTACACATCAACCGTCTAACAAAGTGACACCTCACGGCCCGGTCCTTCGTCACTACCTGCAGTGTACTGTGATTTGTGCTATAGACAGATTGCCCTGTATGCAATATGAAGTAAAATGGAGTAAACCGTAGTCCTCTGGTTCCAATTGATGACTCTAGCTACTCCATATTTACGTATACCATAAACAAAAGCGATTGAAATAATGACAAGGCCATTCCAAAGCACAAGGCAAAAATTACGCAGATCTTACTTGAAAAAAATGGAAAAATTGTTAATTGATCAAAAGTGATTTGAAACCCCTCTTACACAGTTCCCCCCCCCCCTTATACAAAACATTGCAGATTTAGGTCACTCATATTTGCCACAGTGGTACCTCACTGGTACTTAGCTTACCGGTGGTTACTTCAATCAGGTTCGAACCCCAGACCCCAATTAATTGGTAATACACATAGGAAAGGACAGATGCCAGGTATGTAACTTTATGGATTCTAGTACACCAATTTTTGTTAAATGTAATAAGATTTATCCAGGCCCCTATAATTGCGACAACCGAAATGTTATCTTTCTCTTAAGTTGACGGTGCTCTTTGACCCTCCGTTTTTTGGGGGGTTTTTTTCGTTTTTTTTTTCATATTGCCAAACATATAAGACATTTTATTTTAATAGAAAAAGATTTAATAACCACTAAAGTAGCATTAAGCTTAGCAAGTCTAGATTCCCTGTTACAAAAGTTTTTCAATTCTAAAGATTATACCCTATCCGATCTTATGTTTTCCATAATAGTAGGCAACTTTAAATCCTCTGACAAAAGACCACTGAGTGAGGTGGTTATAATATGCTTTGGCACTAACAAAGACGAATCCCTCAATAAAGACCTCTCTTTTTTCTCTTGTTTTCAATATTTTAAGCACTGTCGTTCAAGTTCATGTGTGTATGTTTTGTGCTATGTAGTTACTTTATTCAGTTCTTGATTCTATCTGAAAAAAAAAGGACGAAGCAGTCCGAAATTTTGTGGATGTAATAAATTTGTTGGTAATTTACAATGCATTACTGCAATTTTCCGTATTTTGTGTTCATCCACTACCTATATATCAACCCGTGAATCACTTTAATATCGATACCTTATGTATGTAAATTAGAAGTGTCACCGACCTTCTTAATTTTATAGTTCATCCACTTAAACTTGCAAATGCTTAGTGTCTTAACGAAAAATGTACACGGCTTTTATAATGTATCAAATAGGATATAAAATATCAGTGATCAATTTTTATTTGTACTCTATGTGTCACCTGCGCCGTGTAGCCGGGTATCAGCTTCACAGTGCCAGTTTTCAAATTTCTGGGTGCATCCCATTTTTGAAATATGTAGCCTAAATGATGGCAGGGGGTGTATGAATTTCTTCTTAGTTGTCCCCTCCCCTGTGATAGACTCTGAATCGACCACACTGCCCCATAAACATTGATCTTATGCAACGCGATAAAAGACTTTAGCACTGAACTTTATACACATAACGCAATGAATGTTGGCAACCATAACACTAATATCCTCAACTTTTCCATTTTTATCATGCTGACTTTCATTTTGTGCAGAAAAAAAGAGAAACAAACATGAACAGGCAACAGTATTGTTAGGACCGTATGTGTGTTGTGTTTTAAATGCACACATTGCTCTTATTCAAGTCACTTATGTTATTGTAACTTATGTGGATTAGGTAAACAGTTAAACAGATCCTGGCAAGCATTATCATGTCAGACAAAGCGATCTTTTTATAAGCAATATTAACGTTGTTTTCGCATTTCGTGACATTTTTGGAAAACACATGTACGGCACTGCCAGATTTTATGGACATTTTCTAACTTCTCTTCGATAGAATAAACATTGATAACAATCCATATTGATATTGTTAAGCTTCCTCTGAGCCTCCTCTACTGTCTAACAACCGAGATATTGTCTAACAATTCAATTTTAAGTAGTGCCTGCTCAGAGAGTCGTCTGTGTTAGGGAAAGAAGTGAATTTACAAGAAGTAAACTTGTAATTTGTACTTTATAAGTTGCAAACTTTGGGTATTTTCACTGCCTAGATATCTTCTGTGAGGAAGATAAATTCTCTGGAAAGGTACACAATTATTGCGATCTGATCACATTTTCCCAAAATTAATGTTATTATATTTTTCTTTATGTATTGTGATCTCGTACATTGTTAATGAAAATAGCTGCACACCCGCAGAAAGTATATTTTATTCACAGTTAATATACTTAAGTCAAACAAGGTGATTAAAGATAACTTTGTATTCAAAATATTGTTCGTGTCTGGAATTAAAGATGTATGCAACATGTATTTAGTACAAAGCTCCTGTTGACGTTTACAAGATCTGAACAAGCTAGTGCAGGTGCCAATTGAGAACAGAAAGAAAACGGAGGTGCCTTTACCATCTTTGGAAAAAATGTACTCCAATGACTGTAGAAAGAAAATCATTAAATTGCATGAAGTAATAAAAAAAATCTCTAAAAATTGAAAAAGTATTGGGAGGGGAAGTCAAATAATATAATAGAAATATTACGAATGACCGTGACCAATGCAATGTTACGTTGCACACGACCTTGTTTATCAAACACAAGGAGTTAAATTTGTAATTTGTAACATTTAATGTAGAAGTTAAAAAAGATATGATAGTGACAGTTACTTTGGAATGAAGACGATTCTTTTGTTAAGACATCTGTTATTTACATACGAGTTACATACGTAATTGTCATTTAAAGCACTTTTTTCACTTAAAAAAAACAACAACTGAAAGTAAGCCGAAGAAAAGACCTATAAAACTCAACTCTGTTGAGCACCGGAGCCCATAACAAAAAAGACACGACGTTATTTGTACTGTAATTTTCAGTGCAGTATCTCAGTATAACTAATTGACATTAAAAACAAAAGTATGAAGTACATTTTCAACATTAGCTTGTCTATTTGTACATTATTTCATGTGTGTGTGTATGTGCATGATATTTCAACGTGTTCCATGCACGTTAAACGGAATCAAAGCGGTCTACGGTGAGGTCTTAGTAACAAACATTATATCGTTATGTGAGTCAGCTATTTACATTATTTGTTTGTTTCTTTAAAGAGGCACATTGACTTGCTTGAATTTCACTACATTTTCCTTAAACTGTCACGTTTCTGTCACATACCTTTAACAAATGGTCAAACTGAGAGGATCCCTGTGTTTCAGTTACAAAGTAACATTAATGAGGGAGTAATTAACGATTCAGCAGTTTGGTTTTGACAGTTTGTGAAAAGACACCTTTCACATTAGAACTAATAAAAGTACCATACTGGAATCCCTGAGAATGAAATGTAACATCAGTGAGATATCTGGCAATAGTAGGAACCCAAATATGTCCTTAAAGTATCATATTGCACAGAAGACAAGAGTAGCCACTTTAAATCTCAATAAGATCCGACGCATTCGTAAGTTTCTTACTCTTTCTAGCTGTAAGTCTGTTGTTCTTAGTCTTGTCATTTCTCACATTGACTATTGTAATGCAATTTTATTAGGTCTCCCTTCTTCCACACTTCACCCTCTACAATCTGTTCAGAACCAGGCAGCGAAGTTAATTCTGTCCAGAAACAGATATGATAGTGCCCGATCTTGCCTTCGTAGCCTTCACTGGCTCCCAGTGGAGCAACGTATTAAATTTAAAGTTCTTTGTCTTGTCTATAAGTGTATGAAACAGCAGGCCCCTGATTACCTTACTAATCTGTTCTCTAAACGTTCTTCTTCATATAGTATTAGGAGCATTTCTCACACTTCATTATATATCCCCGCCACTCGCACAAAGCGTTTTGGCGACAGTATTTTTGCTGTCTCGGGGGCTGCTCTCTGGAATGCTTTGCCAGAGGCAATTCGCGTCTGCTCTTCTTTTTATGCTTTCAAAAAATCTTTAAAGACACATCTCTTCAATGAAGCTTTCTAATTCTTGCTCGTTCTGTGTTTTTGCTGTTTATTATTATTATTGTATCTTTCCATTCTGTGTCTTCACTTTGTTTTCGTGTATTCCTGTACAGCGCCATAGGATATCTTTTTAGTTATGACGCTTTATAAATGTCTTAAAATAAATAAATAAATAAACTTAGTATCAGGAATTTAGACTACAATGTCACATCCTATTAGCGAAATGAGTGAATAGATAAAATGTAGGTCGCGGTCTCCGCATACTGTTAAGTAACGGCGACCGTGAAGAACCAATGACAAACAAAACACGAAAATCTCATGTGGTTCAGTGATGACTGTATGAAACTTAGAGAGTCTCCTTACAACCACGTATTGAATTAACTATACTAAATCTAAAAATACTTGTTACTTCTTGCTTACATGCATTTTTTTTCTTATCTGGTATTCTGATACATTGTACAGTAATGTACGATAGTACGATGCTTTTATTCATTTTCCCCAACGAATATGAAAGGAAAAATGAACTTATTTCTCAGAATAATACATGTTTTGTCGTATTAGCAATAAGTATGTAAACGTAGGTTCTGTAAAAAAGATTTGACCGATTCCCAGACTTATGTTATATTTTCGTCATTACAAATCTTGTTTTCATTAGATTGTTAAATTAGATTTAAGTGACTTAGAAGCGTACACAGTATTTAATTGGTAAGTGATGATTGGTTGGAGAGCTTCCACAGCTCGTCCAAACAGTTTTTGACTTGTTCTACATTTTCAATTCATGTAACTTCTCTGTTGTGGGGTCACATTTCACAGTTATTGCGTACTTCAGTATCTCATCGAAAAAGGGAAACAAATATTTGCGTATCGAATCTTTCGGCAAGGGAACTGGATGAAAATGCATTTATTTCCTAAACTCATTAATGTATAATAACTGCCAAGATACATGAACATTGACACTACCTTTGAAAGTTGGATCAATTAATAGTTACAAAGTTATATAGTTGGTGCAATTAAGTAACAAACAAACCAGACCAATTGTGATGAAAGAAAAGAAAAATAAAACAAGAAATTAGTCAGTCTCCTTTGCTTGGTAAAATAATAGTGGTGTCTCCTTTTTGGTGTGGATTTTTACTTTTTTATGTAAGAAAGAGTCCTTTACCCCCCGCCCTGTCATTTCGATTTTCATTAACTGAGAAACTAAGAAGGACATTGTTGCGATTAGCATCAAACTTAATACCATACATGGCATTACTTTTCTGTTCCACATAGTAAAATAAAATAAAAAAACACAAAACAAAACAAGAACATTTTCCTTCAAAGATTGGACACTAATTTGAAACAAGAGGGCAAAACACAGAATGGCATCTCATCCTAATCGTTTTATCATTCTCTCCTTTACACATGTGTGTTACAGTAGGTCGAGAGTTTTCTTTTTAACACCCAGCGCTTTACGTTCTACACCTACACAGTGCACACGTACACGTAGCTTGGCCCAACACACTCGACAAAGGATGTGTAGGTAACGCGCAAGCGTTGTTTAAACGTAGCGGTCATGCGTTCGCGTCAAAGTACGTATTCCCATGCAGATCTTGTGTGCGTCAAATTAATCCTTTGATCTCCTTTACCTCCCAGATCAGCGCTCCACCACTCTGCGCGTTTTGTGATAGTTCTAAGAAACACGTCAAAATCATTTGCATCACTCAATTTCTTTTCCCGCCAAAACGTACCGTAAACCAATCAATTCCTTGGCTAGTGCATACACCATATGTAACAGTAAAAGACAGTATACTGAGTGTAGATATGATCAAAAGAGTTTAAAATAACAACGTATTAGATATAATGGTTCAGTCCAAACATGGTTGCATAGTTTGAAATATTGAGTCACATTGTGTGAAAAGTAAATATATGACAAGTTATGTTCCACCTTGTACTAACAGAGCCTACTCTACTGTATTATATGCCCTCCTGACCTATGACCTCACCTATCGTCACCTAACCTCACTACAATATCTCGCATCCCGTACAGTACATGTGTAGGGCTGAAATAATAAATTAAAGTAATGAATTATGCATTAAATTGAAAACTTTAAGCAATAAATCAGATATAAAACACTCCGTAGGCAGGCTATCAGTTTATACATTACATGCAAAAACAATGCCTCTTTTTGCTGTGTAACTGGGAAAATATTGGTTCAAACAAGAGGTAGAGGTTACATAATGTCTAATTGACTGGAAACTATTCGTCCTTTAGTGGTGCTTCTAAAGCCAGAGGTTCCGAAGGCACAACGGTGGAACTAAAAAGCGAATTCTGATATGTGAAATATATAAAATTAAATAACGATAATAGGGTCTTCCTGGTGTTACATATTAGCAACAAGCTGACAATGGTGACTATGGTAGCTTAATGTAAAACTAACCGCATATTCAGGTTTTACAATGTGATTGCGTGTGTACTGAAAAACCGAAAAGATAAGATTGTTTGATTTTAACTTTTTAAACTTTTTTTAACTCTTTATTTTTAAATGTACAGCCGATGTTTCACATGAACGGACTATATCTTTCAATGAAGGAAAATGACAGTTACTACTTCGAAAAGCAACGGGATTGGCATATAAACAAACAGTGAAAAACAGAAATCATATTTGAAAATTAACGGTTCTTACTATAACCGCCTACATGATGAATATGCAACAGTACAGGTCTCACTAGTGTATCAAAAACATACTACTCAAGTCGTCGCTCCTTGGTAGGTATCGGGAATTGTAGTATTTGGTGAAAGGAAACACTGTATTTACAAATAACCTACGAACTGAACACAACCTTGCCCGCGGCGTCAGTGATCCTGAGTTGTTAATACAATACTAGTATACTTCCCATTGGCTTACTCAAAGAAGCACACCGTTGATTTGAATGAAACTATCAACATTCTACACTTTTTGTCGTTGTGTTAGAAGAATTTGAAATCATGGGGAAAAATTAACCAACTGAAACCTATTTATTTTCCCAGATTGTCTGAATGGTGTAATTAAAAGCCTTACCAAACTTTTTGAGATGAAATTTCAACGTTTTTGCTTTTTGCCTACGCACGCAATCACTTTAAAGCCGTACAGGAGTTAATACTTGGTTACTTCTTTAATAACAAATAGAGTAGAGCACTGGCGTTGCCAATGTTCAATTCGCCTCTTTTAGAGGAATGTTATGCAGAACTTATTTTGTGTGTGTCTTACGATTAAAAAATTTAAAGAAAAAGAACAGGTTCCCTGGTAGGTGATCACACGCCACATGATGACCATTGTTTATTTTATCTAAAAACGACAGGAATAGCCAAAGAAGTAACAAAAACAGAATAAGGGGGATAAGAAAATGACAATAAATAACATAAGAAACAATGATTGGCGTATTGTCGATCTTGGTCAGAAGTCATAGGATATTTCTTGCTAAAAGTAAGGCAAGGAAAAACTACATCGGTTATTTCACCAAAATAAACACGCTTATCCGAAACCGTTGACAGACCACAAACATCATCACTTACAGTTCTTAATTAAAGATTGCTTTATGTTTCAGGTGCAAGACACGCAATATTAAAGGCGGCCAATGCTCACTTTTAGATTGAGAAAGTAAAATTCTCAATTTGGTCCTCCACTTAATTGACAGCTAAAGAGAAATATGCAGAGCAGCTGATGTTAAAAAGCATACACAGGAGTCAATTGTTTTAATTACACTTGTGAAGAAGTTTACTAGGCAGGCTATTGGAGGGACAAGGTGTAAGCGACTGAGAAAATTGGCTATGTCTGGGACGATGTGGCTCTGTCCTTAAGCATACAAGCTATTTGAGAAAGTAAATGATATTATACAGAACATTAAATACGTCGCCAACTATCGCTGATATAAATAGACGTAGAGCTATGAATATTTTCGCGCCCTCCCCAACTCAAACCTTCTTCAGCGAAACCAAACAGTGCAATGAGTAACTTTAATAATTAGTCGGTAAATACATAACACAAACAATGCAAAAGGAGATACCAAAACAACTAAACAGGGTTTATGAGTTTGATGAAAAGTGTTTTGACTAAGAAAACCGAGGTCTTTGTTGAGTCTAGTGCGGTGTGTTTGAAGCTTCATTATCCACATTAGTTCTGCACTCTTACGGCATTTTGTACAGGCAAGGTTGCCAGTTACTAGAGTTACTTTAAGACTATTAATGGAGTGATGAATTTGATTATAGTGTTGAGTGATTGGATTTGAATAGCATTGTCACGAATGAACTTTTTGTGATTTTTAAATCGGAGACGAAACGAAATACCTGTCTCGCCAACATAGATACCGTAGAAACGCAGGTTACAATGAAGTAAATAAACTACATTACTAGGGTCACAATTAAGATTAGGTGGTTTTAATGAAAATGTAACTTTAGAAATGGTGACATCCTCTCCTGTATTGATATGTTTGCAGATTTGGCATCTTTTGTTTACTGCAAATTTCCTTTGGTAACAAAATTAAATGTCTTTGTTATTTGGACGGAGTGACGAGTCTCCTTTTATGTTTGAATATAAAACCACAAAAGGAGTACAACGTAGTTGATGACGTCGTTGAAAGAGTAAAATATACGAAGAACCCAAACATGTTTTACATTGAAAAGAATGTAATATAACTTCCTTTTAGCTTTAACTAGTGTCACGTTACAATCTCCTTGAGCTAAGTAGATTTTCAATCAATCAATCTTTTTTTTTTTGTTGCTCTGTACCTTTTTATTTTTATTTTACATTTTATACATTTGATATTATCTGCCACTGTAAGACGTATACCGGTACCAAACATAACTGAATTGTATACATGTTTAGTCAACAGCACGCACGCGCATGGCTGACATTAGATGTGGCCAAACTGGCTGTTAATAAAATCATTCGCAATATTGTTTTGCCAAATTAAGGAAGTTGCTTTGATTACGAAATGATTACGAACGGCCAATAATATTTTTTTTCTGGAATTCATTAAAATCAAATCTTCCCATAAATCAAAAGAGTCCCTAAAGAGCGATATTTCATCGATATGGATGGAATAACCTTAACAGGTTTTACATCGAAAAGTATGTACTATATCTTTCTTATAGCTTTTACTAGTGTCACGCAACAATCTCTTTCAGGTAAGCAGAGTTTTAATATGTCACTACCGTATAGAATACATAACAGGTAATTCTTTTCAGATAAAATAATGAATATGGACGATCCTTCTAATAATCTAACAATTACTCTTGATCTCAAATCTTTCTCTATTTTTATTAATGCATGGGGCAATAGTCTTACCAAAATGGCTAAGTGATGTTTAAAAAGTTTTTATTTCAAATGTATTCGAACTTGTAATAAGTATACCTAACGTTGAGATATAACCTTTGTTTTTGTTTGAATAAACCACAAAAAACATACAACGTATTTATCTTCTCTCATCGTCTTTTATTCTGTATGAGTATTGTATATGGTACAGTTAATGAAATCGAAATTATTTATAAATTATGTGGATATCAACTATACAGTGATGATAAATTCTCATAAATATAAATTGACTATCCCCCAGTCTTTTCACATACTTTTTTTTCCAATGGACATAAGGTGTTGAATTCCATACATCGCAAAATATAATCACTGAAAGAGAATCATACAATTTCTAAAGGCAGAATGTAGGTTATCATGGGATATTGTGTGATATACTTTTCATTTTTCAATTTCTTTTTCAACTTGTATAGCAAATTTAAATTTGTATAAAAATTCGTTTACGTTGGGCAGCTGAAAATTCAATTTTTGTCAAACAAGTAATATTTTAAATAAAAGATGAGAAAATTAGAAGGGTGTCTCAAATAGAATTTGTATCCAAAAAATAAGTCAACGTTAGAGAATACAAACTGTCTGCCTAATATGCTTTGCGTCGAAAATAAAATTTGGGGGAGTTCTGCAATCCCAAAACAGACGTTCGGTAGATTCAATCTGCTCATTACAAAAGGTACAGAGTGGGTTGCCTACCATGTTCATACGACAAAGACTAGAATTTGTTGCGAGGATTCGGTGAATAAAACGGAATTGAAAGTAACGAATCTTACTTTCTTTGCAAACGGTGAAAGGAATTCTACAAATGGTTTGCCATTGAGGTTGGCTAAACTGAAAAACTTCGTCCCACTTCTAAAATGCAACAGGGGGAGTATCGAGAATTAAATGCCTGTAGATTTATATAAGATAGATAAATATGGAGTATCTTGAAGATTGTCTTCTAAACCGTCATTAACATTTTCCATGTCACGTAAACTCAAATTTCCTACCCAATCTCTAGAAATAGCAGATAAAATACCGTAGAAGATTGTAAAAGGGAAAGCATCTAGTGAATACAGCTGCTTGAAGGATTCAAAACTAAAAGGTCTTTGACTATAAGTCTTGTACCCTTGAAACACCTTTTGCATTACATATAATCATAAAATACAATTTCATTATTAATTCTTATCAGTGAATGATTCCAAGCAATTTTATTTTCAAAACTTTCTACTGGATAATGAAAACGATACTTTGACCAAGCCTCAAACACATCGCTTAAAAAATTATTACCAATGGTTAAATCTTTCGCCTGGTAGTTACATGAAAATAAAAGGTGCTTCCCATATTTTTGCAAGTGAAATTCAAAGAACAGTTTCCAGGTAGAAGTGGTATTATCAGTGCATCTTTTTTACCCATGTGCATTTTAGACCACTAATAAAAGGATTAATGTGGGTGGCTCCCAGACCAGCTTGGTCCAAGGGACTAATCAAGGTATATCTTTTTATTTTGTCTGGTATTCCTGGCCAGATGAAACGAAACAAACAAGCTTCCAAATCTTATATGAAGGTAACAGGAGGGCTAAATAATACTTGAAATAGGTAAACTAGCTTAGAAAGGGCGAAAGTTATAATAACATTAATTCTGCTTATAGGCGTTAACTCTCTATTAGACCATAATTCAACTTACTCTTCAGCTTTAGGGTATTGTTTAGATGGAATAAATTATCTCTATGATTGCCAAAAGTAACACCAAAAACAGTAACAGGGCCAAGAGTCCGAGCAAAATTAAACTTGTTTAGAAAACGGATTTTCAACACCTAATGGTTCTAATGGAAAGATATTGGTCTTTTCATAGTTTACTTTTAAACCAGAAGAATTTTCGAACCTATGAAAAATTTGAAAACAACCCTTAAACTATCGCGGGTGCCATCAATAAAAATAGTTGTGTCACCAGCATACTGACTTATTCGTATTTCCTTTCCCATAATAAACAATCCTTTTACAAGAGGTGAGTCATTAATACATATGGCCAAACTCTATGAACACAATTCAAAAATGTATGGGCTCAATGGTCACCCTTGTCTAACACCTTTAGATATTTTGAAAAAGGGGATGAATAAAAGCTACTGCAAACGCAAGATGACGCGTTTGAGTAAAGAGTTCTAATCCAACGTGTGAAACCATCCCTGAAACCAAAACGACTTAAACATTTGAGGATGAGAAGCCCATTGCAGACGGTCAAAGGCTTTCTCGAAATTGACAAATAGTAAAAATCCTGGTACCTCTATCTTTTCACAATAATCGATACAATCAAGTGTTAACCGAATATTCTCGCCGATGAAACTATTTTTAATAAAACCAGTTTGATTACAGTAAATAACAGATGGAATAACTTTTTAAGTTTACTTGCTAATGTCTTGGCAGCAATTTTATAATCTACATTCAGTAATGATACAGGTCCATAGTTCTTTACTAAATGTATGATCTTTTTGTGGTTTAGGAATTAACGTGATCAGAACTCGTCCCTGCTTAGAAGGAAACTCCAACTTATGACACTTATGGTTTCATTTCTGGACGATCAACAGTTTTACAGCTAATCTATGTTATAGACGAGTGGACAGAGATCTTAGATCAAGGAGGGTGTGTTGATGTGGCATACCTCAACTTCATGAAGGCATTTGACACTGTTCCACATAGAAAACTTATACATAAACTGGAAATGTACAATATTGGTGATATTTATTGTAAATGGATTGAAGCATTCTTGAGTGAACGCGAACAAAGAGATATAGTTAATGGTAATATCTCACACTGGAAACCCGTGACAAGCGGAATTCCCCAAGGATCTGTTCTTGGTCCAATTCTCTTTGTTATTTATATAAATGACCTTACGCAGTCCTTACAGAATGGCAGTGTTCCCTACCTTTTTGCAGATGACACTAAAGTATATCACAATATTTCAAATCAGAGCGACTGTAACAGTTTTCAAAAGGATATTTTATCGTTATATGAGTGGTCAAAGACCTGGTTATTGAATTTTCATCCAGAGAAGTGTAAGGTTATGAGAATTTATAAAAGGAGGTCAATGTGAAACTCACGAAAAAATAACTTCACACACAGAGTTGTGGACGCTTGGAACAACCTCCCAGCAAGAATTGTTAGTGCACCTAGTGTAGCAATATTTCAAAGGAGACTAGATAAATATTGGAAAAACCTTCCTGTTCGTTTTAATTATAAGGAAATCCACGAGAAATACACCTCTTCGTTATTCACACTAGATGTTACAGAAGAAGAGCTGGCCATATAGGCACTCAAGTGCCTTCTACCAGAATTCATCTATCTATCTATCTATCCATCCATCCATCCATCCATCCATCCATCCATCCATCCATCCATCCATCCATCCATCCATCCATCCATCCATCCATCCATCCATCCATCCATCCATCCATCCATCCATCCATCCATCCATCTATCTATCTATCTATCTATCTATCTATCTATCTATCTATCTATCTATCTATCTATCTATCTATCTATCTATCTATCTATCTATCTATCTAAAAATAATTAAGAGAATTAACAACAAAGTTCCCAATCTTATGACAAAACATCTTGTTAAACTCTGCTGTTGGGCAATCACTCCCTGGACTTTGTTTCATTACTAAAAGAATTAAGGGCCTCCCAGCAATCCTTAGGAGTAAATGTACCGTCACATGTGTCAGCCTCTTCTTGAGATAAAGGATTACTACAACGTTTATTACTAAGAAGAATGGATGGATTACACCCTTCACTCGTATACAAAGTTTCATAGAAAACGACCAACGTGCGAATAATTACAGTATTATTACAAATATCGGTTCCTTCCTGGACTTAAGTTTGCGAATTACGTTAAAGCTATTATTGCGTCTTTAATTGCCACTTTCTGAATTAAGGAAACATTTTGTGCTTTTTTACCCATGCCCGACCATATTGCCCTAGATAGGATCATCGTATGATTCAATCATGAGGTCATGATATCAATGCATTTATATCTGGCACGAAAATTTGTACGTTGATGCCCCCTATTTTATCAAAATCTAAGTTAAAACAAAATTATAATCGCCCCCTACCATCCAAGAGTCCCACTGAAAATCTTGCAATTTCCAATGGAGCAGCTTAATGAAGCCAGGCTCATCTGCATTGGGTCCATAAATACAAAGACGGGTGAATAACGTCTGCTTAATGGTAACTTGAAGGATGAGAAAGCGTCCTTGATTACAAATAAACGTATTGCAGATTGTATAGTCAAGTGAAGGCTTCAAAAGTATGCAAACCCCGCGACTAATTGTTGAACCCTAGCAAAAGACAATATGACCAACGAATTCGGATTTCCAATACCTTTCGTCATTATGACAACTATGTGGTTCTTGAATAAAGTAAATATCTTTCTTTTGATTATGCAGATAAGTAAAAACCTGTCTCCTCTTCCTACTCTGCCTAAGGCCTCTAGCGTTATATATACACAATTTAAAGCCAGCCAAAAGCTATATACAGGATATATACATCACTATATACACAAAAAATAATGTCGGTGATGCAGAACAGAGGAGATACAAGAGGATATGTACCATAATACACCAAATAGCATATAAACAAGAGCGAACATTACTGTGTAGAGGATGAATAAGCAAAAGAAAAACAGTAAAGAAACAAGGAAGACAAGCACTATTACTTATTAGGGTCCCAAATGTGAACACATGGCTCTCAGCCTGGAATGTGAGACCCGTGGGGAGATGTATAAAATATCAAAATGAAGATACTTTCCAAGTAATAACAATTATGGTCCAGTAACCATATTGTTTACATTGAAGGTTTAATACTATAACTGAGAGCAAAAAGCAAGAAGTAACTTTTACCATGAAGCTGCACATTGTAGAGTCTTGCAGATCAAATAAAGTTAAAACAGTCAAGTTCCAAAAACAGAAAAGGGTTATGAGAAAAATCTCATTAGGTTGACAGAAGGTACATAATCCACCCTCAAATAGATTCTACAACTGGAACATATGATAATATAATAAGAGATTTCAAAACCAAAATCTGTTGCAAATTGTTACGAGTGCAGGTCTTTTGAAAAAGCCAGGGTGAGGGCATTTCTTTTTAGGCAGTAGTCGCGGCTTTGTTAAAGTCACATGGAATTCCGCCTCTGGTTCGCCAACATCCCGCATAAAAGCGAAATATGGGCGAATATTGAATAATCTAAAAACTTTATGACTTTGTCTCAATTTTTTTAAGGCATAGGGCTGCAGTCTTACCAAAACAGCTAATTTATGTTACAGACGTCTATCTTTCGAAAGTGCTCGAACTTGAAATATGTTTACCGAGCGTTGAGATATTACCGCTTTTTTGTGTAAATAAACCACCAAAAGCATAAAACGTAGTTGATGACGTTTTTAAAGTAAAATTTCATTTTTTTCAAATGTATTTGAACTTTTAATATGTATATCTAACGTTGAGATACAACCT
>CM037849.1:4273024-4284079 GCA_021234535.1 Stichopus chloronotus
ACATAAAGAAGAATATAATAACATTAATTTGGGAAAATGTGATCAGATCGCAATAATTGTGTACCTTTCCAGAGAATTTATCTTCCTTACAGAAGATATCTAGGCAGTGAAAATACCCAAAGTTTCCAACTTATAAAGTACAAATTACAAGTTTACTTCTTGTAAATTCACTTCTTTCCCTTTACACAGACGACTCTCTCAAAAGAAAAGCAGGCACTACTTAAAATTGAATTGTTAGACAATATCTCGGTTGTTAGACAGTAGAGGAGGCTCAGAGGAAGCTTAACAATATTAATATGGATTGTTATCAATGTTTATTCTATCGAAGAAAAGCTAGAAAATGTCCATAAAATCTGGCAGTGCCGTACATGCGCGTTTCCAAAAATGTCACGAAATGCGAAAACAACTTTATCATAGCTTATAAAAAGATCGCTTTGTCTGACATGATAATGCTTGCCAGGATCTGTTTAACTGTTTACCTAATCCACATAAGTTAGAATAACATAAGTGACTTGAATAAGAGCAATGTGTGCATTTTAAAACACAACAAACATACGGTCCTAACAATACTGTTGTCTGTTCATGTTTGTTTCTCTTTTTTTTCTGCACAAAAGGAAAGTCAGCATGATAAAATGGAAAAATTGAGGATATTAGTGTTATGGTTGCCAACATTCATTGCGTTATGTGTATAAAGTTCAGTGCTAAAGTCTTTTATCGCGTTGCATAAGATCAATGTTTATGGGGCAGTTTGGTCGATTCAGAGTCTATCACAGAAGAGGGGACAACTGAGAAGTAATTCAGACACCCCCTGCCATCATTTAACCTACATATTTCAAAAATGGAATGCACCCAGAAATTTGAAAACTGGCACTGTGAAGCTGATACCCGGCTACACGGCGCAGGTGACACATAGAGTACAAATGAAAATTGAGCACTGATATTTTATATCCTATTTCATACATTATGAAAGCCGTGTACATTTTTCGTTAAGACACTAAGCATTTGCAAGTTTAAGTGGATGAACTATAAAATTAAGAAGGTCGGTGACACTTCTAATTTACATACATAAGGTATCGATATTAAAGTGATTCACGGGTTGATATATAGGTAGTGGATGAACACAAAACACGGAAAATTGCAGTAATGCATTGTAAATTACCAACAAATTCATTACATCCACAAAATTTCGGACTGCTTCGTCCTTTTTTTTTTTTTTTTCAGATAGAATCAAGAACTGAATAAAGTAACTACATAGCACAAAACATACACACATGAACTTGAACGACAGTGCTTAAAATATTGAAAACAAGAGAAAAAAGAGAGGTCTTTATTGAGGGATTCGTCTTTGTTAGTGCCAAAGCATATTATAAGCACCTCACTCAGTGGTCTTTTGTCAGAGGATTTAAAGTTGCCTACTATTATGGAAAACTTAAGATCGGATAGGGTATAATTTTTAGAATTGAAAAATTTTGTAACAGGGAATCTAGACTTGCTAAGCTTAATGCTACTTTAGTGGTTATTAAATCTTTTTCTATTAAAATAAAATGTCTTCTATGTTTGGCCAATATGAAAAAAAAACGAAAAAAAAAAAAACCCAAAAACGGAGGGACAAAGAGCACCGTCAACTTAAGAGAAAGATAACATTTCGGTTGTCGCAATTATAGGGGCCTGGATAAATCTTATTACATTTAACAAAAATTGGTGTACTAGAATCCATAAAGTTACATACCTGGCATCTGTCCTTTCCTCGGTGTATTACCAATTAATTGGGGTCTGGGGTTCGAACCTGATTGAAGTAACTACCGGTAAGCTAAGTACCAGTGAGGTACCACTGTGGCAAATATGAGTGACCTAAATCTGCAATGTTTTGTATGGGGGGGGGGGTGTGTAAGAGGGGTTTCAAATCACTTTTGATCAATTAACAATTTTTCCTTTTTTTTCAAGTAAGATCTGCGTAATTTTGGCCTTGTTGCTTTGGAATGGCCTTGTCATTATTTTCAATCGCTTTTGTTTATGGCATGCGTAAATATGGAGTAGCTAGAGTCATCAATTCGAACCAGAGGACTAAGGTTTACTCCATTTTACTTCATATTGCATACAGGGCAATCTGTCTATAGCACAAATCACAGTACACTGCAGGTAGTGACTATGGACCGGGCCGTGAGGTGTTACTTTGTAAGACAGTTGAGGTGTAATGTATTCAAGATCAGATATCAGTTTTCACTACTTACTTGGGTGGAATAGCTGAAACTCTGCTCAAATTATCTGCCAAAGTGAAATCGGCCGGCCATCGCTTCATTTCAAGTGGCTGCTGTTTCAAAACACGCCACTGTAGTTGCACAACACACCGCTACTATATACTACAAATCATGCTACTATTTGAAAGTAAGCCGTTACCGTTTCATTATACATCACTACTATTTCATTTTACGTCGCTACTACTTCATTTTACACCACTACTATTTAATATTACACTACCATCACTTAGAATCACACCTCGACCGACTTATTTTGTCTTTTTCACATACACTGTATTTAGTAACAAAATCACGCACGACTTTGTCAACCTTGGTATAATAATTTCGAGGTCAAGTAATGTTTTACAGCTGATACAGTTAAAAAAAAAAAACGATCTATAGCTGTGCACATACTGTAAGGAGAAGAGACATACACGCTATTAGATCATCTGGTTTGTAAATTATCGAAAAAAGATATGAACAAAATTTTCTTATGCTACTGCTTACAATGTGCTTTAAACGTTATTTTGTTAGTTGAAGTGTGACTGGTATGCGAGTCATGTAAATGAGGCCAACAACTAATGGAGGTAGCGAGATTGAACTATTTATTTTAATATGCGGCAGATATGTACATTTGTCTTATTCATATTATACATAGGTATTTGCAACAGGTCAGCTTGAATATGTCCTTATTTTACTGTTGTAAATATTCAGTTAATCTAAAACTACCGTAGTTGCTAGTAAAAAGATAGTGGTAATATCTCATGCTATTTATTTATATCAGCAAAAATATACTTAAAAGTTGTTGTAAGCCTCTAGTTGAATGGTGGTGTTTTCGTTGTTCATTTAGTTTAATCACGGAGTTGTCACTTGGAAGGAGAGGCAAGACTGAAATTTAATCTACCCTAAACCTATTTTTTCCGGTGTATAAGAATTTCAAGTAGTGAATAGTAGCACTTAGACACTTCCACCTTTGTGTGCTACATCTCCCAATTGGTTGTAATTATCCCGACAGTTAAGAGGAGAATGAAAGTCAGAACGTTTGACAATGAAAATCACTGTTGAGTGAAAGACTAACCATTTGTCTATATGCGAGTATACTGGTATGCGACTAGGGGATGGAATCCGCCGCAAGACGGTCGGTATATTTATTTTACGCAGGATGCATTTCCAATACCCCTCACGAGCAATCAATAAAAACCTCGGATAATGACGATGTCATGGATTCTAGAACCAATGTTCTTTTTTTAAAGAAAGAAAAACAAAACGGAAGAAATCTACACTACAGAACCAATGTTTCTTTTTAAAAGAAAGAAAAAAAAAAACAGAATAAATCTACCAAAAGTATTACTTGTCAGTGCCAACTACAGCTGTTGCAATACGAACCAATATTCTGTCATATAGCTTTTCAAAATTACGCAAATTCTACTATACTTAAAGGTGCGTCAATTCTACTACTTGAAAGCACGCCGTTTTCATTAAAAAGTTGGAAATGTTTCACCACAAGAGTATGCAACAATTTCATGTTTTACCCTGGCGTTCCACCCCATCACCCCCCCCCCCAAAACAAAAAAACAATCGTGTTCTACTTCCACCGGACACAAGGTCATGGCCTAAGCCACGTCATTTCCCTTCGAGGCCAAGGCCTAAGCCGAGGACAGAAAAAAAATGGACTGAGAAGTAGGACACGATGATAACTTCCATCTGATCCGACATAACACACTTTATTAAGAAATAAATGTTCTTTTTCTCTTTAATTTACGTTTTTAAAACATGACACGATGTGACTGAAGTCATTATATTTACTATAGTATTCCTTTGTGATTCCATACAGAATATTCCATACAGCTTTTTATTCTACTGTAAAAAAAGTGAAAAAACTTTAAAGATTGTGTGACCCGAAAATGACAATTTTACATATTGGCAAAATTAATCATTAGAACAATTTGAAAATTGCAACAGGCTAGGGGATAGGGGATAAAATTTCGAAGAAAAACTTTCTTCAAATACTATTTTCAACTCTTTTCAGAATTCCGATAACGCACAAAGGAGACAATGTATAATACTTGTTGTTATCATACTTTAACCTCCATTAGAAGAAAACGTTATGTGTGCAAAAGAAAGTTTAATTCTTCTGACAGATTACAGACATAATACATTTTAAAAGAAATATGCCCGGAGTGTGGGGTTGACTACATGATCCATACTCCTTAATAATACAATAATCGGAATAAAAGTCGTTGGAACAACCACTTTATTAAGGTAAATAAAAACATTGCTTACTCTTTGAAGCTCATCATATGTAGTGTTAAAATAATTAAAGACATGTTTAATACCCAGTACCATGACCTGATCAGTTTGTACCGTTTTGAATAATGTCGGAGAATCCACCTTACAACTTTTCAACATAACGTGATTGTAGTATGAACCCTTTCCTCGTATCGTTAACATCCTCGTATATCTGCAGATTGTTATTCACATTAATGTGTTACATTAGAACAAAAACAGTAGAAGAAAAAGATTTTTGTTAAGAAAGAAGGACAATTTTTTTTTTTTTGCAAGGCGTTAATTACTATAAAGTATTGTGATTGTGATTATTGTTGTTGTTTGATATGACAAAACAACAACGTTGAAGGTTCGCTCTGTTAAAACAGGAAATGTGATCAGTGATCGAAAGGATCGTCATGTGACAGAAACTATGATGGTGTTACTGTAATACAATAATCCACAAATTTTGATCAGCCACAGTTGACATTTCTCCTTTCATTTTTACATTCCAAAACCAAAATTTTGTTGTAAATCAATGTCATTAAACATCTTGTCCTCACATACTCCTACGCTTTCTTCTTTATATCATTTTCGTACTATACATTATCAACGAAAAAATGCAACTATGAAATCACTGATGTTTCTTTCGTTGAAAACATTTCATACAAAAACGTGATCGTAAGGAAAATGTTCGCTTTTTCAGGTATCATTTGCACTTTGCAAGCAATAAGTACCAACGGAAGGACAAATAAATGAATAACTGTCAATCCATACACCCGTTATCCCTCAATATATTCGACAACCCTGCATCTGTATGGGTTCCACCTCTTTCAGTCTACCCGTCTAATTTCTTTCCACCAATTCCTCATCGCAATTAAAATCACACCCCCCCCCCCATGCTTACATCACGTTACTGTTGCAGTCGCAGCTCCCACTTGGCTTACATAGTACTCTCAGTGAGTGCACTACATTACTTCCCAAAAGCTACAATAAATCTACCTATACTAGTAAGTTGTAAGTTTTCAATATTCCTTATTGCAGTCTCAAATGTTTGATTCCTCCTTACATGTGGCAAATTGAAAAATCCATTTTTTTAAATCCCTTTTTTGTTGCTTGGTTGCTTCCTTCATATTTACTTCCCAGTCCTGATTTTGTTCATGACCATATAAGGAATGTAGTTTGTACATAACACGTTCCATATGGCACTTAAAGATATCCGTATTGGTTTACACTGACTCATAGCTTTGTCTACCCAATTTGTATTATCTCTGTTAAAATCACTCTCTGCGTCAGTTGTGCCAACTTCTACTCTTTATTTGCTCTTCAGTATGTTGTTTAAAGATTTCGACAAAACGATGTTCTGCACAACGACATTATAGCGTTTACATCGTTGCAACTAATGGTGAGTAAGCATACTGTCATTTTTACTGCATATCTCTTTATACGTATCAAAAAAGGTTTTAAACGAATTCTTCAGCGTTCTTAAACGATTTCTTTGAGAGGGGTTAAACTCTTAAGCTTTGATAGCTGAACTTTGTAATTTTAAAAAGTGCAAAGATCTTGCAATACAATGAAAACTGTGTTGATCTTAAGTAGTTAAAATTAAAAGCATTGTCATCCAAGCAGACTTTCACCTATAAAACGTTTAACAGTCTCTAAATAATGTATAACTGAAATCAGTAATTATAAGAATTGTTATTTAATAACTGTACACAGGAAATGTTGACAATTTTTCCAAAGCATTGATTCGGTATAATTGCTGTGCTTTTGTGGAAAAATGTAAACATTTAAACGCTTTGCAACCATGTACTTTAAGAAATATAAAACATCTATGTACTTCGAATTCAAGAATCTAAAGCAAATGCAAATAGTTGTCAAAGTAATTTGATATATTTGTCAAATACCAAAGTCAATTCAAACAAAAGAATATTATGATGTTCTGATCTTACAATGATGGCTCAACATGAAAGTTCTAATCAAAGTCGAATGAAGGAAAACAGGCACAGTACTTATCTAGAATGTAAAGATAAATTTTGACACGATGTCAATACACACAATCAGGCTAAATGATTGAGAGAAAATTAAAGCGAGCTCAGGGTCAGAACAATTTTCGTTTTTCTTATATCTTAGATATTTCCTGTTGTTGTAGCTTTCTTTGACAAGTGCAAACTTAAACTTAAGAAAAAGTATAAAAGTGAGTTATTCTTCCTTTTGCATTCGTACATGCCTTATTGGGCAAATTAATTATATGGGTCATGTAGCTTTTCAATTAACCAAAGAAACAATTTCGTTTAAAAAAAAAAAAATATTGGTACACCAACTTGAAAACCTGATTCCAAAATAGATGCCATATCATCTTAATGTCAGTATCAGAAAAAAGGTGTACACAATAGCCTCTGTTAACATAATCGGTTTCAGCCATATTAAGATAAAGATAATAAAGATATTGGCAATGTCTTTATTCGCCATAATTATTTTTAGAATGTAAACTTGGAAATACTGGATGTTGTCTTCGGTGGCCAAAAAACCAAAAACATGAAAAAGAAAAAGAAAACACCGATCTCTATGAGTCAAGTTTTAATTTATTCACTGTAGTTCCAATAAAAAAGTTTAAAAAAAATCCCTGTCATATTCTGTGCTAAAGAATAAACATCAAGGACTAGATAGTTCCCATAATTTTATTATCGCATTTCATTCAATAAATTTATTGGAAAAGCAGTAGCTTAATTTTGCCTACCCTTTTGGGTTATGCCTACATCTTATTTAGCCCCACTTAATAGTGAAAATCGGGTACTGCATGTAACATTTAGATTTAATGTTAGGGGATAACTATCCACTGACAAAAATGCATCATTGCTAATAATCAGTTGTATCCCATTGTTGTTTCCTATTGCTGTCCTCTTCTGCCCTTAAGTACTTGTACAGCACCTGACTGTGTTGATGTTGTATTTAAACTGTTAGTTGTATTTTGATGATGGTCGAAAAAACGAAGAAGTAAATATGTTCAAATATGTTTCAATTGTTCACGTCCTGAATATCATACCCAGAGTCGGAATGGCCAAAAGCCACAACTCAAACAAAAATTTATGTCAGAAAGGAATCTATTTCCAGTATTAGTTATTAATCACATTTTTCAAATAAAATGTAATAGAAAACATTATTATTACCTTAAAGTTGTAAAGTTTCGTCTAGGGATTTTTTAATTCACTTTGTTTTCAAATATGACATTTGAATTCTCTTGAAATGACTCTAAGCCTGAGATCAGGACATTCCAGCTGTTTAGAATCGTACCTTTCATCTTTAAGAATAATAAGTACAAGTATTAAGAAAGTCATTACTGTTTTTTTTTTAGTTTGTTGTTAAAAAAATTGTACTTCCAACTAATGCAGGGTTCATGATTTTAAAATAATCTAAATGGGAAATGCCAATGTTCTATTTATTATCAACATATGAGCTTTTGAATTGTTTAATGTATTAAAGGAATTTGTTACTGATAGTCGTAAAGAAATTTAAGTTCATAGAATAAATCAATTATTGAAATAAACAAAAATATATTAATATTTATTTGTCTTGTTAGGTAATTAGGGAAAAAAAGAAGTAATATTGTAACTTTATCTACACCACAGTTATCTTCTTCGTTTAGTTCTCTTTGAAGTTCTCTGTCATAGCAGATAGCTGTGAGCTAACTCATTTAAGGATCAAAATCTCTTTTCATGAGAACTGTTAGGAAATGTCTTGTCACCTACCGAGAACGCTCCTACTGCATTTTTTTTTTTTCATGTTAGTCCATAACACATCAGGTCGTAAGCACTGATGATAATTATTTAGAAAACAACTTTTTTCTTAATAGTAAGAAAGACAAAATCATAGTATGCGCTGGTTGGTGGTGATGCTCCCCTAAATTATTCCTCTAGGTTAAATAACAAGATGTGAATTATAAGCATTTAAAATAACTTCCTCAAAACGCGTTCTCCAGAATACATTTGGCTATTATTATAATAAATGGAAAAGAAAAACTACTCTATTGCAATATGCTGATATCAGGTATTTTGAAGAAGAAAATAGCAATTCAATTTCTGATGAAGATTTTTGTTGTCGGGGGGGGGGGGTCAAACTGTAGGGTTTGTCTTGACTACATATGAATAGTCTCACAGAAAGCTTTACTGCAAATTGAACCCCTCGGGTCTTTTTCACATGTTCAATCAATTTTAGGTGACAGTCAATTATTGCTCAACCTATTCAGCACAGGGTATCTAGACTTATATGTAACGATGTAATAGGATGCATACAACTTTTCTGAGACTTTTTGGACAGTGCACAAGGACAAGTTCAGTGACATATGAAAGAACATTTTACTTCATTGCAATATGTCGAACATCAAATTTTGATATGTTGTTTTACAGGGTTTTGGCAAAGGACATTCACTATCAGACGCAGATGTATCACCAAGTAAGATGTCTCATTTTCCAAAATGATTTGATTTGAAGCTCTACAGTGTTCCATTTTATATCAAGCTGATGGAGTATATTACATCCAGAGTGTCCACCGTAGTTTTCAACTTTCCTCTGAGGAAAATCAGCAATGCATATCACTAAATCAAATTAATAATATGAAGTAATATCATTTTTCATTATTCTTTCGTTCAGTCTGTTGATGTTTTTCATTCATCTCTTATCTTACAGATTCCCATTATTTCTTTTATCAAAATTCTGAATATTCAAAAGACTGTAGAGACGTTCAACGCCAATGTTCTTCAGTGAACTCTAGTGGGGTGTATCTGATCAAGCCAGATGGTTTTCAAGAACCATTTGAGGTATTTTGCGACAACGACATTGACTCTGGAGGTTGGACGGTAAGAAAAAGTAATAATGAATAGATGTTTAGCTGGAACTCTGCACAAATGATTGTATATGAATATACATAAACAAACACTCTGATGGATTCAGTTATTTTAAACAGTATTCTATGTATGAATTGTCTTATAATATTTTTCTTCCAATAAAAATATTTTATTGACATCTGAGGGAAACTAAATACACTGTTTGTCTGCACCAGGTCATACAACGACGAGGAGATGGCATTGTGGACTTTAATCGAAACTGGACATATTACAGAGACGGATTTGGATTTTTGTCAACTGAATTCTTTCTTGGCAGTAAGAAAATAGCATACTTGACAAACCAAGCAGATTACGAGCTTCTCATCGAAGTGGAATTAGAGAATGGATGTTCCTTTTATACAGGTTACAAAAAATTCCGAATTGCTGATGAATTTGGAAATTACAAACTACAGCCAATTGGTTCAATTGACAGTAATGCAAGTAAGTTATTGCAGCACAAGTTAACATCAATATTACAATATACGATTACCGGAGATATTTTCTAAAGTCTCTTGAAAGCTTATGACATTGTAACTCGATTAAGGTTCTTGATTGACGTGGCCTCCTCTTTTCATTTCTATAAATGCTATTTTTAGATGGTTGAAACAATACATGTTGTCTTCTCTCCATAGGTCAATGTCTGTCAGATTGTCCAGCAAATGAGTTTTTCATTAACGGGTGTACAGAAAAGTGTACCTGCACCAACAACCGTCTGGATAAGTGCATCCCAGTCAGCTGTGATGTTAACGCTGTGTGTGATGAGACGGGAAATTGTTCTTGTAACGAAGGCTACAAGGGAGACGGAATATTTTGTACACCAAAGTACACCGACTGCAAGGACGCTTTTGATAACGGCCACACTCAAGACGGCGTCTTCAAAATTCGACCAAATGGGTGGACAGGTGAACCATTTGATGTTTACTGCGAAATGGATGATGGCGGTGGTTGGACTGTAAGTATATAGGCATGGATTATTAAGTTCTGTGAATCTCGTCAACGGTGAACTTGAGATTTTCACTGATTATGCTGTCCTGATTGAATTTAATATTTTTTTGTACAAGTGGGTCTTTTCAAACACACAAAGCCTATCTTTTCACATGCGTGTTATTTTCACATACACTGTGAGCATCAGTGCTAGTGTAAAGTACATTACTTTCATCTGCGGGGTCTTTAGAAAAAAAAAAATATTTCAACGTGCTCACGGAGACTACCTGGCAGCTTACCGAATATCTAAACCTAGTGTCACTATATCTCATTATATGAAAATCAATGTAAAAATAGCCTTGTATTGTAGGTAACATTTGCGTATTTGCGTTCAACACTAATTACATAGTTTAAGAAAAGTTCTACGTATATGTTTTAACCCCATCGCAATCTTGTCTAGGTATTCCAACGTCGCAAAGATAATACACAGAGTTTTACCAGAACTGGACTTCCTATAAAGAGGGTTTCGGTGACTTAAATGAAAATTTTTGGCTCGGAAATGAAAAGCTGTATTACCTGACACATCAGAAGGACTACAAACTACGTCTAGACATCGTTACTTCAGATGGGACACCACTAGGTGCCGAGTATACCGAGTTTCAAATACAGGATGAAAGTGACAAATACAGGATGAATAAGCTTGGAGATAGAACCGCTATTGGTGGAGGGAATGCAGGTTTGTTAACA
>CM037849.1:4284179-4592603 GCA_021234535.1 Stichopus chloronotus
AAACTTTTAATGACGTCATCACTATGTTTCATGCTTTTTTTTTTTCTTCTCACGAAGAAAAGCAGTTATGTCTCAACGTCGGCATATATTTCAAAATCAATCACATTCGGTAAGACAGACGATTTTGGCATAATTACGGTGCTATTTCGGTAAGGATAGCCTTTTGCATCAATGAAATAGGGAGGTAGATTCAGAAATTTTTCGTTTTTTACAAATCGTCCATATTCATTAGCTCGATACCGTTACAGTTCGATAGTTCGATATGAAATTATACCCAGCTCGAAAGTAGCTCTAATCAAACACAGAAAGCATTAAAAAGGGACAAATGTTGACATTCTGAGCAAAGACAATGGCTAACGTATGGACAATATCGGCATCCATCTGTGAAAATCACACTTTAGAGACTCTTTTGATTTAATTTTTAGAAGAATTACTTTTCATGTATTTTGGACGGTAGTGATATATCAACCTCTGCTTACCTCAAGGAGATTGTTACGCGACGCTAGTTAAGGCTAAAAGAAAGATACAGGAATGTTGGAAATAAAATGTTGATGTTTAAATTGAAAAACGTACATTTGATAAAGCCTCTGATTTCGTCTCAAAATAAATATTTTTCACGTTTGCTACCAGGTAGAGGTGTATTTAAACGTTGCTTGTTTCAAACAAATTGTTCTGTGGCAGGACTTCTAGGAGGGTAATATATCGTACATTTTGTGAAGTGTATACAATGCTGGGCCTTAAGTAATACTTTGCTAAGATTAGTGACGTCATCAACAGCGTTTAATGCATTTTGTTGGGTTTTCACACTGATGGGAAGGTTATAGCTCAACGTTGGCAATAAGAAAAATTGAAAGTTAAACAATAAAAAATCTAGTTCACTTTCACCACCTGAATAGATGTTTTCGTGAGCGCATAGAGAAGATGTTTTCTGGCAGTTTGAACAAAGAGCCTGGAGGGGCAACGTTTGGGAAATATAAGTATCGTCATTTATATAGAAAGACACATACTTGAAGAGGCGTCGGATTTCAACTCAAAATAAATATTTTAGACGTTTTCTAAAAAGTAGAAGTGTATTTGAACGTTTCAAAGAGCTGGTTTTGCGATAGGACTGCAAAAAGAAATATTTGGTTCATTTTGTTAAGTGCATACCATATTTTCATGAGATAAACTATGTCATGAACCACGTGTTACGCATTTTATAGGTCGTTCACGCTGACGGGATAATTATATCTCACCGTTGGAAATAGAATCTCGACGTCATAAACAATAAAGTATTGTGTGTTTTATTGTGTGTATTAATAAAAAATAAAGTCAAATTGATGAATTTTCAGATCATTACAAAACTCTTGAATATCACTTAAATCGACATCCCAAATTGTTATTTTTTTAAAGAGTTCAAAAAATGTGTCTCATGCAAATTTTTTGTTACGTGACAGTAGCTAAAGCTACAGGAAAGACAAAGTATATTATTTCAATGATAAAAGTGTTGGCGCAAATCGGATATTGTCTAAAACCTTTAATTACGCTATTAACTACGTTAATACTTTTTGTGCTTTATTCTCACAAAAAAAAAAAAAAAAAAAACGGTTACATCTTAACATTCGGTAGACATATTTCACTTTCAAGCACATTCGATAGATAGACGATTTTGCATTAACGAAAGATAGACGATTTCGGCATCAATTAGACATTTAAATGTCTAATTGATGTCGAAAATAGAGAAAGATTCAGAAATTATTCGATCGTTACAAAATTCGTCCATATTTCCTCTCTTGGAAACCTTATTAAATGTAAAATGATATACATCTCGAAACAAGAAAACATTTAAAACGGGTAAACTTCGATATTCTCGAAAAGACAACGACTAACGTATGGACGTTATCGGTATCCCTTTTCAATAAAAAACGTAAACTTTAGAACTCTTTTGATTTCATGTAAAAGTAATTATATTTCATGCATTCTAAAAGGTGGAGATATCATAAAACCCTGCTTACGTTTTTCAGTCGGAACCGTGTCGGGGTTATTCGGATATTTAAACACTTTTAATGACGTCATAAACTTCGTTTTATGCTGTTTGTGGTTTATTAACACATAGAAAGTTTATATATCTACGTTAGAAATACGTCTTTAAAAATAAAAAAAAATATTTAAGAAAGATAGACGAATTTGATATCATGACAATTTTGGTAAGGATTATGGATTAATAAAAATAGAGACAGATTCATAAATTTTCCGATTATTATAAAGTTCATTCACATTCCTTAGATCGGGCCCTTATTCGACTTAAAATAATATACAGGTCGAAAATGTCTCTAATCAAAGAAGAAAGCGTTTAAAAGGGATGTATTTTGAATTTCTGAACAAACAACGACTAACGTATGGACATTATCGGCATCCTTATCGAAGAGAAAACACAAACGTTAAGGACTCTTTTGATTTCATTTGAAAAGAATCATTTTTCATGTATTCTAGAAGGTAGAGATGTATTAAAACTCTGATTACGTCAGTAACATAGTTACGTGATACTAGATGAGGCTGAAAGAAGGATACAGTACATACTTTTCAATTTTAAACGTGTTGGGAGTAATTTCGATATTTGAACACTTTTAAAGACGTCATCAACTACGTTTTGGGCTTACGGTGGTTTATTCTCGCAAAAAAATGGTTGCAACTCAACGTATGAAATATACATTTCAAGTTCTAGCACATTCGAAAGATAGACGATTTTGGTATAATTACACATTTTGGTAAGGCTATAGCCTTATGGATTAATAAAAATAGGGACAGATTTATAAATTTTCATATCATAACAACACTTGTTCATATTTCTTACCTCGATTTCTTTTTCGAAATAAAATGATATAAAGCTCCAAATTGTCTCTAATAAAAAACGAAAACATTAAAATGGCACATATTTCGACATTCTGAGCGAAGACAACGTCTAGCGTAATGACGATATCTGCATCCTTATTCAATAGAAAACTGTTTTTATTTCATTTGAAAAGGATCATTTGTCATGTATTCTAAAGGGTAGAGATGTATAAAAACTCTGATTACGGCAATAACATTTTACCTGATACTAGATAAGGCTAAAAAAATGTAGTACTTTCTTTTCAATTTTAAAGTTGTTGGCTTTCTTCGGGTATTTGAACACTTTAAAGACGTCAACTACGTTTTATGTTTTTTGTGGTTTATTTGAAAGAAAATGTTCTGTGATAGCACTTCAGGAAAGTAGTATATGGCACATTTAGTGAAATGTATATCATGCTGGGCTTTTAGTAATACTTTGATAAGATGGATGACGTCATCAATAACGCTTATTGCATTTTGTCGACTTTCCACAGCAATAGGACGGTTATATCTCAACGTTGGAAACAGAAATTTAACAGTTAAACAATAAACAATCTAGTTGGTTTTCTCCGAATTCTGAATAGATGTTTTTGTAACGTCATAGTCTTGTGGATTTATAAAAATAAAAGATAAATTGACAGTTTTTTTTTATCATTATGAAAGTGTTAAATATTGCGTAAATCGAGATTTTAAATCGATATGACATGTAGATTTAAAAATTCTTTCAGTTTCAACACGAAACACATTTCCGAAGGAAATGTTTGTAGGATGTCTGACGAGCATGAAGAGGGGGACGTGTGGGAAATCTCGGCATCAATATTTAATAGAAAATCACATACTTCAACAGTCGTCGAAATTATATCTCAAATAAATGCTTTTGGCGTTTTCTACAATGTAGAAGTGTATTCAAACGTTTCTCATTGTTTAAAAAAAAATGTTCTGCGGCAGGAGTGCAAAAAGTAATATATTGTAACTGGTGGTGTAAATTGTTCCTTGTGTCTCGCTATCCCTTTAAGAGGACAAAGTATCAAATTGTGTTACTATTGTTTTTTTACATCGGCTGGGAATGACGAAGCTCTGAGACTTTTTGTTGGGAGATATATAGTAAACACGCCCGAGTTCTTGCCCTGGTTATCGGAGCTTATCTCCGGTGCGGTGTCCTTGGAAGGTATGTTTTCTGGGTTATTGGAGGAAAAGTAATAATAATTTAAGTAAAAGATCCAAAATAGGAGAAATAAAGTGGTTTCCGGGGGTTATAGAAAAAGAAAAGTTTTAGGTTCCTGATAGAGAGCTGTTTCTTCTCTCTGACGGGCAGTTCTAAGATCGCCAGAGAACAAGCAAGACTAGAGTCCGTGAAATTTTTGTGATTGCATTGTAGCCACGTTCCGACACAGTTAATTTGTAAGTGTGAGTTTTGATATACTTTTTTAACGTAAATGATTTAGGTCGTAATTGATATTTCACTAAAGGTTGAGACGAGATTTATAATTTACAGAGTATGTCCCGGCGTTATACCAAATTGTGTTATTTCTGGTGATAACTTATCGCTACCCTTGCTAGGTTATTCCGTCGTTTCATGAGAGCCCTGCTTATGAAGTAATTCATGTTAATTTGATCTAAGAAGTCTTACCCAAGAAGATTAAGACAATGCAGACTCCTAAAATATTGTTCCCGACCGATACTGATTTTGTAAAATGTTACTTGCTTTGGCTCTGTGAGTGAGGCGGGCTTCCGTAGCTGAACTTAGGGCCGTATAAGAACACTTCGTTGTTGCGCTGCGTTACGACGCGGCGTAGGTGCGCTGCGTAAGTGCTCCGCGTAACTGCGCTGCGTAACCCTGTGCTGCGTAATTCTACGTTGCGTATAACGTGCAAATTGCTGCGGTAAGCTTTAGTGTAAGCTTCAGATGATTGCGTAATTGTCCAGAGGTTGAACGGAAGAGACAGAATATACCTTTTTCCAACTTTACCGATCATCTCCAGTGTCATTTCTTTTGAGTTTCTTTCTCCCGCGAAACCTAAGGTTCGCTATTGCAGCCCTCTCTAAGCTGTTAGAGAAGTGACGTTACAATATGGTACATTTCGTTAAGTGTATACCAATATTTCCATGAGATAAATTATGTCATCTACCACGTTTACGCATTTTATAGATCTTTCACACCATTGGGAAATAAATTCGACGTCAAAAAACAATAAAATCTGTGGTTAGTAAAAGTAAAAGGCAAATTAATGAAGTTTTCGATTATTACAAAAGTCTTGAATATCGCCTAAAACGACATCCTAAATTGTTCATTTTTTCAAAGAGTTAACAACTATCTAATTTAACACATTTGTTACTTAACAATAGTTAAAGCTAAAAGAGAGGTGTAGTAAATTCTTAAAAGGTAAAAGGTGCTGGGGTTATTCTGATATTTTAGAAACCTTAAATGACGTCATCGTCCACGTTTTTATGCGTTTTGTGGTTTATTAACCTAAAGAAACGGTTATATCTCACAGTCCAGTATACATATTTCCAAGTTGAAACACATTCGAAGATAGGCACATTTTTTTTTTCATAAACTAGACATTTTGGTAAGCCGATAGCCTTATCGTCCAGATCGTCCATATTCATTACTTCGATACCTTTATTTCAGATAAAATGATATGTAGCTCAACCTGTCTCCACTGAAACAATAAAACATTAAAACCGTTGACATATTGTGACATTCTGAGCAAAGACAACGGCTAACGTATGGACGATATCAGCATCCATATCAATGGAAAATCACAATTAGGGGATCTTTTGATTTTATTTGAGAAGAATTACTTTTCATGTATTCTAGAATGGTAGTGATATATGAAACTCTGCTTACCTCAAGGAGATTGTTTGGTGACACTAGTTTAAAGATTATTGTACATTCCCTTTAATGTAAAACGTGTTTGAGGTTGTTCGGGATATTCTAAACACTTTCAATGACGTCGTCACAAATGTTATTTGCTTTTTGGGGTTTAATGAAACAAAAAGGGTTTGTATCTAAACGTTAGGTATACATATTAAAAATTCAAATACATTTGGAAAATAGACGATTTTAACATAAGTTAGCTATTTTGGTAAGACTATAGCCCTACAAAGTAAAGACAAATTCAGAATTTTTTAGGGTTATTCAATATTCGCCTTTATTTTGCTTTTTATGAGGGATGTTGGCGAACCAGAGGCGGAATTCCATATGACTTTAATAAAGCCGTGGACTACTGCCTAACAAGAAATGCCCCCTCACCCTGGCTTTTTCAGAAGACCTGACACTCTGTAACAATTTGCAACACATTCTGGTTTTGAAATCTCTTATTATATTATAAAACTTTCTTGTTGTAGAATCTCTTTTAGCGGTGGATTATGTATCTTCTGTCAACCTAATGAGATTTCTCTCATGACCTTCTTATGTTTTTGGAACTTAAATCGTTTAGAACTTTGTTTGATCCTGCAAGACTCTTCAATGTGCAACTTCATGGTAAAAGCTACTTGCTTTTTGCTAACAGTTATTTTATTAAACCTTCAATGTAAACAATATGGTTACTGGACCGTAATTGTTATTATTTGGAAAGTATCTTCAGTTTGATATTTTGTACATCGCCCAAAGGGTCTCACATTCCAAGCTGAGAGCCATGTAATTGGATGTGTCCATATTGGGACCCTAAAGAGTAAAAGTACTTGTCTTACCTGTTCTTACTTTTTTCTCTTTTGCTTATCCATCCTCTAGACAGTAATGTTCACTCATGTTTGTATGCCATTTGGTGTATTATGGTACATATCCTCTTGTATCTCCTCTGTTCTGCATCACCGACATTATTTTTTGTGTATATAGTTATGTATATATCCTGTATATAGCTTATGACTGAACTTAAATTGTGTACATATAACGCTAGAGGCCTTAGGCAGAGTAGGAAGAGGAGACAGGTTTTTACTTATCTGCATAATCAAAACAAAGATATTTACTTTATTTAAGAACCACATAGTTGTCATAATGACGGAAGGTATTGGAAATCCGAATTCAGTGGTCATATTGTCTTTTGTTAGGGTTAAAAAATTAGTCGCTGTGTTTGCATACTTTGAAGCCGTCACTTGACTTAACAATCTGCAATACGTTTATTTGTGATCATTGACGCTTTCTCATCCTTCAAGTTACAATTAAACAGACGTTATTCACCCTTTTTGTATTTATGGACCCAATACAGATGAGCCTGGCTTTTTTGAGCTACTTCATCTGATATTACCAGATTTTCAGTGGGACTCTTTGGTGGTAGGTGGCGATTTGATTTTCTTTTTAACTTAGATTTTGATAAAATAGAAGGCATCAACGTACAAATTTTCGTGCCGGATATAAATGCATTGATATCATGACCTCATAATACGATCATACGATCTAGGGCAATATGGTCGAGCATGGGTAAAAAAAACGCAAAATATTTCCTTAATTTAGAAAGTCGCAATAAATTCGCAATAATAGCTTTAACGTCATTCGCAGACTTAAGTCGCAGTAAGGAACCGATATTTGTAATAATACTGCAATTATTCGCACTTTGGTCCTTTTCTATGAAATTTTGTATACGAGTGAAGGGTGTAATCCATCCATTCTTCTTGGTAATAAACGTTGTAGTAATCCTTTATCTCAAGAGGAGGCTGAAACTTGTGACAGTAAATTTACTCCTAAGGATTGCTGGGAGGGCCCTCAATTCTTTTAGTAATGAAACAAAGTCCATGCAGTGATGACCCAACAGCAAAGTTTTACAAGACGTTTTGTCATAAGATTGGTTCGAGAAATCGGCGAGAATATTCGGTTTATACTTGATTGTATCGATTATTGTGAAAAGATAGATGTACAAGGATTTTTACTATTTGTCGATTTCGAGAAAGCCTTTGACCGTCTGGACTAGGCTTTCATCCTCAAATGTTTAAGTTGTTTTGGTTTCATGGATGGTTTTACACGTTGGATTAGAAATCTTCACGCTAACGACTCAGCTTGCGTTTTCAATAGCTTTTATTTATCCCCCTATTTTAAAATATCTAAGGTGTTAGACAAGGGTGACCATTGAGCCCATATATTTTTGTATTATGTGCCAAGAGTTTGGCCATATGTACTTACGACTCACCTCTTGCAAAAGGATTGTTTATTATGGGGAAGGAAATACTAATAAGTCAGTATGCTGGTGACACACTTATTTTTGATGATGGCACACGCGATGGTGTAATTGTTGTCTTAAAATTTTTCGTAAGTCGGAAAATTCTTCTGTTTTAAAAGTTAACTATGAAAAGACCAATATATTTCCATTAGGACCATCAACTGTTGAAAATCCCTTTTCAGACGAGTTTAATTTTGCTTGGTTTATTGGCCCTTTTACTGTTTGGGTATTTCTTTTGACAATCATGGAGATAATTTATTTCATCTAAACTATACTCCAAAGCTTTCACACCTTAAGGGTAAGTTAAATTGATGGTCTGCTAGAGACTTAACCCCTTCAGGCAGAATTACTACAATTAAAACTTTCGCCCTTTCTGAGCTAGTTTTCCTATTTCGAGTATTACTTAGCCCTCCTGTTTCCTTCATACAAGATTGGAAGCTTGTTTGTTTCGTTTCGTTTCATCTGGTGTTCAAGGGTGCAAGACTTATAGCCAAAGACCTTTGAGTTTTTGAATCCTTTAAGCAGCTGTATTCACTAGATGCTGTCCCTGTTACTATCTTCTACGGTATTTTATCTGCTATTCCTAGAGAATCTGTAGACAATTTGAATTTACGTGACATCTTCAAGATACTCCATATTTATCTCGTGAAATCTACAGGCATTTAATTAAAACTATCGCTACCCCCCCCCCCCCCTGTTGCATTTTTCGAAGTTTTTCAGTTTAGCCAATCTCAATGGTAACCCACTTGTAGAATTCCTTTCCCCTCTTGCAAAGAAAGTAAGTTTCTTTCAATTCCGTTTTATTCACCGAATTCTCCGCACAAATTCCGTCTTTGTCGTATGAACATTGTAGGCAACCCACTCTGTACCTTTTGTAATGAGCAGATTGAATATACAGAACATCTGTTTTGGGATTGCAGCATTACTTCAAATTTTATTTTGGACCCAGAGCAAAGCATAGTTGTTTTCTGGATAAAAATTCTATTTAAGACAACCCTTATAATTTTCTCATCTTTCATTTTTCTCTCTCGGCATCCTTATTCAATAGAAAACACACACTTTTTGATTTTATTAGAAAATAATTACTTGTTATGTATTCTAGACGGTAGTGATATATTTAAACCTTGCTTACCTCAAGGAGATTGTTACGTGACACTAGTTAATGCTAAAAGAAAGATATTGTACATTCTTTTTCATGTAAAACCTGTTGGGTTATCATATATTTTCACACTGCCAATGACGTCATGAACTACGATGTATGCCTTTTGGGGTTTACTCAAACGAGAAAAATGTTTTATTTCAATATTTGGTATACATATTACAAGTTCGAATACATTCGAAAGATAGACGCTTTTGGAATACATAAGATATTTTGGTAAGGCTATAGCCTTATGCATCAAGAAAAAAATGGAGACAGATTGGGAAATTGTTAGATTATATTAGCTCGAAATCCTTTTTATTCCAATGACGTCATGAACTATGATGTATGCCTTTTGTGGTTTACTCAAACGAGAAAAATGTTTTATTTCAATATTAGGTATACATATTACAAGTTCGAATACATTCGAAAGACAGACGCTTTTAGAATACATTAGATATTTTGGTAAGGCTATAGCCTTATGCATCAAGAAAAAAATGGAGACAGATTGGGAAATTGTTAAATTATATTAGCTCGAAATCCTTATTTGATACAAAATGATACCCAGCTCGAACCCGTCTTTAATAAAACAAGAAAACATTAAAAAGGGACATATTTTGACATTCTGAGCAAAGACAACGGCTAACGTATGGACGTTATCTGCATCCTTATTCATTAGAAAACACACTTCATGTACTCTTTTGATTTTATTTGGTATACGTATTTTCAGTTCTAACACATTCGCATATAGAAGATTTTGGCATAAATTAGACATTTTGGTAAGGCTATATCCTGATGGATGAATAAACATAGAGGCAGAGTCATGAATTTTCAGATCATTCCAAAATATGTCCATATTCCTCACCAACTAACCCTTGTTGGATGTAAAAAGATATACAGCTCGCAATTATCTCCAAAATATAGAAAACATTTAAAAGGGACATATTTTGATATTCTGAACAAATACAACGGCAAACGTATGAACGATATTGGCATTCTTATGTAATAGAAAATACACACTCTAGAGACTCGTTTGATTTCATTTGAAAGTAATTATTTTCATGTATCTTGGAAGGTAAAGATGTATTAAAAGTCTCTGCTCACGTCAAGGAGATTGTTGCGTGACAGCAGTACTGTTAAAGGTTTGTGAAAATATAATACATTGTTTTCAATACAATTCGTGTTGGAGTTATACGAATATTTTAATAATTTCAATGATGTCATCAAATACGCTTCATGATTTTTGTGGTTTATTCACACACACACACGCACACCCACGCACACGGGCGCACACACACATATACACAAAAACAAATTATTCACACACAAAAAAAATAAGAATAAAAATATAACGGTTACATCTCAACGTTCGATATTCATATCTAAATTTAAGCATCAAATACATTACTGAAGAAAGACGATTTTGGCATAATTTAGACATTTTAGTAAGGCTGTAGGTTTATGAATTAATAAACACAGCGACAGATGCAGGAATTTTCTGTCATTACAAAAGTCCATATTCCTTACAACGTGATCCTTGATTGATATAAAACTGTCTCTAATCAAACAAGAATACATGGAAACGGACATATTTTGAAATTCTGAGCAAAGACAATTCTAACATGTGGTATAGGCTGATACGATATAGGCATCCCTATTCCAACGATAATCACACTTCATAACTCTTTACTTTCATTTTAAAATATTTACTTTTCATGTATTCTAGAATTTAGAGACATGATAAAACTATGCCTACGTCAAGGAGATTGCTACCTGAAAATAGTTCAGGCTAAAAGAAAGATGTAGTACGTTCTTTTTAATGCAAAGCGTGTTGGAGTTATTCGGATATTCTAACACTTTTAATGACGTCCTTTATCCTTTTACAGTTTATTTACACAAAGAACAGGCTATATCTCAACGTTCGGTATACATGTGTTTGGTTAGAACATATTCGAAAATAAAAGATGTTGGCATGCATTAGGCATTTTGGTAAGGCTATAGCCTTATGGATGAAAAAATAAAAAGTAAAGAAAGATTCATGAATTATTCGATCATTTCAAACTTCGTTCTTATTCCTTACCTCGAGAACGTTTTTCGATGTAAGATGATATACCGCTCGAAGTTGTCTCTAATAAAACAAGATAACATTAAAAAAGGACGTATTTTGACATTCTAAGCAAAGATAACGTCTAACGTATGGACGATATCAACATTCTTATTTAATGGAAAATCACACTTTATGGAATGTTTTTATTTTATTTAAAAATAATTCCTTTCTATGCTTTTTTTTGTTTAATCAGGCAAAGAAACAGTTATATGCCAAACTTAGAATTACATGACTTAAGTTCCAACACATTCGGAAAGATGTGCAGAATTTTGAAGAATTTTGGCATCAAGTACACATTTTGGTAAGGCTACAGCGTTATGGATTAATACAAATAGGGACAGATTTATGAATTTTTCGACCATTGCAAAGTTCCTCTAAATTCCCTACATTAAGACATTTGATACTGATGTATAGATCGAAATTGTGTCAAATAAAACAAGAACACATTAACTAAGGAAATTTTTCTGACATTCTGAACGAAGGGAACGGCGAACGTATGGACAATATCTGCATCCTTATTCAATAGAAAACACTCACTTTAGGGACTCATTTGATTTCATTTCAAATTTTATGTTACATGTATTCTAGAAGGTAAGGATATATTAAAACTCTGCTTACGTCAAGAAGCTTAAAGAAAGATATATTACATTCTTTTAAGTGTAAACCTTGTTGGTTTTATCCTGATATTTTAACACCTTTCATTGACTTAGTCTACTTTTGCACTGGACAAATTGTCATTACAAAATACTCCATGAATTATTCGGTTGCTTTCGCATGATGTTTACGCAAAGTTAATTTTTCATAGAGTGTTATTTTGTACATGCAAGAACTTATATATATCGATTATAAAAGAGAAAGAAGTGTACAGATGCTCTTGTTTTTCACGTCATCATACTGTGCAACAAATACGAGAACAATGTAACATTTGACTAATTCCTTATTTATTTATGATACAGAAAACATTCATCGATTGAGGGTAAACTAACGAAAGAGTTTAAGTTTCTTCCTACCTTATAGTTTGTGGGCAAGTTTTGTGGATCAATTTCTTTGCGCTTTCATCATTTTCAGTGAGACGTTAAATATCAGTTAGAACGTTTCTCGTCATTTCATCAACAAATACCTTTTACGACCAAAAACGATTATTTCAAAATGGTATGCATTTGTGTCAATCGATGGAGGACAGAAGGACATGTCGAGAAGTTTCAAGGAGTACGCTATGCGCCAACCGGTGTTGGAAATCCTTAGAGTCAGAGGTAGATAATCAAGCACGTTTTGCCCCTATTTTTAAATTCTGGAGTAAAAGGTTGAGAGAAAGATTTGTAGTGTGTCCTCCTTTCTGGCAAGTATTTGGCCAAAACGTTTCTGGTAAGAATCACAACCATCTGATGTTGGCGTTAGCTAACGCCACCATCATTTTTAAAAACAATATATTATAAATTTCTGATAGCTTCAACTAGTGTCAAGTACCAATCTCCTTAAGATAATCTGTGTTTTAATGTATCTCTACCTTCTACAATACATGAAAAATAATTACTTTGCAATGAAATCGAAAGACCCTTAAAGTATGTGCTCGAAGTTAAGCCATGTTTACCTATCGTTGAGATATAACCATAACTTTGTATGGTTAGAGACAAAAAAGAATAAAAAAATCCTTATTTTCAAATAAAAACAAACGAGTCGCTGGAGTGTGTGTTTTCTGTTAAATAATCCTGCCGATATCGTCCATACGTTACAATGTACCATTTTAATGCTTCCTTGCATGTCAGAACATTACCTTTTTATTTCCCTCTGGTTTGATTGGAGACTATTTCGAATTATACGTTATTTTCTATCGAATAAGGATGCCCAGGTAAGGTCTATAGACGAGCTGGGATGATCGAAAAATTGATCAATCTGTCTCTATTTTTATTAATCCATAAGGCCATATAGCCTTACCAAAATGTATAATTTATGCCAAAATCGTCAAACTTTCGAATGTGCTCGAACTTTAAATTGTATACCGAACGTTGAAATATAACCGTTTTTTGGGGTAAATAAACCACAAATAGTATAAAACGTAGTTGATGACGTCATTAAAAGTGTTAAAATATTAACTAACCCCAACACGTTTTACATTGATCAGAATGTACTATATCTTTCATTTAGCTTTTACTAATGTCACGTAACGATCTCCTTGAGGTAAGCATAGTTTTATTATATAACTACCGTCTAGAATATATGACAAATAATTCTTTTCAAATAAATTCGAAAGAGTGTATAAAGTGTGTTTTGTAATGAATAAGGATGCCAATATCGTCCATACGTTAGCCATTATCTTTGCTCAGAATGTCAAAACATGTACCTTTTTAATCTTGTTTGTTTTAGTAGAGACAGGTACGTGCTGGATATCATTTTATATCAAGTAAGGGAATCGACGTAATGAATATGGAAGAATTTTGTAATAATCTAAAATTTCAGAATTTGTCTCTATTTTTATTAATGCATAAGGCTATATCCTTACCAAAATGGCCAATATATGTTAAAATCGAATGTATTCGAACTTGTAATATGTATACTTAATGTTGAAATATAACCTTTTTTGTCTGAATATTTTTTTGTTGTGCATATAAATTCAAAAGAGTTCATAAAGTTTGTGTTTTCTATTGAAGAAGGATGCCGATATCGTCCATACATTAGCTGTTGTCTTTTACTGTTTCTTGTTATAATAGAGATAGGTTCGTGGTGAATATCATTTTATATCGAACTTTAAGAGTATCGAGGTAATGACTATGGACGAATTTGTAATAATCTAAAAATTCATGAAAATGTCTTTATTTTTATTAATGCATAAGGCTATAATCTTACCAAAATAGCTAATTCTTGAAATACATATGCCGAACGTTGAAATATAACTGTCTCTTTGTGAGAATAAACCAAAGAAAAAGGATAGTAGGTAGTTGATGACGTCATTAAAAATTTTGAAAAGCCCCCAACACGTTTTACATTAAAAAGAAAAATGTGCTGTATCTTTCTTTTAGCCTAAACGATTGTCTCGTGACAATCTCCTTTACGTAAGCATAGTTTTAGTATATTTGTACCTTCTATAGAACACATGAAAAGAACAATTGTTTTTAATGAAATCAAACGAGTTTCTGAAGTGTGCGTTTTCTACTGAATAAAGATGCCGATATGTCCAAGATGTCCATAAGTTAGCCATTGTCTTTGCTCAAAATGTCAAAACATGTACCTTTTTAATCCTTTCTGTTTTAGTAGAGACAGGTTCGAGCTGGATTTCATTTTATATCAAGTAAGGGAATCGAAGTAATGAATATGGAAGAATTTTGTAATAAGCTAAAATTTCAGAATTTGTCTCTATTTTTATTAATCCATAAGGCTATATTCTTACCAAAATGGCCAGTTTATGTTAAAATCGTCTATATTTCGACTGTATTCGAACTTGTAATATGTATACTTAATGTTGAAATATAACCTTTTTTGTCTGAATATTTTTTTGTTGTACATATGAATTCAAAAGAGTTCATAAAGTTTGTGTTTTCTATTGAAGAAGGATGCCGATATCGTCCACACATTAGCTGTTGTCTTTTACTGTTTCTTGTTATAATAGAGACAGGTTCGTGGTGGATATCATTTTATATCGAACTTTAAGGGTATTGAGGTTATGAATATGGACGAATTTGTTATAATCTAAAAATTTGTGAATATGTCTCAATTTTTATTACGAATTTCTTTTAGATTAAACGACTTTTTACGTAACAATTTTCTTGCAGAGTTTTCAAATATTTCTAACTCCTACAATACATGAAAAATAATTATCTTCAAATGAAATCAAAAGATTCCTAAAAGAATGTCTTTTCTATTGAATAAGGATGAAAAATTAATATCGTCCATACGTCAGCCGTTGTTTTCGCTCAAAATGTCAAATATGTCCCTTTTTAATGTTTTCCTGTTTGATTAAAGATAATTTCGAGAGGGATATCATTTTGATTTATTTAGTTTATTTTTTCAATTTGAGTACATGAACGGGTTTACACAAGATGAAGTGTACATCCAGAAATTAACGTATGTATCAAAGAAAAAACAGAACTAGATGAAGCTGAAAGCTTTGCTAGTCTGGTCCAATCCAGAAGTTAAAAAAAAACGTTAAATATTACAAAACATAATGCAGTTATGTACGTATGTAAAAGTGCAACAATGAATCGTAACCAATGTTTGACTCATAATACACAAGAAAACAGATTAATAAAGGTATAACGAAAATAGATGTTTTTGAAGTACTTCTTAAACAAATTAATAGTTGAGGAATTACGTTATTTTGTGTCAAGGGAATTCCAGAGATGTACACCAGAGCGTCTCACCTTGGAGTGGGCAAACATTGTTCGAGTGAAAGGTTGTACCAGATTTTCTCTTTCCCTTGTAGGATAGGTAAGATGAGTACTGTGTGGGTGCGAAAACGAGTTCAAATCATGGGGAAGTTGATCATTATGATGTTTTTAAAAGAAGATGCCTAACTGATATTATAGTGATCCTTTAAGTAAGAAAATTGAAGTTATAAAAATATGGAAGTGTATGGGTGTAAAGTGGAATACTTACTAAGTTTGGGAGGGATTTCCCCAGAGTAAAATGCTGTAAGTAAGATGTGGGACTACTAGAGAGTTGAAGATAGTTAACAAAGTGTTGTTGGGAAGATGATACCTTAATCTATTCATAACACCAACTATTCTAGAGATGGATTTTGCAACATAGTCAATGTGATTTTTCCAAGAAAGCTTACTGTCAATTGTGATATCTAAAATATTTGTGATATTACTACTTTTTGTAATGGTACATTTGGAATTTAAGAAAAAAAAATGAGAATTATCTCTTCTGTTATCAAAAACCAGCAACTTAGTTTTGTTAATATTTAAGGATAACGTGTTAGCAGCTAACCAATCAGCAACACGGTGTAATTCTAAAGATGCCACTTGAAGGGCTTCGTTTACATTACGATAGTAGCAATAGACAGTAGTGTCACCAGCAAAGAGTACAAACTTGAGTAAATTTGAAGATCGATACATATCATTAATCAATAGTTTAAATAATTAAGGTCCCAAAATAGAACATTGCGGGACACCGACAGAAATTTCCTTGGTGTTAGAATCTTTACCTTTGTACCGGACAAATTGTTTTCTATTTATAACTTCTAAACCAGTGTTACACCCCTTACTCCATACTTAAACAATTTATTGAGTAAAATGCTATGAGTAATGATTTCAAATGCTTTTGATAGATCAATAAACAAGGCTACAGAAGAAGAAAAAGGTACACTTCTGTTACTCACATCTGCAGTTTGGCATTTGGATAATGTAGCTGAAATTTAAATAGCATTTATTTTCCCCAAGAGCGTTAGAAAATTTTTACAATGGCGGTATTTCGAAGAGTTATCCTTTGAATGTACGCAGTTGCATTGTGTATATTAAATAGCGTGCCTCATTTAGTGATACATATGTCACATGATGTCAACATTTGTATTCATAACAGTAAAACATAACTCTAATTTATCAAAACAAAAAAAAATCTATTCGCTTAATTCAACCGTGTATTAGAACAGTTCAATTTAAACTGATAGCGTATTTTGTCATTATTTCATATATGCCCACCTATTTTCCCTGTTACCCATTTTCCCTGAAACGGCACAAAAGCGAAAACACAACTGAAACCGGCTCCGTGAAACCAAATGGGAACTATTTACACATTACAAAAGAAAATGAAAATTATGTAAAGCTATTGGTTTATTTTCATATTTTTTACTTTGTAATTGGTATATTATTGTTTTATTATTAATTCATCTCATAGTATTGGTTTCAACTATAAGAAGGATCAGAGGGTCTCTTTCCTTACAGAACATTGCTGCAGTACATGATAGGAGCTACAACTGTAGTAACCCCACCGACCGCTCGTTTTAGATTTTCTTAGCTAATCTTTCAGCGGATGAGTCTGATTACGTTAAAAAAAAAGAAAACTAAGGCCAGAAGGAAATCAACAATTACTCCTTTCAGGAATTATCTCTCAGTGCTTTGAACAACCAAGAAGCTTATAGCCTGTTTAGGAATTCCAATGAGACCTTCAATGAATATTACGTAATAGGTATGTGATTGAAGAATTTCAAGTTGTTTAAGCTCCCAAAGGTACAAGCAGAAATGAGTGCGACTTCTTTCTTAAGTGAGACACAGTCATTTATTGTAAGGGTTCGGACCCAAAACGTTCCATTGTTTGGTTGACTTTCTCTGCATTTATCCACTGAAACCTTAAGTAGTATGAACAATGATTAAAAACAGTTAATTGTCTCTAACACATTCACTAGTCGTAGCTAGTAAAAAGTTCTGTGGATGGAAAAGTGATTTCTGTGCATGATGTGTCTATGTGTGTGTTGGTAAATGTTATAACACCCTCTGGCATATAGTGCGGTTTTTTTCTTTTTCTTATAAGCGCCGCCGTACTGATGGGGCGCATTGGTTCATACTGGGAAAGAAACATTTGCTTGATTGCACGATTCTCTTTTCTTTCGACTGGCACAGTGGTAGTTTGGTTTTGTAAATTCAAACTCACATTCTACGTGTAGTGCGAACCAATTTACCTTTGGCAACACCCTGTGCACATACTAATGAGAGGATGTCAGGGGTTGACTGTAATTCTCTGTATAACTACTCTGGCCTTAATCAAGATGGTACTTGGATGAACTCTAGAGACTTCCTTTCTGACTAACCACCTTAAAATACAGTAATGTACGGTAATTTGTGGGGCGTAATTTCCGTGTATACCTTGACCACATTCCTATCTGGTCCATGTCTAAGTCCGGCTCAGCTTATGTACTTCTGCATCACATGCAATGCTTCACAGTAACTAAATTATGGAGCTTATCAAAGTTAAAATGCGAAAATTTCACCGAAGGCGTTTATTATAAGACGATAAAAGTTAAACAAGGAAGACATCAATTTGTTTGCATTGAATAAAATATTGTTATTCTCAATAAGTGTTTTTCGAAGTGAGAGTTGGAGGTTATTCCGATTTTTTAACACTTTTAAAGACGTCATCAACTACGTTTTATGCTTAAGGTGGTTTATTCACACAAAAAACACGGTAACATCTCAACGTAAAAAAAAAAATATATTTCAAGTTTGAGCACATTCAAATGATAGACGATTTTGGCATAAATTACACATTTTGGTAAGACTATAGCCTTATGGATTAATACAAATCGAGACAGAATCATCAATTTACGATAAGTAAAAAAATTGTTTATATTCCTTACATCGGGATCTTTATTTGGATTAAAATGATATCAAGCTGCAAGTTGTCTTCAATTAAAGAGAAAACATGAAAATAGGACACATTTCGACATTCTGATTAAAGACAACGTCTGACGTATGCACGATAACGGCATCCTTACTTCAGTTAAAACACAATCTTTGCGGAATAGTAGGTGTGAATAAAACCCTCAAGTGAATTATAAATTGTACGTTGGACAGATAACGGTAATTTATACTTGTTGATGTTGTGCAATACTGTGATCTGCTAACATAAGCGGATACTACTCAAATTTCACCCACTGCAACAGTGCTTAATCTCACATTGCTTTAATGAATGGGTTGGGTGTACCTCATTCACTCCATGCACAGTTACTCACATAGAATGTTACATTACAATTTCCATTCCATCACGTTCTTTTTCACAATCAGAACAGTGCACACGATACTTTCATTTGTTTCCAGAGATAGGACAACAGGAGGTTACAAAAGTGATGTAACTTGATTTTTTTTCTCTCCCAACAAATGTAGCAAGTGGTAGTTTGTTTTCTCATCATGCTACATTCGTGACTATTTGTATACTTTATATCAGTCATTTTGTGACTATATATATATATATATATATATATATATATATATATATATATATATATATATATATATATATATATATATATATATATATATTACATTCCTTAAAATTTTAAACGTGTTGTGGTGTCGGGTAATTTAACACTTTTAAAGACGTCATCAACTACGGTTAATACTTGTGGTGGTTTATTCACCACCAAAAAACGGTTACATCTCAACACAAGTTCGAGCACGTTCGAAATTACACATTTTGGTAAGGCTATATCCTCATGGATTAACAAAAGAAGAGAGAGATTCATAAATTTTCCGATCATTAAAAACTCAAATATATTGCTTACCTCGGGATCCTTATTCGAAATGAATTGATATAAAGCTCAAAATTGTCTCTAATCAAAAAAGAAAAAAATCAAAAGGAAAATATTTCGACACTCTGAGCAAGGACAACGTCTAACGTATGGAGGATTTCGGCATCATTATTCAATAGAAAACACATAGTTTAAGGACTCTTTTGATTTCATTTGAATATAATTAGGTTTCATGATTTCTAAAAGGTAGAGATATAATAAATCCCTGCTTACATCAGGAAGATTGTTACGTGACACTAGTTAAAACTATAGAAATATATAATACAGTATTTTCAATGTAAACCATGTTGTGGCTATTCGGATATTTGGAAACACTTTGAATGACGAAAAAAACTACGTTTGAAAAGAGAGTACTATATGTTTTTCTAGCCTCATCTAGTGTCACCTTACAATCGTATTGACGTCATAATTAATTTTAATACATCTCAACCTTCTAGAATACATGAAAAGAAATTGTAATTTATGCCAAAATCGTTTATCTTTAGAAAGTGCTCGAACTTCAAATATCTATTTCTTACGTGACGATGTAACCGTTTTTCGTGTGAATTAACCACCATAAGCATAAAACGTAGGTAATGACGTCATTAAAAGTGTTCAAATATCCGAATAACCACAACACGTTTAAAATTGAAAAGAGAGTACTATATGTTTCTCCAACCTCATTCAGTGTCACCTAACAATCTTATTGACGTAAAAATTAATCTTAATACATCTCAACCTTCTAGAATACATGAAAAGAAATTGTAATTTATGCCAAAATCGTTTATCTTTAGAATGTGCTCGAACTTGAAATATCTATTTCTTACATGACGATGTAACCGTAAAAGAATGTATTATATATTTCTGATAGCTTTAACTAGTGTCACGTAACAATCGCCTTGACAAAAGCAGGATTTTACTATATCTACTATCTGCTAGAATACATGAAAATTAATTATTTCCAAATGAAATATGTATTTCTTACGTTTAGATGTAACCGTTTTTTGTGTGAATAAACCACAATAACCAAAAACGTACCTTTTGACGTGTGTTCAAATATCCGAATAACCTCAACAGGTTTAAAATTAAAAAGAATGTATTATATGTTATTTCTAGCCTCATCTAGTGTCACGTAACAATCTTATTGACGTAATCAGATTTTCATACATCTCTCTACAAACTTGTTGGGTTTATCCGGATATTTGAACAATTTTAATGACCTCATCAACTACGTTTAATGCGTTGAGTGATTTAGAAACAAAAGAAAAAAAAGTTACATTTCAAGGTACGAAATACCTATTTCAGGTTCGGGCACATTCGAAAGATAGACAAGTTTGGAATAAATTACACACTTTAGTGTAAGGCTATAGCCTTATGGATTAAAACAATAGAGATTGATTCATAAATTTTCCGATCATTACAAAACTTGGTCATATTATTTACCTCGGGATCCTTATTCGAAATAAAGTTATATCAAGTGCGAGGTTGTCTCTAATTCAAAAGAAAACATTGAAATGGGACATATTTCGACATTCTGATTAAAGACAACGTCTAACGTATGGACGTAATTGGCATCCTTATTTAAGAGAAAACACAAACTTTAGGGACTCTTTTCATTTGAAAATAATTCTTATCATCTATTCTAGAAGGTAGAGATGTATGAAAACCCTGATTACGTCAATAAGATTTTCACATGACACTAGATGAGGCTAGAAAAAGATATAACAATACATTTTTTTTCAATTGTAAACGTGTTGGGGTTATTCGGATGTTTGAACACTTTTAATGACCTCATCAACTACATTTTATGATTATGGTGGTTTATTTCCACAAAAAAAACCCGGTTACATCTCAACGTTAGAAATACATATTTAAAAATATAACTCATTTAGGAAAGATAGACGAATTTAGTATAAATGACATTTCATAAGAATAAAGCCTGATGAATTAATGAAAATAGAGACAGATTGATCATTGTTTTTTCATTACAAAATTCATTTACATTCTTTAGATTGGGACCCTTAACAAAATAGCTAATTTGTTTGAAAATCGTCTATCTTTCGAAAGTATTCTAACTTTAATGAAGTATACCTAACGTTGACATATAACCGTTTTTTTTTTTTTAATAACCGATAAAAACATACGACATCGTTAATGATGTCATTGAAAGTGCTCAAATATCTGAATAACCCCAACAGGTTTTACATTGAAAATAATGTGCTATTTCTTTCTTTTAGCTTTAACTACTGCCAGGTAACAATCTCCTTGGGTTAAGCAGAGTTTTTATTTATCACTACTGTCTAGAATACATAAAAAGTATTTCTTATAAAATAAAAGCAAAAGAGCCCCTTAAGTGTGATTTTTCATTAAATATGGATACCGATATCGTCCATACGTGAGACGTTGTCTTGCTCAGAATGTCAAAATTTGTCCCTTTCTCGTTTTATTAGAATAAGGTTCGAGTTGGATATCATTTTCATATCGAAGTATAAGGGTATCGAGGTAATGAATATGGACGAATTTTGTAATAATCTAAAAATTTCTGAATCTGTCTCTATTTTTTTTAATGCATGGATATCGTTTTACTCGATATTTGAGACTTTTATAATAATCGAAAACTTCATCAATTTGCCTTTATTTTTATTAATACAGATTGTACTGTTTGTGAAATTCTATTCCCAACGGTGACGTATACTGAACATACCGTCACTGAGAAAGATCTATAAAATGCGTAAAACATGGTTGATAACATATCTTATCTCATAAAAATATGATATCCCCTAAACAAAATGTACCATATATTACTTTTTGCAGTCCTGTCACAGAACAATCTCTTTGAAACAATGGGCAACTTTCAAATACATCCCTACATTTTAGAAAACGCCAAAACATATGAAATCCGACGTCTTTTGAACTATGTGTTTTACTATTAAATAACGTTGCCGATATTTCCCACACGTTTCCCCTTCAGGTTCGTCGTTCAGACTGCCTACAGACATCTCCTTTTGAAATGGGGTTCTTGTTGAAATTGAGAGAATTTTGAACTCTGCTTCATTTCATATCGATTTTAGATTTCGATTTTCATATACATTACTTCGATACCTTTATTCATATAAAATGATATCCAGCTCGAACCTGTCTCCACTAAAATAAGCAAACATTAAAACATTGGCATATTGTGGATTCTGAGCAAAGACAGTGGCAAACGTATGGACAACGGCAAACGTATCAATGGAAAATCACACTTTAGGGACTCTTTTGATTTTATTTGAGAAAATTTTTTCATTTTTCAATTTTTTTCATATTTTTCATGTATTCCAGAGGGTAGAGATGTATTAAAACCCTGTTTACCTCAAAGAGATTGTTACGTCACACTAGTTAAAGCTAGAAGAAAGATACATTACATTCTTTGCAATGTAAATGGTGGGGTTATTCGGATATTTTCACACTTTCAATAACGTCATCAACTATGTTATATGTTTTTTGTGGTTTACTCAAACAAAAAAGGTTATATCTCAACGTTAGGTATACATATTGCAAGTTCGAATACATTCGAAAGATAGACGATTTTAAAGTAACTTAGCTATATTGGTAAGGCTATAGCCTTATGCATTCAAAAAATAGAGACATATTCAGGAATTTTTGGATTATTCAAAATTCGCTCATATTTCGCTTCTATGCGGGATGTTGGCCAACCAGAGGGCGAATTCCCCATTATTTTAATATAGCGGCGACTACCGACGTAGTAGAGGCCTACAAAGAAGACAACACCGTGGCTTTTTGCAGAAGACCTGGCACTTTGTAGCAATTTGGAACACATTGTGATTTGAAATCTCATATTATAAAATGTTCCAGTTTTAGAGCGGTAGATTATGTATCTTCTGTCAACTTAATGACATTTTTCTCATAACGCTTTTATGTTTTTGGAACTTGGATAGTTTTTTAACTTTGTTTGATCCTACAAGACTCTACAATGTGCAGCTTCGTGGTAAAACCTATACTTCTTGCTTTTTGTTTGCAGTTACATTTTTTCATAGTATTCAACCTTCAATGTAAACTATATGGTTACTGAACCATAATTGTTAGTACTTGGAAAGTGTTTTCAGTTTGATATTTGCACATCACCCCATGGTCTCACATTCCAGGCTGAGAGCCTTGTGTATGGATGTGTCCATATTTGGGACCCTTACCATTAAAGGTACTCGTTTTTCCTGTTTCTTTCATTCATCTTTTTTCCTTCTCCTATCCACCCTCTACACAGTAATGTTTACTCATGCTCGTTTGCTATTTGGTGTACTATGGTCCATATCCTCTTGTATCTCCCCTTTTCTGCATCACTGAGATTATTTTTTGTGTATATAGTTATATATATATGGCTGAACTTAAATTGTGTACATATAACGCTAGAGGCCTTAGGCAGGGTAGGAAGAGGAGACAGGTTATTACTTATCTGCACAATCAAAAGAAAGATATTTCCTTTTATTCAAGAAGCAGATAGTTGTCATAATGACGAAAGGTATTGGAAAGCCGAATGGAGTTGTCATATTGTCTTTTGCCAGGGTTCAACAATTAGTCGCGGGGTTTGCATACTTTTGAAGCCGTCCCTTGACTATACAATCTGCAATACGTTTACTTGTGATCATGGACGCTTTCTCATCCTTCAAGTTATCATTAGGCAGACTTTATTCACCCTTGTTTTTATTTATGGAACCAATGCAGATGATCCTGGCTTTTTTGAACTGCTCTATCGTAAATTAAAAAATTTCAGTGGGACTCTTTGGTGGTAGGTGGCGATTTTTATTTTGTTTTTAACTAAGATTTTGATAAAATAGGAGGCAATCCCCGTACATGAGGAGCAGGGGGAAAAAGCACAAAATATCTCCTTAATTTAATAAGTCGTAATAAAAGCGTTAACGTAATTCGCAAACTTAAGTCGCAGGAAGGAACTGATGTTTATATTAATACTACAATTTTTCGCACTTTGGTCGTTTTCTATAAAACTTTGTATACGAATGAACGATGTAATCCATCAATTCTTCTTCGTAATAAACGTTGTAGTAATCCTTAATCTCAAGAGGAGGCTAAAGGTTGTGACGGTAAAGTTACTCTTAAGGATTGCTGGGCTTAATTCTTTTAGTAATGGAAAATGTCCACTGGGGGTGATGGTCTTACAGCAGAGTTTTACAAGGCTTTTTGGCATAAGATTGGGAACGTTGTTGTCAATTCTCTTAATTATTCTTGTCATAATTTGGAGTTACGTTTTGAGCAGGGACGAGATCTGATCACGTTAATTCCTAAACCACAAAAAGGTCATACTTTGGTAAAGAACTATCGACCTATACCGTTATTGAATGTAGATTTTGAAATTGCTGCCAAGACATGAACCACTATAGGCTTAAAAAGTTGTTTGATCTGTTATAAACTGTAATCAAAAGGTTTCATTAAAGCTAGTTTCATCGGCGAGAATATTCGGTAAATCCTTGATTGTATCGATTATTGTGATAAAATGGATGTACCAGGGTTTTTACTACTTGTCGATTTCAAGAAAGCCTTTGACCGTCTGGAGTGGGCTTTCATCCTCAAATGTTTAAGTTCTTTTAGTCTCAGGGATGGCTTTTGGATTAGAATTCTTTACGGTTATTCATCCCTCTATTTCAAAATATCTACATAGAGATGTTACACAATTGTGTCAATAAACACCAAATATTTTTGTACTGTGTGGTGAGATTTTGGCCATATGTATTAACGACTCACCTCTTGTAAAGGGATTGTTTATTATGGGAAAGGAAATACGAATAAGTCAGTATGCTGATGACACAACTGTTTTTATTGATGGCACCCTCAATAGTTTAAGTGCTGTTGTTAAAATTTTTCATAGGTTGAAAAATTCCTCTGGTTTTAAAGTTAACTACGAAAAATCCAACATCGTTAAATTAGTACTATTGAGTGTTGAAAATCCCTTATTTTAAATGAGTTTGATTTTGCTTGGCCATGTTACTGGGTATTACTTCTGGCAATCATAGAGATAATTTTTTTTTTCCAACTAAACTATACCCCAAAGATTTCACCCCTTAAGAGTAAGTTGAATTTATTGTCTGGCAGAGACTTAATGCCTATAGGGAGAATTACTATTATTAAACCTTTCGCCCTTTCTAAGCTAGTTTTCCTATTTCAAGTATTACTTAGCCCTCTTGTTACCTCAATAAAAGATTTGGAAGCTTGTTTGTTTCGTTTCATCTGGTTAGGAATACCAGACAAAAATAAAAAGATCTAACTTTGATAAGTCCCCTGGACCAGAGTGGTCTGGGAGCCACCCACATTACTTCTTTTATTAGTGGTCTAAAATGCACATGGGTAAAAAGATGTACCGATAATACCACTTCTACATGGAAACTGTTCTTTGACTTACATTTGTAGAAATTTGGCAAGCAACTTTTATTTTCATGTAACTAGCAGGCAAAAGATTTAAAATTGGGTAATTATTTTATAAGCAATGTGCGTGAGGCTTGGTCAAAGTATCGCTTTCATTATCAAGTAGAAAATTTTGAAGGTGAAATTCTTTGGAATCATTCTCTGATAAGAATTAGTAATGAAATTGTATTTTTTGATTTGCAAAAGGTGTTTCAAGGGTAAGAGACATGTAACGAAATACCTTTGAGTTTTGAATCCTTTAAGCAGCTGTATTCACTCGATGCTTTCACTTTTACAATCTGCTACTGTACTTTATCTGCTATTTCTAGAGACTGGGTAAAAAAATTGAATTTATGTGACATGGAAAATGTAAATGACGGTTTAGAAGACAATCTTCAAGATACTCCATATTTATCTCGTATAATCTACAGGCATTTAATTAAGACTATCGCTACTCCCCCTGTTGCATTTTCGAATTGGGACGAAGTTCTTCAGTTTAGCCAGTCTAATGGCAAACCATTAGTAGAATTCCTTTCACCGCTTGCAAAAAAAAGTAAGATTCGTTACTTCAATTCCGTTTTATTCACCGAATCCTCGGCACAAATTCCCGTCTTTGTCTTTGAATATTGTAGGCAACCAACTCTGTACCTTTTGTAGTGAGCAGGTTGAATCTACAGAACATCTGTTTTGGGGTTGCAGCATTACCTCAAATTTTATTTTGGACGCAGAGCAAAGCATATTAGGCAGACAGTTTGTATTCTCTAAGGTAGACTTATTTTTTTGGATACAAATTCTATTTAAGACATCCTTATACTTTTCTCATCTTTCATTTAAAGTATTACTTGTTTGACAAGAAATTAAATTTTCAGCTGCCCAACGTAAATGAATTTTTATACAAATTTAAATTTGCTGTACAAGTTGAAAAAGAAATTGGAAAATGAAAAGTATGTCACACAATATCCTATGATAGCCTACATTCTGCATTTAGGAATTGTATGATTCCCTTCCAGTGATTACATTTTGCGATGTATGAAATTCAACACCTTATGTCCATGGAAAAAAAAAAAAAAGTATGTGAAGAGACTGAAAGATTATAATTAAATCAAGAGGAAAGATTTAGGGAATGGTCAATTTATACTTATGAGTATTTATCATTTCTGTATAGTTGATATCCACATATTTTGTAAATAATTTCGATTTCGTTAATTGTACCATACACAATGCCCATACAGAATGAAAGACGAGAGAAAACAAAACTACGCTGTATGCTTTTTGTGGTTTATTCACACAAAAAACGTTATATCTCATCGTTAGGTATACATATCACAAGTTCGAAAACATTTGAAAGAAAGACTATTTTGATATCATTTAGCTATTTTGGTAAGACTATTGCCAATAACTCAACACTATAATCAAATTTATCACTCCGTTAATAACGTTGCCTGTACAAAAAGCCGTAAGCGTGCAAAACTAAGGTGGATAATAAAGCTTCAAACACATCGCACTAGACTCAACAAAGACCTTGGTCTTCTTAGTCAAAACACTTTACATCCAACGCGTAAACCATGTTAAATTGTTTTGGCATCTCCTCGTGCATTGTTTGTCTTATGTATTTACAGACTAATTATTAAAGTTACCCATTGCTTTTTTCTGTATTCTTCATCGTTTCGTATTTTAATCTCGTAACACATGTGTCTTGTGCTTGTTTCCTGTTTTACCAAAAGAATGCTCGTCACTCGATGGGCAACAAAGTGCAGTCATTTGACTGCAGTTTCTAGCTTAGTAGTGTTGTATAGACATGGTCATTCTACCCCACCATACTCAAAAGGGGTCATACAAAGTTCAGTCTTCCTGTGTTGACCAGGGGTTACTAACCTTTTCTTTATTACAACCCCTAGACAGTCAGATTAGACAAGGCAATACTTAAAAAATAGAAACGTATACCCTGTTCTTAGAAAGGTTTGGCAATACTTTGCTGATTTGGTAGATCACGGGTAGCGACCATTAACATATGTCGTCATAGACAATCGTTGTCATATGACTGGTCAACCGTCTCAGGTAGACCACGTGATCATGACCCCGGGAAGCCACGAGACTTAGCGTCAGCAACAAGGCCCAGACTGACTATTCCCTCGTCGAAGGAACAACATCTCTCTCTCTCTCTCTCTCTCTTGTGTAATGTAGGGCCTCTGTCATCTTATCTTTCCGTTTATCTTTCCATTTCATCATCCTTATCTTGATTTTGTTTAATTTACGCACTAGTCGAAGCATTAATACAATGGAACTCTGATCGACCAAATCAAATCAACTCTTTCTGGGATTTTTCTGTTTTGACGCCTCTCTCTCTGCAATTGGAACTTAGGTGTGTTAGATGTCAACAACGTTACTATCCGTCGCTGGGGCAGTCATTCCAAGACTGCGAACCCCTAAAACCCCAACCTAATCTAACAGTAGGACAAATGTGCACCATTGAAAATATTCATAGCTCTACGTCTGTTTATATCAACGATAGTTGTCGACGTATTTAATGTTCTGTATAGTATCATTTACTTTCTTTAATAGCTTGTATACTTAAGAACATAGACACACCGTCCCACACCTTACCGATTCTCTCAGTCACTTACACCTAGTCCCTCCAATAGCCTGCCTTAAATTCTTCAACAAGTGTAATTAAAGCAATTGACTCCTGTGTTTGCTATGTAACATCAGCTGCTTTGCATCTTTCTCTTTATCTGTCAATTAAAGGACAGGACCAAATTGAGAATTTTACTTTCTCAATCTAAAAGTGCGCCTTGGCGGCCTTGAACATTGCGTGTCTTGCACCTGAAACATAAAGCAATCTTTTAATGAAGAACTGTAAGTGCAGATGTTTGTGGTCTGTCAACCGTTTTGGAAAAGCATGTTTATTTTGGTGAAATAACCGATGTAGTTTTTCCTTGACTTACTTTCAGAAAGAAATATCGTATGACTTCTGACCAAGATCGACAATACGCCAATCATTGTTTCTTATGTTATTTATTGTCATTTTCTTATCCCACCCATTCTGTTTTTGTTTCTTCTTTGGCTACTCCTACCTTTTTTAAAAAAAAAGTAAACAATTTTATGGCCATCATGTGGCATGTGATCACCTACCAGAGAACCTGCTCTTCTTTTTTTAATCGTACGACACAAAAATACAAGCTCTGCATAATGTTCCTCGGAGAGGTGAGCTGAACATTGGCAACGCCAGTGCTCTACTCCATTTATTATGAAATAAATAAGCAAGTATTAACTCCTTTACGGCTTTAAAGTGATTGCGTGGGTAGGCAAAAAGTAAAAACATTGAAATTTCATCTTCAAAAGTTTGGTAAGGTTTTAATTACATCATTCAGACAATCTAGGAAAATAAGTAGGTTTCAGTTGGTTTATTTTGCCACATGATTTCAAATTCTTCTAACATAACGACAAAAAGTGTAGAATACGATAATGCAGTGGCTGACAGTTGTCATTCAAATCAACGGTGCGCTTCTTTGACCAAGCCAATGGGAAGTATACTAATATTGAATACTGAGTTAACAATTCCCGATACCTACCAAGGAGCGACGACTTGAGTAGTATGTTTTTGATACACTAGTGAGACCTGTACTGTTGCATATTCATTATGTAGGCGGTTATAGTAAGAACCGTTAATTTTAAAATATGATTTCTGTTTTTTACTGTTTTTATGCCAATCCCGTAGCTTTTCGAAGTAGTTACTGCAATTTTCCTTCATTGAAAGACATAGTCCGTTCATGTACAACCTTGCGTGTACATTTAAAAGTAAAGAAAAAGTTAAGATCAAACATAATCTTATCTTTTTGTTTTTTTCTCAGTACACACGCAATCACTTTAATGTTATTCTTTTCTTCTTTGTGTATTGTGGGCTCGTAAATTGTTAATGTAAATAGCTGCACACCCGCAGAAAGTAAATTTTATTCACAGTAATATGCTTACGTCAAACAAGGTTATTAAAGATAACTTTGTATTCAAAATATTGTTCGTGTCTGAAATTAAAAATGTAGGTAACATGTATTTAGCCGGGAATTGTAGTATTTGGTGAAAGGAAACACTGTATTTACAAATAACCTATACGAACTGAACACAACCTTGCCCGTGGCGTCAGTGATCCTGAGTTGTTAAGTGAATATTCAATATTAGTACACTTCCCATTGGCTTGCAGTCAAAGAAGCGCACCGTTGATTTCAATGAAAACTGTCAACCACTACATTATCGTATTCTACACTTTTTGTCGTTATAATAGAAGAATTTGAAATCATATGGCAAAATTAATCAACTGAAACCTAATTATTTTCCTAGATTGTCTGAATGGTGTAATTAAATTTCCTAACTTTTGGAGATGAAATTTCAATGTTTTTACTTTTTGCCTACCCACGGAATCACTTTAATTATGGGAAAATGTGATCAGATCGTAATAATTGTGTATCTTTCAGAGAATTTATCGTCCTTACAGAAGATACTTAGGCGGTGAAAAGAAATGCAGACACTACTGAAAATCGAATTGTTAGACAATATCTCGGTAGTTAGACAGTAGAGGAAGCTCAAAGGAAGCTTCTGCATGTAAAGATGGATTGCTATCAACGTTTATTCTATCGAAGAAGATCTAGAAAATGCCCATAAAATCTGGCAGTCCTGTACATGTGCTTCCAAAAATGTCGCGAAATACAAAAACAACTTTATTATAGCTTATGAAAAAGATCATTTTAACTGTTATTATAATGCTTACCAGGATCTGTTTAACTGTTTACCTAATCCACATAAGTTAGAACAACATAAGTGGCTTGAATAAGGGCAATGTGTGCATTTTAAACACAACAAACATACGGTCCTAACAATACTGTTGTCTGTTCATGTTTGCTTCTCTTTTTCTCTGCACAAAAGGAAAGTCAGCATGATAAAAATGGAAAAGTTGATGATATTAGTGTTATGGTTGCCAACATTATTTGCGTTATGTCTATAAAGCTAAGTGCTAAAGTATTTTATCGCGTTGCTAAGATCAAAGTATGTGGGGCAGTTTGGTCGATTCAGAGTCTATCACAGGGGAGGGGACAACTGAGAAGAGATTCAGACATCTCCTGCCATCATTTAGGCTACATATTTCAAAAATGGAATGCACTCAGAAATTTGAAAACTGACACTGTGAAGCTGATACTCGGCTATACGGCGCAGGTGACACATAGAGTACAAATAAGAATTGATCACTGACATTTTATATCCTATTTCATGCATTTTAAAAGCCGTGTACATTTTTCGCTAAGACACTAAGCATTTGCAAGTTTAAGTGGATGAACTATAAAATAAAGAAGGTCGGTGATACTTATTTTTGATACACATAAAGTATCCATCTTAAAGTGATCCACGGGTTGATATATAGGTAGTGAATGAACACAAAATACGGAAAATTGCAGTAATGCATTGTAAATTATCAACAAATTTATTACATCCACAAAATGTCGGACTGCTTCGTCCTTTTTTTCAGATAGAGTCAAGAACTAAATGAAGTAACTACATAGCACAAAACACACACATGAACTTGAACTACAGTGCTTAAAATATTGAAGACAAGAGAAAAGAGAGGTCTTTATTGAGGGATTCGTCTTTGTTAGTGCCAAGGCATATTACAAGCACCTCACTTAGTGGTCTTTTGTCAGAGGATTTAAAGTTGCCTTCTATCATGGAAACCTTAAGATCGGATAGGATATAATCTTTAGAATTGAAAAACTTTGCAACAGGGCATCTAGACTTGTTAAGCTTAATGCTACTTTAGTGGTTAAATATTTTTCAATTAAAATGACATGCCTTATCTGTTTGGATAATATGAAAAAAAAAGAAGAAAAAAAAACCGGACGGACAAAGAGCACAGCTTAAGAGAAAGATAACGTTTCGGTTGTCGCAATGAAAAGGGCCATGGTAAATCTTATTACATTTAACAAAAATTGGTGTCCTAGAATCCATAAAGTTCCATATCTGGCATCTGTCCTTTCCTCGGGGTATTGCCAATTAATTGGGGTCTGGGGTCCGAACCTGATTGAAGTAACTACCGGTAAGCTAAGTACCAATAAGGTACCACTGTGGCAAATATGAGTTACCTAAATCTGCAATGTTTTGTATAAGAGGGGGGGGGGCTGTGTAAGAGGGGGTTTCAAATATATTTTGATCAATTTACAATTTTTCATTTTTTTTTTTTCAAGTAAAATCTGCGTAGTGTTTGCCTTGTTGCTTTGGAATGGCCTTGTCATTATTTCCATTCACCTTCGTCTATGATGTAGGTAATATGGAGTAGCTAGAGTCATCAATTGGAACCGGCGGACTAAGGTTTACACCATTTTACTTCATATTGTATACAGAGCAATCTGTCTATAGCACAAATCACAGTACACTGCAGGTAGTGACTATGGGCTGAGCCGTGCAGTGTTCACTTTGTAAGACGGTTGAGGTGTATGTAGTCAAGATCAAATAACAGTTTTCACTAGTTACTTGGGTGGAATAGCTGAAACTCTGCTCAAATTATCTGCCAAAGTGAAATCAGCTCTCCACCGCTTCATTTCATGTGGCTGCTGTTTCAAAACACGCCGCTTTAGTTGCAAATCACACCGCTACTATATACTGCAAATCATGCTATTATTTGAAAGTAATCTGTTACCGTTTCATTATACATCACTACTATTTCTTGTTACGTCGCTACTACTTCATTTTACACCACTACTATTTAATATTACACTGCCATCACTAAGAATCACACCTCGACCGACTTATTTTGTCTTTTTCACATTATACTATATTAGTAAGAAAATCAAGCACGACTTTGTCCACATTGGAATAATCATTTCGAGGTCAAGTAATGTTCTAAAGCTGATACAGACAAAAAAAAATATATATATCGATAGCTGTGCACATACTGTAAGAAGAAGAAACATACACGCTATAGATCAGATGGTTTGTAAATTATCCAAAAAGATTGAACAAAATTTTATTTACTGCTTACAATGTGCTTTAAAACGTTATTTGTTAGGTTAAGTGTGACTGGTGTGCGAGTCATGTAAATGGAGCCAAAACTAATGGCGGTACTGAGATTGAACTATATATTTTAATGTGAAACAGATATGCAGATTTGTCTTAATACATATTACACATAGGTATTTGCACAGGTCAGCTTGAATATGTCCTTATTTTATTGTTGGTAATGTTCAGTTAATCTAAAACTACCACAGTTGCTAGTAAAAAGATTGTGGTAAATATCCGTGCTATTCATTTATTGAACAAGAATATACTTAAAATTTGTTGTAAGCCTCTATGTTGAATGGTGGTGTTTCGTTGTTCATTTAGTTTCATCACGGAGTTGTCTCTTGGAAGGAGAGGCAACTGAAATTTAACCTACCCTAGACCTATTTTTCCCTGTGTGATAAGAATTTCAAAGTAGTGAATAGTAGCACTTAGACAACGTCCACCTTTGTGTGCTACATCCCAATTGTTGTAATTATCCCGAACAGTTAAAGGAGAATGAAAGTCAGAACGTTTGACAATGAAATCACCGTTGAGTGAAAGACTAACCGTTTGTCTATACGGAGTATACTGGTATTCGACTAGGGGATGGAATCCGCGGCAAGACGGTCTGTATATTTATTTTACGCAGGATGCATTTCCAATACGCCTCCCCGAGCAGTCATTAAAAACCTCGGATACTAACGATGTCATGGATTCTAGAAACAATGTTCCTTTTTTTAAAGAAAGAAAAAACAGAATAAATCTACCAAAAGTATTACTTGTCAATGCCAACTAAAGCTGTTGCAATACGAACCAATATTCTGTCATATAGCTTTTCAAAATTACGCAAATTCTACTATACCTAAGGGTGCGTCAATTCTACTACTTGAAAGCACGCTGTTTTCATTAAAAAAGTTGGAAATGTTTCACCACAAGAGCATGCAACAATTTCATGTTTTACCCTGGCGTTCCGTCTCAACACTCACCCCCCCCAAAAAAAACAAAAAAAAAACAATCGTGTTCTACTTCCACCGGACACAAGGCCATGGCCTAGGCCACGTCATTTCCCTTCGAGGCCACGGCCTAAGCCGAGGACAGAAAAAAAAATGGACTGAGAAGTAGGACAAGATGATAACTTCCATCTGATCTGACATAACACACTTTATTAAGAAATAACTGTTCTTTTTCTCTTTAATTTACGTTTTTAAAACATGACACGATGTGACTGAAGTCATTATATTTACTATAGTATTCCTTTGTGATTCCATACAGAATATTTCATACAGCTTTTTATTCTACTTTAAAAAAAGTAAAATAAACTTTAAAGATTGTGTGACCCGAAAATGACAATATTAAATATTGGCAAAATTAACCGTTAGAAAAATTTGAGAATAGCAACAGGCTAGGGGATACGGGATAAAATTTCGAAGAAAAACTTTCTTCAAATACTATTTTCAAATCTTTTCAGAATTCCGATAACGCACAAAGGAGACAATGTATAATATTTGTTGTTATCATACTTTAACGTCCATTAGAAGAAAACGTTATGTGTGCAAAAGAAAGTTTAATTCTTCTGACAGATTACAGACATAATACATTTTAAAAGAAATATGCCCGGAGTGTGGGGTTGACTACATGATCCGTACCCTTTAATAATACAATTATCGGAATAAAAGTCGTTGCAACAACCACTTTATTAAGGTAGATAAAAACATTGCTTACTTTTTTAAGCTCATCATATGTAGTGTTAAAATAATTAAAGACATGTTTAATACCCAGTACCATGACCTGATCAGTTTGTACCGTTTTGAATAATGTCGGAGAATCCACCTGACAACTTTTCAACATAACGTGATTAGAGTATGAACCCCTTTATCGTATCATTAACATCCTCGTATATCTGCAGATTGTTATTCACATTAATGTGTTACATTAGAACAAAAACAGTAGAAGAAAAAGATTTTTGTTAAGAAAGAAGGACAATGTATTTTTTTTTTTTTTTTGCAAGGCGTTAATTACTATAAAGTATTGTGATTGTGATTATTGTTGTTGTTTGATATGACAAAACAACAACGTTTAGGGTTAGCTCTGTTAAAACAGGAAATGTGATCAGTGATCGAATGGATCGTCATGTGACAGAAACTATGATGGTGTTACTGTAATATAATAATCCACAAATTTTGATCAGCCACAGTTGACATTTCTCCTTTTATTTTTACATTCCAAAACCAGAATTTTGTTGTAAATCAATGTCATTAAACATCTTGTCCTCACATACTCCTACGCTTTCTTCTTTATATCATTTTCGTACTATACATTATCAACGAAAAAATGCAACTATGAAATCACTGATGTTTCTTTCGTTGAAAACATTTCATACATAAACGTGATCGTAAGGAAAATGTTCGCTTTTTCAGGTATCATTTGCACTTTGCAAGCAATAAGTACCAGCGGAAGGACAAATAAATGAATAACTGTCAATCCATACACCCGTTATCCCTCAATATAGGCGACAACCCTGCATCTGTATGGGTTCCACCTCTTTCGGTCTACCCGTTGTAATTTCTTTCCACCAATTCCTCATCGCAAGTAAAATCACATCCCCCATGCCTTACATCACGTTACTGTTGCAGTCGCAGCTCCCACTTGGCTTACATAGTACTCTCAGTGAGTGCACTACATTACTTCCCAAAAGCTACAATAAATCTACCTATACTAGTAAGTTGTAAGTTTTCAATATTCCTTATTGCAGTCTCAAATGTTTGATTCCTCCTTACATGTGGCAAATTGAAAAATCCCTTTTTTTAAATCCCTTTTTTGTTGCTTGATTGCTTCCTTCATATTTACTTCCCAGTCCTGATTTTGTTCATGACCATATAAGGAATGTATTTTGTACATAACACGTTCCATATGGCACTTAAAGATATCCGTATTGGTTTAACTGACTCATAGCTTTGTCTACCCAATTTGTCTTATCTCTGTTCAAATCACTCTCTGCGTCAGTTGTGCCACTTCTACTCTTTGTTTGCTCTTCAGTATGTTGTTTAAAGATTTCGACAAAACGATGTTCTGCACAACGACAATTATAGCGTTTACATCGTTGCAACTAATGGTGAGTAAGCATACTGTCATTTTTACAGCATATCTCTTTATACGTATCATAAAAGGTTTTATACGAATTCTTCAGAGTTCTTAAACGATTTCTTTGAGAGGGGTTAAACTCTGAAGCTTTGATAGCTGAACTTTGTAATTTTAAAAAGTGCAAAGATCTTTCCATACAATGAAAACTGTGTTGATCTTAAGTAGTTAAAATTAAAAGCATTGTCATCTAAGCAGACTTTCACCTGTAAAACGTTTAACAGTCTCTAAATAATGTATAACTGAAATCAGTAATTATAAGAATTGCTATTTAATAACTGCACACAGGAAATTTTGACAATTTTTCCAAAGCATTTGATTCGGTATAATTTCTGTGCTTTTTGTGGAAAAATGTAAAACATTAAACGCTTTGCAAGCATGTACTTTAAGAAATATAAAACATCTATCTACTTCGAATTCAAGAATCTAAAGCAAATGCAAATAGTTGTCAAAGTAATTCGATATATTTGTCAAATACCAAAGTCAATTCAAACAAAAGAATATTATGATGTTCTGATCTTACAATGATGGCTCAACATGAAAGTTCTAATCAAAGTCGAATGAAGGAAAACAGGCACAGTACTTATCTAGAATGTAAAGATAAATTTTGACACGATGTCAATACACACAATCAGGCTAAATGATTGAGAGAAAATTAAAGCGAGCTCAGGGTCAGAACAATTTTCGTTTTTCTTATACCTTAGATATTTCCTGTTGTTGTAGCTTTCTTTGACAAGTGCAAACTTAAACTTAAGAAAAATTATAAAAGGGAGTTATTCTTCCTTTTGCATTCGTACATGCCTTATTGAGCTTAAAATTATATGGGTCATGTAGCTTTTCAATTAACCAAAGAAACAATTTCGTTTAAAAAAAAAAAAAAAAACGATTGGTACACCACCTTGAAAACCTGATTCCAAAATAGATGCCATATCATCTTAATGTCAGTATCAGAAAAAAAGGTGTACACAATAGCCTCTGTTAACATAATCGGTTTAAGCCATATTAAGATAAAGATAATAAAGATATTGGCAATGTCTTTATTCGCCATAATTATTTTTAGAATGTAAACTTCGAAATACTGGATGTTGTCTTCGGTGGCCAAAAAAGCAAAACATGAAAAAGAAAAAAACACCGATCTCTATGAGTCAAGTTTTAATTTATTCACTGTATTTCCAATAAAAAAGTTAAAAAAAATCCCTCTCATATTCTGTGCGTATGAATAAATATCAAGGACTAGATAGTTCCCATGATTTTATTATCCCATTTCATTCAATAAATTTATTGGAAAAGCCGTAGCTTAATTTCGCCTACCCTTTTGGGTTATGCCTACATCTTATTTAGCCCCACTAAATAGTGAAAATCGGGTACTGCATGTAATATTTAGATTTAACGTTAGGGGATAACTATCCACTGACAAAAAATGCATCATTGCTAATAATCATTTGTATCCCATTGTTGTTTCCTATTGCTGTCCTCTTCTGCCCTTAAGTACTTGTACAGCACCTGATTGTGTTGATGTTGTATTTAAACTGTTAGTTGTATTTTGATGATGGTCGAAAAAACGAAGCAAGTAAATATGTTCAAATATGTTTCAATTGTTCACGTCCTGAATATTAGTATACCCAGAGTCGGAATGGCCAACAGCTACAACTCAAACAAAAATTTATGTCACAAAGGAATCTATTTCCAGTATTAGTTATTAATCACATTTTTATCAAATAAAATGTAATAGAAAACATTATTATTACCTTAAAGTTGTAAAGTTTCGTCTAGGGATTTTCTTAATTCACTTTGTTTTCAAATATGACATTTGAATTCTCTTGGAATGACTCTAAGTTTGAGATCAGGACATTCCAGCTGTTTAGAATTCGTACCTTCCATCTTTAAGAATAATAAGTACAAGTATTATAGAAAGTCATTACTGTTTGTTTGTAGTGTGTTGTTAAAAAAATTGTACTTCCAACCAATGCAGGGTTCATGATTTTAAAATAATCTAAATGGGAAATGCCAATGTTGTATTTATTATCAACATGTGAGCTTTTGAATTGTTTAATGTAGGAAAGGAATTTGTTACTGATAGTCGTAAAGAAATTAAAGTTCATAGAATAAATCAATTATTGAAATAAACAAAAATATATTGATATTTACTTGTCTTGTTAGGTAATTAAGGAAAAAAAGAAGTAATATTGTAACTTTATCTACACCACAGTTATCTTCTTCGTTTAGTTCTCTTTGAAGTTCTCTGTCATAGCAGATAGCTGTGAGCTAACTCATTTAAGGATGATCAAAATCTCTTTTCATGAGAACTGTTAGGAAATGTCTTGTCACCTACCGAAAACGCTCCTACTGCATTTTTTTTTTTTCATGTTAGTCCATAACACATCAGGTCGTAAGCAACTGATGATAATTATTTAGAAAACAACTTTTTTTCTTAATAGTAAGAAAGACAAAATCATAGTATGCGCTGGTTGGTGGTGATGCTCCCCTAAATAATTCCTCTAGGTTAAATAACAAGATGTGAATTATAAGCATTTAAAATAACTTCCTCAAAACGTGTTCTCCAAAATACGTTTGGCTATTATTATAATAAATGGAAAAACAAACTACTCGATTGCAATACGCTGATATCAGGTATTTTGAAGAAGAAAATAGCAATTCAATTTCTGATGAAGATTTTTGTTGTCGGAGGGGGGGGGGGTTAAAAACTGTAGGGTTTGTCTTGACTACATATGAATAGTCTCACAGAAAGCTTTACTGCATATTGAACCCCTCGGGTCTTTTTCACATGTTCAATCAATTTAAGTGACAGTCAATTATTGCTCAACCTATTCAGCACAGGGTATCTAGACTTATGTGTAACGATGTAATAGGATGCATACAACTTTTCTGCGACTTTCTTGACAGTGCACAAGGACAAGTTCAGTGACATATGAAAGAGCATTTTACTTCATTGCAATATGTCGAACATCAAATTTTGATATGTTGTTTTACAGGGTTTTGGCAAAGGACATTCACAATCAGACGCAGATGTATCACCAAGTAAGAAGTTTCATTTTCCAAAATTGATTTGATTTGAAGCTCTACAGTGTTCCATTGTATATCAAGCTGATGGAGTATTATTACATCCAGAGTGTCCACCGTAGTCATTCAAATTTCCTCTGAGGGAAATCAGCAATGCATATCACTAACTCAAATTAATAATATGAAGTAATATCATTTTTCATTATTCTTTCGTTCAGTCTGTTGATGTTTTTCATTCATCTCTTATCTTACAGATTCCCATTATTTCTTTTATCAAAATTCTGAATATTCAAAAGACTGTAGAGACGTTCAACGCCAATGTTCTTCAGTGAACTCTAGTGGGGTGTATCTGATCAAGCCAGATGGTTTTCAAGAACCATTTGAGGTATTTTGCGACAACGATATTGACTCTGGAGGTTGGACGGTAAGAAAAAGAAATAATGAATAGATGTTTAGCTGGAACACTGCACAAATGATTGTATATGAATATACATAAACAAACACTCTGATGGATTCAGTTATTTTAAACAGTATTCTATGTATGAATTGTCTTACAATATTTTTCTTCCAATAAAAATATATTTTATTGACATCTGAGGGAAACTAAATACACTGTTTGTCTGCACCAGGTCATACAACGACGAGGAGATGGCATTGTGGACTTTAATCGAAACTGGACATATTACAGAGACGGATTTGGATTTTTGTCAACTGAATTCTTTCTTGGCAGTAAGAAAATAGCATACTTGACAAACCAAGCAGATTACGAGCTTCTCATCGAAGTGGAATTAGAGAATGGATGTTCTTTTTATACAGGTTACAAAAAATTCCGAATTGCTGATGAATTTGGAAATTACAAACTACAGCCAATTGGTTCAATTGACAGTAATGCAAGTAAGTTATTGCAGCACAAGTTAACATCAATATTACAATATACGATTACCGGAGATATTTTCTAAAGTCTCTTGAAAGCTTATGACATTGTAACTCGATTAAGGTTCTTGATTGACGTGGCCTCCTCTCTTCATTTCTATAAATGCTATTTTTAGATGGTTGAAACAATACATGTTGTCTTCTCTCCATAGGTCAATGTCTGTCAGATTGTCCAGCAAATGAGTTTTTCATTAACGGGTGTACAGAAAAGTGTACCTGCACCAACAACCGTCTGGATAAGTGCATCCCTGTCAGCTGTGACGTTAACGCTGTGTGTGATGAGACGGGAAATTGTGCTTGTAACGAAGGCTACGAGGGAGACGGAACATCTTGTACACCAAAGTACACCGACTGCAAGGACGCTTTTGATCACGGCCACACTCAAGACGGCGTCTTCAAAATTCGACCAAATGGGTGGACAGGTGAACCATTTGATGTTTACTGCGAAATGGATGATGGCGGTGGTTGGACTGTAAGTATATAGGCATGGATTATTAAGTTCTGTGAATCTCGTCAACGGTGAACTTGAGATTTTCACTGATTATGCTGTCCTGATTGAATTTAATATTTTTTTGTACGAGTGGGTCTTTTCAAACACACAAAGCCCATCTTTTCACATGCGTGTTATTTTCACATACACTGTGAGCATCAGTGCTAGTGTAAAGTACATTACTTTTATCTGCGGAGTCTTTAGAAAAAAAAAAATTAAACGTGCTCAGGGAGACTACCTGGCAGCTTACCGAATATCTAAACCTAGTGTTACTATATCTCATTGTATGAAAATCGATGTAAAAATAGCCTAGTATTTGTAGGTAACATTTGCGTTCATTTGCGTTCAATACACTAATTACATAGTTCTACGAAAACGTTCTACGTATATGTTTTAACCACATCGCAATCTTGTCTAGGTATTCCAACGTCGCAAAGATAATACACAGAGTTTTTACCAGAACTGGACTTCCTATAAAGAGGGTTTCGGTGACTTAAATGAAAATTTTTGGCTCGGAAATGAAAAGCTGTATTACCTGACACATCAAAAGGACTACAAACTACGTCTAGACATCGTTACTTCAGGTGGGACACCACTAGGTGCCGAGTATACCGAGTTTCAAATACAGGATGAAAGTGACAAATACAGGATGAATAAGCTTGGAGATAGAACCGCTATTGGTGGAGGGAATGCAGGTTTGTTAACATTACTGCATGTTTTTTTCATTGTCTGAAATTGTGTTAAAACTTGAAACTTATTCTGATATTGATGGTAAGACGAGCGCATAATTTTCTTCAACTTGTAATTTTTAACGTCATTATATCCAGGGGGGTTAGAGAAATGACACATATTGTTTTCAGGTGGCTAACAGTCGCAGGAAAGTGACATTACATATTTTAAAATGATGATACCTGTTAATACTACCTTGACACTAAGAGTTAGTTTCCTTAAACATTTCTTTGTCGGTTTACGAGTTATGCATATGGCTTTGCCATATTTTAGATGTGTATCCTAAAAAGAGCAATCAATAAAACTATTATATGGGCCATACTATCTTTTAAATAACTTTGACAATATTGTCCAAACAATGACAAATGTAATATTAGCTATGAGAAACAATGATTTAACCATGAGGATACTCTAGTGGAGTTGTAAATAAAAGTTATCGTGATATGATATTGTTGTCTTTGTATATCTTCTAACACTTTTTTTCGATGTATCATTATAAAACAAATAAAAGAAGCTGATGATTGTATACCCAAGAAAGCTGATGAGTATATAAAAAAGTTTACTACTAGTATTATTACAGTTCGCAGAGCAGCAAAATCATCAGAAGAGCACACATGTTAATTATAACATACAATTGAATAAATAACATTTCATGTTATAAAAAAATCACCAAATACTAACTAAATTGCATAAATTAAGATTGGTAGTTTCATTAATAAATTGATGTTAATTATTAGTGAGATTGATCAATGTTTGAAATGGAGATCACATTTCACGAATCCCTGTAATAAATTTAAATGTGTAACTCCTCTAGGTGTCAGGATTTAGTACTGTCTTCTTAAATTAAATGTATTTTCAAAGCTAGTGCTTAACGTAAATGTACCACTTGCCATAACGACGATGCTATACGTCTACTGATAAAGACTGACTGTTTCCATGTTCGATCTGCAGGTTATTATCTCTATTATAACAGAGGTAAACAATTCAGCACATACGACAGCGACAACGACGCATGCGGAACACACAACTGTGCAGAGAGACACAGAAGTGGCTGGTGGCACTATAGTATTCATTGCTCTTATTGTTTTGGCACTTATTGTGATGATTTCCGATACAGCAGCAGCTGTACTAGTTACTGCACTAATGAAAACCTCAATGGAGACTACAATGGAGGCGACGGAGAGAGGATCTTCTCATATTATTATAATTACTGCAACCCGACATTTGTGGAGATGAAAATTCGCCCTTCTTGAGGATATGCCTGATCTTAGAACTGCAATGATAGAAAAAAGAAAATAAACAAGGAAGACAAGCGTCACGGAAGTTGATTTTTATCCTGATTATTACAAATTGTGATATCATAGACGAGTTTGAAAGTATAAATTGGAAGCAATTTATTTGAAAATGATAAGAAAAAATATTATTTGGATTTAAAGCTTAACGAGAAGTCGACTTTGATTGATGTTTTTCTTCTGTTTGTGACGAAAATCTCCGGCAGTGTGTTATTATTAGTATTTATGCTTCATGCCAGATTTAAAATGGGAATAAATGTAACAGTATCATGAAATTGATGTCATCGTCTTCTCTCATTGAAAACTGAACCAATTTACTTCCTTCTTTGATGAGGTTAGTGTCGTATGTATGGTAGCATCATCGTATAATTTAGTATTTGAAGAATAATCGTACTCCTCGACGAGAGTTCCAAAGAACTTACACGCTGTGGCTAGTTTGTAAATTTGTGATTTCACCACTTTGACCTTTGACATCATTGTAATAATATTATAATATCATTACCCTTGCCCCATGCAGTACTACATAGTCCTGAAGAGTTAATATATTTAGTGAGAGTTCTACTTTTCTTCTAATGCATTGAAAGAAATGATAATCAAAACAACAGATCAGTCTACACAAGAACCATCTACCATGAACGTGAAAAGGTGAATGAGAGTTTGTTTGAATGAGCATACATACAATATTATAACAATATAATTTAATGTGAATAGCAAAAAGTTTCGCTATTCACCAGCCTCAACTATATCTGCACCAGATAATCCAAGTCATTTCCATAAAACTCGAACTATATATATATATATAGAATAAATAGATGAAGTGATAAACAAGAATATTAATGAAATCATGATATAGCTACATACACCGATTTTCACAGTGTTCAACTGCTCAAAAGGTTAAGTCCTAGGAAAATTTCAACTAAAATTCGTACCGCGCTGTTAAGTTAATCAATGATTGAAACAGAAACGAAATATAGAACTTACAGAGATCAAGGAGGGCCCCCCAAAAAACAAAAACAAATTTCGCTGGTGTACTACCGAATTTCCTCATTTGATGAACATGAAATATGATTGACAGCTTGGAGTTGGAGCATTTCAAACCAAAGACCAATCCGATTGGTAGATCGTACTCACATGACATAGCTTACTTCCGTGCTCTTCGAATATATGCCTTCAAATCAACGGCACGGCGCACCTACGCAGACCTACAGGAACTCGTTGTGTACATGTTAACACACATGTGAGTAATGTGCAAGTGGTTTGATATTGTATATTCATAACCAGAAAGTTTTTAGCCATGTTTACTTCACAGCATACACTGCTCCACTTTCGACCCTATACAAAATACGGTAAGACAACAGTCTTGGCTGTCTTGAGCGAGACTGGTGGATCAGTTGCCCAAAAGAAGCAAGGACCAATGTGTAAGCTAAACACTATTACTCGTAACTGCCAGCAGGAAGAAATGTATACCTGTGGTATGGGAACACGGAATTGAGAATGGTTACACGACAGTAATTGTTAGAAAGTCGGAGTTCGCTGTGGCTCACCAAACATCAACGTCATCATGTACCCAACCGATCCTAACAGTAAGTTACATAAGCCTAGTAACACTCCCTTCTATTTTCCAGAGAAATGCTATTGCTAATGTTACACCGTGACTTCGTAGCTAACGTAACGTACCGTCCTGTGACCTTGCGATGAACCTAACCAGCGGTCGTTCTCTGTAGAAGAGTGGTCCTCCATATAACATTTGATATTTGAAAGACCTAGTTCCTGGTTTCCTTGTTATCAGCAACAGCAAACAACACTTCCCCAGTTATCTAACATTGCACTGAAATTTTAACGAAATCGTGCTGCTTATCTCTACCCGGACCGTATACCTTGGTTACCTCTGTTTCGTCACCACGTGTGTCGTTAGTCTGTATGTAAGAAATGCGCTCCTGTCTGCCACCACGCGCTTCTGGCATATGGGCTTACTTAAAGCGTATTGCGCGCCATATTACGTCATACAGGATAATTGCTGAACAGCGAAGTCATTGTGTATTCTATGTACTTCTCTCGGTCACTCCAGAACGCAAACAGCTTCAGTTGTTTAATGGTAAGTGACATCACCAGCTATATATCATTGTCTTATAACTTTGTTTAAAATGAGTCATAAATGTTGGCATAGTTTGTCCACACATCACCTCAACATAAATATTTTAGCTTGTCCATGGACGGTAGAAGGCCGTGTAGCCCTTCAACAGTGGCTCTCCGTGGTAGATCTGCGCAATAGTACTCAAACGCATACTTGAAAATAACACACAGCTTCCGTGATATTGTGTCAATAAATAAGGAATGTTGAAAAGCTAGTGAGAAACCGTTCCCATCCTTGCAGTGAAAGGAAAAAAAAAATACCATGAGCAATTTATCATTCGCAACAGCTTCCTATTTTCATATTTTATTCAAAGACAATGGTTTTGCCATTCTCCTGTATTGTCATTTTTTCTTGTGCAACTTGTCCTTTTCACGTTTTGCTTCAACACCTGTACACTTCAAATCTCCATTTGCCCTTTGCTCAAGTTAGATTCTCCTGTTCGTTCATATGTCTTTTTTGTTAGGTTATGCGCATCTTCATCATTTTCTATATATTTTTTAATTGAGCCATCTATTTATTTATACAGTTTTTTAGTATAAATTATTGCAAAGTACGTCCTTTTCTTTTCCTTTTCTTTTTTTCTTTAATTTAGTGTTATTTTTCTTTTTTTTTTCACTGCACAGTATAGGCTATTATTAGAGAAGGCATTGCCCTCTTGTTTTTCTTTTCGTTCCACGGACTTGTCTTCACGAGATTTGTCACTTGATCTACACCGTATATCTATCTCTCTCTTTCCGGCTCTTCACTCGCTGTCATAACTTTCACAAAGGTGTGTTGCCGGGCATTTAATCAGAGCCGTTGTCTTACTTTATATTTCCCCTACATGTCGACTGATATTTAGAACTATTTGTGTTATCGCGATGATCTTTGTTTCATTTTTTTTTTCTTCTTTACATTTTCCTTTCTCTGTAATTATTTGTGTTTCCATAATGTAGTTAGCCTCCAAGAATTCTGCAAGTCGCTTGTATCCTCACGGTAAACAAAAAGAAAATGGCAAAACCATAGCGGAGTTATTCAACAAATTAAAACATGCATTGATGGCATTAATTTTTTTTTATTCTCTAGACTCTCTGCTCATCATTTGTTTTTAACTTTATCGGTCCCAGAACTACTGCCCACTCCTTGTTTCACAAGACGATGGCCTTTTATAACGCATCACGTGAACATTCACTCTTAATTAGTAAGAATGAAATGGGGGAGTGATAATCCTTACCCCCATTGGAGTGAATATTCACTCTTAATTTTGGAGCTATTCCAAGTCTTGCTATTTAGAAGTTAGAGAGTGATGTAATCTTTTTGTTGACGTTTTGGTACTTGAGTTCTTTTTGGTACGTCTTGGTGTGTAAGAAGAATTTGATTATCTGTCTCACGTTTTGGCATGCAAATGAGTTGTTTTAGCTCCTATACCGCACGTGTTTTGTATTGGTACCTATTATTCCTTCTCGAGTGACCGGAATGCTCACTCCTGACCGGAATGTAACGTAATAACTTCCAGACGGTTCACATCAACTGAGGTCTGTTTCTTTTGTATATTCCGGAGAACAAGTTGTATCCCAACCAGGTAAAAAAGTTATTGTCTTTTGAATTAAGCAACCAAAGTATCACAAGTTTTTAAGTGATTGCGTGTGTAATGCAAAAAAACCAGGAGGATAAGATTATGTGTGATCTTAACTTTTTCTTTATTTTTTAAATGCGCACGTGCGTTTGTACATGAACGGACTACGTCTTTCAATGAAGAAAAATGACAGTTCGTACTTTGAAAAGGAACGGGATTGGCATAAAAACAGAAAAAAAAAAACAAAAAAAAACAGAAATCGTATTTAAAAATTGATGGTTCTTACTATAAGCGAATATGCAACAGTACAGGTCTCACTGGTGTATCAAAAAACATACTACTCAAGTTGTCGCTCCTTGGTCGATATCAGGAATTGTAGTATTTGGTGAAAGCACTGTATTTACAACTAACCTAATAACTAGTCACAACAATGCGGCGTCAGTGATCCTGAGTTGTTTTGACTAACTGAATATTCAGCACTAGTATACTTCCCATTGGCTTGTTCAAAGAAGCACACTGTTGATTTGAATGAAAACTGTCAATTACTATACATTATCGTATTCCACACTTTTTGTCGTTATGTTAGAAGAAAGGATTAATGGATTAAGCCTTGATACAGTAGTGCTTTAATTTTATATCTTTTTGACTGTTATTTGTGTCTGGTGTGATGGCCCAGTGGTTAAGGCTGTCGTCCTACGATCGCATGATCCTTGGTTCGAGCCCTTCTCAGCACCACTTCTTTTCATTTTCAAGAAAATGCTGTCATGTTAACATTAAGTATTAGTTCAAACTTCAAATTTATTAGCTGACGTGCTGGCCATGCGCTATAAGGGGCGGACGAAAGACTCCTGCTCTGCTGGTCATAGAAACCGTGCTAGGGTTCAAGGCACATCCGGGCTACAATGGTCCGGTGGTGGTATGGTATTTTTTGCGGCCTAGGATCCCGTGCCATGTCTCCCTTGACGTCGTAAAAGAACCCGGAAGTATACGAGGAGGGTCGGTCAGAGGTCGACCAGAAGCGTACTAGGTGGCGTGAGGTGAATCCATGCAACTCGGCCAGAGGGTTGAAAGGCTCTTTGCGACCGGCATGTGTGCTGCCCATAGCCCACTGAACACGTGACCCAATGAGGCGTGTTCTTCTTGATATGAACCTACGGAAGCTTGTAATGACCATTATAGTTTTTTAGTTTTCCTTTTTGCTACGTATTCGACTAGCGCCATCACCTTCTTCCATCGCAGCCTTATGAAATGTTGCACGATTTGTTGGAATGAAGTTTCGGAATCAACACTCATGTAACACTATCGTACTGTGGCAAAACTGAATATTGAGCAAACTATGTCTTACTTATCTTTTGTTCGTGAAGAAAAGGTACACTTCTGTTACTCACTTCGCAGTTTGGCATTTGGATAATGTTGCTGAAATTAAAATTCACATTTAATTTCCCCAAGAGCATTAGAAAAGTTTTTATGATGGCCGTTTTTTGAAAAGCTATTCTTCGGATGTATCCAGTTGCATTGTGTATGTTAAACAGCACGTCTCATTTCGTGGTAAATATGTCACATGGTATCAACACTTGTATTTCGTAATAGTAAAACAAAATTCTAATTTATAAAAAAAAAAAAAAAATCTATTCGGTTTATTCACAGAAACGGCACAAAAAACGAAAAAAGAACTGAAACCGTCTCAGTCAAAACAATTGCGAATTATTTAGACACTACTATATAAAAAATGAAAATCATGTAATGTCATTGGTTTGTTTCATTATTTTTTAGTTCATTATTGGTATATCATTGTTTTATTATTACTTCATGTCATAGTATTGGCTTCAACTATAGAGAAGGAGCAGAGTGTCTCTTTGCTTACAGCACATTGCTACAGTATCATTATAGGCGCTACAAGTATGGTAACCTCAACGACCGTTCGTTTTATATGCTGGTCCCACGAACCCCGACTTGCCCGGGTAACCAATTAAAAGCAAGGTCAACTCACTCTTTTTAGCGTGGGAACAGGGGCTGGGTCAGGGCTGGGTCAGGGCTTCTCAATCCTCCTCGGAAGGTGGATTGAGTCGGAGTTTGCCCCACTCACCTCCCGCGGTGTGTAAATAAACTTTGCCTGAGGGGGATTTTTCGGTTTGCTCTCACTCCGTGTATCTTGCCATTAATAAACTAGCTGTGTGATTGTAAAGGACAACAGCACAAAGGAGTAATTGGAAATTGCGAGCGAGAGCAGCGACAGGGGTGTTTGGTCTGGCACAGAGGTTCACGTGTTATTGGGTATTTGGGGAGACAAGGCCATTTGAGACAAAATGGATGGAACTTGCAGAAATTTGAAAATTTTCCATATCTTATGATGTGCAACTACCGTAAACATGCTTAATGATAGTGTACGCTCTCTTAACTCAAGCTAATAACATCTGCATGACATACAAAAGAAAATAGCAATAATCATTATCAAACCATTCAGTCTCATCAATAAACGTCTGCCAAAGCTTCATCTCCCTAAAACATTATGGAAGTTATGAGTAATGGAAGATGCATCATTTGAATTTTAAAAAGTTTGGGTGAACAAATCAGTGTTGAGCAACAAGTAACGGAATTTCTCTCTGTGAGGAGTTCATTTCTTGAAAAGCAGGCTTCTGTCCTTCCTCATTTTGAATAATCTATCATTCTACATCTACAAACATTGGTTTCAAACATGCCCGTATGTAGCTTTTTCAGTTGGGGGAGGGGGGTCGATTTTACCACAAGTGGAACATTTTCCCGATAACAATGACCAACAACTTAAAACTCATTATAAATGTTGCTACTGTAGGCCTATTATCATAGGATGAGCGGAACTCCAGATCTTGTGGCGGGTTCGTCTGAACCCCCTGAAACCCTCCCCCCCCCCTGGATACGGGCCTGTCAAAAATATGGATTTTTTTCCAAAACAAACGCTTTATTTCCCTTTAATACAAAGAATGTCAGTTGAAGCAATATGCAGGAGCAGCGCAAGTTCAGAAAGCGGGGGTTGGGATTGGACATGAATTTAAAATAGAAAAGTGCTACCCTGGGAGGTGATGTGGGCATGAGGAGGAACTTCGGTGACCACTTCCAAAATTTTGTGACCTAGGTATAAGTAAGGAAAAAACACGGAAATTATTGCACAACTATGTTCATAAATAATGTGGTAGATGTATGAACGTACAAAGGGCGAGAAAAAAAAAAAAAGGAAAAAGAAAATTGTGTTCAAGTCTGAGGTTTTCTGAAGGAAACTATAAATGCGGTAGCTCGAGAAAATGTTCAATTCTTAGTGTAGAGAGAAGATGACTTTGCGTGGGGCGCAACAACTTTTTTCTGAAATGTGACTCAGGTAGATGACTTGAACTCAACAGAGAAAAAGAAGAAAACAAAAATACAGAAAGTGTCACATTCTATTTTGTGAAGACCATCAAAATGACCAATATAAATGTGTACCACACCCCATTTGCTAGAGGAATATATAGCTTATAAACGCAGTTTCCAGTCGTTATTAAAGACAGCGTCTCTTAAATGCAAGGGAATTAGTCCCCACACTCCCCCATGGTGCCATCTAGAAAAAAAAAATACAGTTAAGACAGATCATCAATGGGACACAAATAAGCGAGAATAAAAACGTTAAGATTCTTCAATTAACCTGATCAACAGAAAAAAGAAGTGAATTTCATTATGTAAAGTTACTGGAAGCTTTTCTGTATCAATATTTCCAAACTACGCCCTCCTTCTCTCACTCATCAACTTCTCACACGTCCCTCACTTTTCTCGTTTTTTTTTCTCTTCTATATTGTTTAACGTCGCCCATCGCGTCCTCCCAAATTCCTAATCTATCCCCGTTCACCCTTCTTGCTACGTTAGTGATAAAAAACAAAAACATTCTCGAGCTGTTTCTACCGGTCTATTTATTCACTCAATATGAAATTAGTATTTAAAGTCACAGTGACTTCGTCAGCTCTTCAAAAATAAAAAAAAAAAGCTGTTTGCATTCCCCATTTACTTAAATTCAGGTGCGGTAGCCCCCCCCCCAAAAAAAAAAAGAACAAGAAAAAAATGAGAGAAAAATTAAGGCGAAAAATATCAAGCAGAAAGAATGGGAAGGGGGAGGAAAAGAGAGGAAGGAATCGAGGACAGGATTATGTAAGAGGGTAGCGATTTATACTTGAGCATGTTTTTGTAGTATGGAGTGAATGTGGTTGATATTTCTACCCAATTTTCCCTAGGTCCTAGTGACAATTCGAACTCTAGATTGACTAGAATCCCGTACAAATCGTGAAATAGACGAACACCACAATATCATAGGCCTACACATAAGATGTGTATACTTTTATTTTTCTGGAATGCTGGCTACGTCACTGCCATGACGTATTCTGAAAATGCATACTCTGCTCTTTTATATATGACAAATGAAATATGCTTTAGGCAAAACGCTACTTCCGTGTGAGGGTAGGAGGATGGGTGGGGGACAGGATGATTCAAAATTGACGAAAAATTAAAATCATTACTTGAAAAATAAGGATTCCTGGAGATATATTAAATTTAAGTTCTGCTTGAAATAAGGCACCATTTTGCACCTAGCGCACCCTCTACGAGCTAGCCTTAGACCTGCCCCCATGGACCGCCCCCTAACATTTAATTCTCGCTATGCCCCTGCTTAAATTTAAGGAAGCTGAATATAGCGCGATTATTATGATTAGGAAAAGTGTGGGGGCATATAGGTGTACCAATATTTCAATATACTAATCTGAAACGTCATATTGCCCCTCTAAATTGACAAGGTAAGGTATATTAAACAATATATATTTTTCAACGCACGCGGGACAAAAAAGAAAATGTAAAATCATTAAATGGAAATAATTTGTTTTACAGAAAACAATCATGTTTTTAAACCAATGTTTAAGGACATAGAGTGATATATCCTTCAAAATAAGGAAGAACTGTATCCTTCTTTTCAAGAAATAAGTTTCTAACAGATAGAAATCCAGTTATTTATTGCTCAACAGTAATTTGTTTACCCAAACTTTGCACAATCATTACATAATATTAATTGATGATTAAAGCTATTTTCTTTGCATGTTGGTGAATTCTAAACTCACTATTCCCCTTCAAAATAAGTAGGAATTTATGGAAGATATGTTCAGATTCAAATCAAATTTAGCACCATTTTACACATATGGAAACCTGTGCACCCGTTACTAGCCTCCTGAGCAAAGTTAATCCATGCTTGAGTAACCTATCACTTGGTGTTTTTCATCTTTTTTTTTTTTCTGTGTATGGCTTTTTCATCGCTTTTGATTGGAACTAGATCATTTAGATAGAGGGGAGATAAATATTATAGTTCTGGATAAAGTTCTGGAATGTTTTGCTAGAAAATGTTCTGCCCTGCCTTGTCTATCCATAATTAGCTTTAATGATTCCTTAGAATATTGATTAGTGCAACGTAGATATAACTTAGTAATTTCAACATTAAGTCTTTTGACTCCTTGCCTAAACTAACATTCCTATGACAAGAGAACTACAGTCCACGTGTACTGAGACTGAAATTTCTGCAAAGAGATCACCAGAAAATAAATCCCAAGTTTTCTTTAAATTAAGAACAAAATCACACAAAAATTCATGCAATGTATCATTCTAGAGTTAAAATTACTTTATATGAAAAGGGAATGATTTTGTTTATATTTTCACTGACTTTTCATCGACCGTAGTCCTGTTTTGGTCAGCTACGTGCAAATGTATGTGTAAAGTGGGATATGAAACTAGTATAGATCGACAATACTAAGTCACATTTTAGTAAACAGTCTCAACTATTGGTTCTTTAAAATTCTGTTTTGGGTTTTTGTTTCTCGGTCAGTCGAAAAGGTTTTTACATCTTTGGAAAGGGAAGTTCCCAATTCTTTATAATCAGTTGAGACAAATGTTGTGACGTACAGTAACTCCTGCATGCCTGTCAGGCGTGGAAAAGTAGAAAGGTGGCAAAATATTCTCCAGCTTTCATGTGAGGGGTGTAGTATTCAGTATTTGTGGGGTCATCATTACGGCCCTAAAGGTATTAAAATAAAGATAAAAAGTTGACGAACGTCAAGAAACACTTCGCTCTTTTAAACTGGGAACCCAAAAAGGAAATCACTCCACAAAAGTTATGGCAGTTTGAAATTTATTTAATGGGAGAAATTAGAAGCAAGGGAAAATCAATGGACAAATTGTGCCATGAAAAACGAAGAAAAGCGTTTATCAAATTACTTATACATGCCTGTGTTTACAATCAACAAAAAAGGAAAGAAATTGTCCCTTTAATGGCATATCCAATAATGTATAAATTTATCAAACAAGTTTTGCTGTATATTGAATCTTTTTGAAGGTGTTTTGGATGTATGGTTTAACGTGTATAAAAAGAACGGACTACGAGTGTCCGATAAAAGCTGTCTGTCGATGTGACGTCACGAAATAATTAGATAACATTTCATTTCCGTGGTCCTCTGGTACAAATCATATCTTTACACAAGTTGACAAATTTTTGGTTCTTTCCGATCAGAGATGGAGAGGATATTTACTAGAAATAAAAAAAATCGGATAGTAATCCGATCCTATATCGTTGTAGTGTGAACGCGCCTTCACAGTATGTACAGAAACCTAAGTGCCGGGCCCTTATAAGTCGACAGTTTACTGCAAAATGCTCACATGACAATTCCTTATTACATGCAGCCAATTTAACAATTTCATGCAAAATGTTGACTTGTTCACTTGTTTTTGTAAGTGAGAAATTAAAAAATAAATGCGAAAAGTTATGTCGCCCATCGCAACTTAACAATAATCGCCAAATGTTGAATGACAACTTATCACATCCTGACATTTGTATTTCTGGTTTGGGAAGTGAAAACTTGGACATTTTGCAGAAAATTGTTTAATTGATAGATGTGACAAGTTGTAATTTGAACTTTCTTTTGCAGAAATTGAAAGGAAGAAGAATGAACCAGAACGCACAAGTGCGTGGTTTCGATGATTTCATTTTTTTGTTTCTGACATACATGCCTAAAACAATATACTGAAACTTGCTTAAGTTTGTAGTACTACATTTATTTTTCATGTCACCAATCGAGGTGTAACATCAATTGTACACAACGACATCTGCTTAAGTTAGATGGTGACTGGTAGCCATCATGATTCAATTTGCTCACCTCCTTGGTAAACAAGGAACATGGCGTAGTTTCCAACATTGTTGTTCCTTTGCAATTTGTGAAGATGTTTTGGTAAACGATAAACGTAGCCCACTATTCAAGCCTCACGATATGCGCCTGTTGCTCAATATGCCAACAGCTCCCTATCACTATAAGCCATGTAAAACCATTGTGTTGAACGCTTATTGTTAGTACAGGGTAAGTATATGGTACCGGTAGTCCAATCGTCCAGTTACATGGAACCTTTCGTATCCAATATGCACTTTTGTAACTTAGTTTGCCATATGCTTATGCTTAACATTTATGCAAACAGGGTTTCCACATGACAAAAAGTGCTACCGTGGAATTTGCATGGAAAAATAATAGTTGCATCCCCCTCCCCTAATGAGTGCAAGTATGGCAGTACGGGCGGTCTCGTGTCATCGATATTGATCAGTCAAAACGTATAACGCCTAATCATTAATAATGAGAAATACATGAAGTCAAGTATCCAAGCTCTTTTTGATGTATTTTTTCTACAAACTTATAGCAAAGCCATATGGCAAATCCCATGATATTACATCACTATTGCATATATTATCATTAAGCCTGTGGAGTTGCCGGCCCAACTACTTCCTGCAGTTGTGTATGCACAGCACTGTGCGACATACAAAAGTAGTGCACGCTACATTTGCATACTGAAGACACAGCCCCTTTGTGCATCATTGGTTAATCTGTAGCTTCATCATCATCAATTGGTCAACGTAAACACTGCAGAGATGTATAGTATACAGTTCGCGCAGGAAGCTTTTGCCCTGCTTCGAGGTGGTCTACAACTCGTTAGGACACGGATTTAAAACACCGGGCTGAACAGGGAGTCCAAGGTCGGGGCAAGCCCTGTTCCGTCGGAACGCGGTATTAGATTTCTCCAGCTAATCTTTCAGCGGATGAGTCTGATTACGGTAAAAAAAAAAAAAAAAAAAAACTAAGGAGAGAAAGAAATCAACAATTACTCCTTTCAGGAATTATCTCTCAGTGCTTCGAACAACCAAGAATCTTATAGCGTGTTTAGGAATTCCAATGAGACCTTCACTGAATATAACGTAATAGATATGTGATGGAAGAATTTCAAGTTGTTTAACTCCCAAAGGTACAAGCAGAAAGGAGTGCGAATTCTTTCTTTAGTGTGACGCAGTCATTCATTGTGAGGGGTTCTGTCCGAAAACGTCCCATTGTTTGGTTGAATTTCTCTGCATTCATCCACTGAAACTTTAAGTAGTATGGACAATGATTAAAACAGTTGATTGTCTCTAACACATTCACTAGTCGTGGCTAGGAAAAGTTCTGTAAAAGAGTGACTTCTGTCCATGATGTGTCTATGTGTTTATTGGTACGTGTTTTAACACCTGCTTCCATATATTGCAGTTTTTTCTTCCAATAGGACTGATGAAGCGCATTGGTTCATACTGGGATGAAACATTTGCGTGATTGCACGATTCTCTTTTCTTTCGACTTTGTACAGGGGTAGTTTGGTTTTTTAAAGTGGAACTCACATTCTACGAGTAGTGTAGACTAATTTACCTTTGTGAAGACCTTGCGCACAAACTAATGAGGGGGAGGTCAGGGGTTGACTGTAATTCTAGGTAAAACTCTGGCGCAAATCAAGATGGTACTTGGATGAACTCCATAGACTTCCTTTCTCACTAGCCCCAAAAAAATACAGCAATGTAATTTGTGGGGTGTAATTTCCGTGTATGGCTTGAACACATTCCTATCTGGTCCATGTCTAAGTCCGGACAGCTTATGTACTGCTGCTTCATATGCAATGCTTCAAAGTAACTTACTTATGATTTCAAAGTTAAAATGCGAAAATGTCACAGAAGGCGTTTATTATTAGACGATAAAAATTAAAGAAGGAAGACATGACTTTTGTTTGCCTTTAATAAAATATTCATATTCTCAATTAGTGTTTTTCTGAGTGATGAAAATTGCTAACCAAATGCTGACGGACGTTTCACTCTGTAAAGGCGAAGGAGATGTATTTCTGTAGTTTATTTAGTTTCTTCATTTGTCGATATGAAGTAACGGCTCTAAGTTCTTGATGACTCCTTTCAAGACATACATCTCACTGGGCCAACAGTGGTTGAAGTATGTCACAATAATTTAACAATCATGAAATATAGAATATTTCAACAATAGCTATAATAGTACAATGTGTCACTGAATTATGTATGTCAATCATGAATTACGAATTGCATGTTGGACAGATAACGGTATTTTATACTTGCAGATGTTGTGCAATACTGCTATCTGCTTACATTTGATACTAGTCAAATTTTACACACCACAACAGTATTAAATCTTACATTGCTGTAATGAATGGCTTGGATGTACCGCATTCACTCCATGCACAGTTACTCACAAAGAATATTAGAGTACAATTTCCATTCCATCACCTTTTTTTTTTCACAATCAGAACAGTGCACATGATACTGTCACTTGTTTGTAGAGATAGAACAACAGGCGCTCTCAACAAATGTAGCAAGTGCTCGTTTGGTTTCTAATGTTACATTTGTGACTATTTGGTAAGAAACATGCTATTTTTACGCAGAAAACAGTAATTCTGCAATGATGTTCATGATAACTAGCATCAATACTCCATATACAGATGTGACTGTCTTGTGTGTGTGTGAAATATGTCACGTGAGGCGATCAACTGGACCACTGAACAATTCAAATTATATGTCCAGCTCAAACTAGATGTGCGTACATTTTTGGTTTTGCTTCGTACTTCGGCTGTCCAACATTATAGAACTGTCTATGGTTTATGGTAGGAGTAGGCCTCATTTCGGTGTGTTGTAGACTATGTGTCCCTCAATTGGATCACAAAGCCTTAATGGCTTATTTTAAGGTATTTTTCTTGTGTACTACAAAGCATAGTCTATGGTACATGTAGTACACTACAGAGAGTGACTATGGACTGAGACTATTCTGGTGTCTTTTGAAGAAACTTTAAGAAAAAAAGGTTGGGTAGTAAAAATCAAATGTAAAAGTTGTACTGCATTTGCCTGACCGCAGTTATAGTCAGTGGGGCTATGCTCAAGTCAGCTGTAGGTTTCCTAATTTCCTAACAAGAATTGTTTAACTATCCAAACTTACTAGATCCAATACTGTTCTTAACCTGAAGCAGTATAACTGGGGACACACTGTAATTTGAAGAGACAATTTTGCATACTATTTGTATAAGCTGATTTGTAAAATATGCAAAACTAAATTTAACAAAAATGATTGTATTTATTGTTCAGTTGGTGCTTTGATATATTAGATTTATTGCCGGTGCGCTATTGTTTAGGATGGAGCCACAATTATGACTAATTGTGTCATGTAAGTAAAGCTTTCTTTGTTTCTATGCATGCCATAATTACTAATTGGAAAGCAAATTTGCCCTCAGCTTTCTCTTGCACACTGACCATCTTCATCTTTAGGAATGTACGACTCAGTGACCGACTGACTGACGGTACCTAGTCCTAACAAATTTTTTGTAATGTACCAAATCATGTCTCGGGAAGACATTTTCTGCATGATAGAACATGACGTGAGGATATCCAGACATACCATGATGTGTCCTCTCGAGAACGGGTAAACATGTATGATATGATATCATGCGAGGATTGGCTGATGACGAAAACTTCTTAATGTTTGAAGTTATCTACGTGACTTCAAACGTTTTTGCTTGTTTAGGTGGCCAACATACTTACGCAATATAAACTAAACAAATATATATTAAGAAGTGTGTGGTTTCATCTCAAAATGACTGCTCTTGACGTATTTTTTTTTTACGAGGGAAAAGTCTGTGTAAGCGTTTCTTATCCCAGGGAGATTGTTGAGTAGGACACGGTACATTCTTGTAAGTGTGGACCATGTCTGGATAGTACAACATTAACATTGTGTTGTTGACATTGTCCGTTGTTAAGTTTTCGGCTTGACGTTAGAGTATATCTTTACACCCCAGGGACGCTACTACCTCAAAAGCGGAAATACATCATCGAAGTTCGAACGGGCTCGAGAATCTGGTCGATGATTTCGGACAAATGTTGAGTGTTTCCTAATTTACCTTGCCTTTTGATTCATCATTAAAAGAGATAAGTTTATGAACTTATGGCTCCTTACCTGAGTATTAAATATCTCGTAAATCTAGGTTCGAGAAATGGAAGAATTCGTTATAATTTAACATCAAAGGGCTGAAAAGATTACATATGTTGACATTCTGAAAAAAAAAGTGGAAAATTTAAGTCAAATAACATCTTTAAAAAAAACAACCCCAAAACGAAAAAACAAATAAAAAAATTAACATATTTCAAGACGTCTCTGATTTTATCTCAAAGTACAAAGAACATGAAAGTATTATCGTTTTACCAAGATTGATCTGTGGCAATGATCGGGTTGATATAATATTTTAATAGTGATAACATCATTAACCTTGCGCATGTTGTAGGTTCTTCACACTCATCCGGCAGTTACAGCTCAACATTAGAAATACGACAATATGGACATTGTTGTGATAGTTTCCTAATGCTATAACTCACTGGATTATTAATTGTGGCAAAATTATGATTTATTTGATCATGACCAAAGTCTTAGCGTCCTTATACATTTTCTAAGATCCCTTAATCTTAAGATAATTACTTTTCACGTGTTCAACAAGGTAAAGGTAGGTTTACACGTTGCTTTCGAATTTCGAGGAGAGTCTTATGCAACAGTACTTCGAGCTAAAAGTAAGATTTTTACATGTCGACGATTTTTGGGGTTATTTTGACATTTTATGGTTGTCGATTTCGTCATCAGCATTTTCTACTAGGCATTTTCCAGCTCTTCAAACTTAAAGGAGTGTTATAACTCAACGTTAAAAATAGAATTTTGAATTAAAAAAAAAAAAAACTGTAGTAATTTTGGAATAACTCTCACATTTTGTTAAGGGTATAGAATTATGGATTAATAAAAAGTGGACCCAACTAGAGGAATTTTTCTATCATTACGCAAGTCTTGAATATCGCATAAATAGAGATCATAAATAGACGTGAAATGATGCAGTGTTCGAACTTGTCCCTACTTTAACAGAAGTTTGTTTTAAATAGGACGTTCGTAGACATTTTTAACAAAAAGAGGACGAACGTATTCAAGATATTGGTATGATTACTTAATAGCGAAACATTCATACTTGAAAAAGCCTCTGAATTAAGTATTTAACATTTTTTATTTAGTATAAAGTATTATAGATTTTTTTTTTTTTGAAATTAAGTACTTCTGACCGCTTCTTCAAGGTAGAAGTATGTTCAAACGTTGCTCACTTTTAAGCAGAATTGTAAGAGATCATAAATTCTATACAATGCTGTGGTTCTTATGATATTTTAATAAGATTAATGACGTCATCAACAACGCTTGCTGCGTTTTGTAGGTCCTTCACACTGCGAAGGGACCGTTATATCTCAGTTGTTGGAAATAGAATTTCGAAGTTTAAATAGAAAAACATACATACTTGACGAAGTCTCTGATTTCATCTCGAAATAAATATTTTTGACGTTTGCTATAAGGCAGAACCATATTTAAACGTTGTTCATTTCAAAGAAATTGTCATGTAGCAGGACTTTTAGGAAAGTAATATATCGTACATTTTGTGAAGTATATACCATTCTGGGGTTTTTGTAATACTTTAATAAGATTAATGACGTCATCAACAGCGTTTAATGCATTTTGGTGGTTTTTCACACTGATTGGTAGGTTATATCTAACGTTGGCAATAAAAATTTGAAAGTTAAACAATCAAAAATTCACCAAATTCTGAATAGATGTTTTCGTAAGCACACAGATGTTTGTAGGCAGTTTGAACGAAGAGCCTGCAGAGGGAACTTGTGGGAAATATCAGTATCGTCATTTATATAGAAAGGCACATACTTCAAGAGGCGTTGGATTTCAACTCAAAATAAATGTTGAAGACGTTTTCTAAAATTAAGTAGAAGTCTATAAAACGTTACTCCTTGTTTCAAAGAGATTGTTCTGCGATAGGATGGCAAGAAGAAATATATGGTTCATTTTGTTAAGCGTATACCATATTTTCATGAGATAAATTATGTTATGAACCACGTGTTACGCATTTTATAGATCTTTCACACTGATGTGACAATTATATCTCACTGTTGGAAATAGAATTTCGATGTCACAAAAAATGAAGTGTGTATTAATAAAATAAAGTCAAATTGATGTATTTTTAGATCATTACAAAACTCTTGAATATCGCGTAAGTCGACATCCCAAATTGTTCATTTTTTTCAAAGAGTTAAAAAATGTGACTAATTTAACATTTTTGTTACGTGACAGTAGTTAAAGGTAAAGGAAAGACAAAGTACATTATTTTCAATGTCAAACGTGTAAGGGCAATTCGAATACTTTAAAACCATTAATTACCATTAATTAGACATTTTGATGTCTAAATGCCTTATCAATTAAAAAAAATAGAGAAATATTCAGGAATTATTCGATCACCACATAATTTGTCCATATTCCCTACCTCGAAAACCTTATTCGATGTTAAATGATATGCAGTTAGAATCAGCTCATATTTTGAGTACGAGCACTTTCTGAAAGATAGACGATTTTGCCATTAATTTCACGTTTTGGTAAGGCTATAGTCTTATGAATTAATGAAAAAAAGAGACAGATTCATAAATTTGCCGATCATTACAAAACTTGTTCATATGCCTTACTTCGTGATCCTCATTCAAAAGAAACTAATATAAAACTGGAAACTGTCTTTGTTCAAAAAAAAAAAAAAAAAACTTTAAAATGAGACTTATTTCGATATTCTGAGCAAAGACAACAACTAAGCTATGGACGTTATCGTCATCCTTATTAAAGAGAAAGCAAAAACTGTGGGGACTGTTTTGATTTTATTTGAAAAGAATCATTTTTTTTTTTTTTGTATTTTAGAAGGTAGAGATTATTAAAACTTTGATTACGTCAATGAGATTGTTACGTGATAGTAGAAAGAAAGATATAGTACATTCTTTTCAAATTTAAGCGTGTTGGGGTTATTCGGATATTTGAACACTTTTGACGTCGTTTTATGCTTATGGTGGTTTATTAACACAAAAAACGGTTATATCTCAACATTCTGTATACATATTTTAAGCTCGAGCACATTCTCAAAGATAGACGATTTTGGAATTATTTACACATTTTGGTAAGGCCTTATGGATGAATAAAAAAGAAGCAGATTCATAATTTTCCGATCATTACAAAACTTATTCATATTCCTTACCTTGGGATCCTCATTCAAAATAAAATAATATGAAGGTCGAAAATGTCTTTAAAAAACATTAAAATGAGACATATTTCGACATTCTAAACAAAGACAACGACTAACCATTGGACGTTATCGTCATCATTTTTGAAGGAAAAACACAAACTTCAGGGACTCATTTGATTCATTGGATAAGAATTATTTTTTTGCATTCTTGAAGGTAAAGAAGTATTAAAACTCTTATTACGTCAATAGGATTGTTTAGTGATCGTAGATGAGGCTAAAAGAAAGATATAGTACATTCTCTTCTATTTAAAACGTGTTGAGGTTATTCGGATATTTGAACACTTTTAATGACGTCCTCAATTACGTTTTATGCTGATGGTGATTTATTAACACCAAAAACGATAATATTTCACCGTTCGGTATACATATTTCAAGTTCGAGCACGATCTCAAAGATAGAAAATTTGGGCATTAATTACACATTTTGGAAAGTCCTTAAGGATTAATAAAAAATAGAGACAGATTCATAATTTTCCAATCATTACAAAACTTGTTCATATTTCCTTACCTCGGAATCTTCATTCAAAATAAAATGATATAAAGCTCTAACGTGTCTTTATTAAAAAAAAAACAAACCCATTAAAATAGGACATATTTCGACATTCTGAGCAAATACAATGACTAAGTTATGGACTTTATCGACATATATATTGAAGAGAAAACACAGACTTTAGGGACTCTTTTGATTTCATTTGAAAAGAATCATTTTTTTTTTTTTTTTATGTAGTCTTGAAGGTAGAGATGTATTAAAACTTTGATTTCGTCAACAAGATTGCTACGTGACACTAGATGAGGCTAGAAAAAGATATAGTACATTCTTTCCAATTTTAAATGTATTGGGGTTATTCGGATATTTAAACACTTTTAATGACGTCATCAACTACGTTTTATGCATATGGTGGTTTATTCACACAAGAACCGGTTACTTCTCAACGTGAGAAATACATATTTTATGTTCGAGCACGTTCTCAAAGATAGAGGATTTTGGCATAAATTACACATTTTGGTAAGGCTAAATAAAGCCTTATGGATTAATCAAAATCGAGGCAGATTCATACATTTTCCGATCATTACAATTTTTTTTTTTTTATTCCTTACGTCGGGATCCTTATTCGAAATAAATTAATATCAAGCGCAATCAATTTGAACACTTTTAATGACGTCATCAACTACGTTTTATGTTTTTTGTGGTTTATTAACACAAAAACCGATTATATCTCAACGTTCGTTATACATTTGTCAAGTTCGAGCACATTCTCAAATATAGACGATTTTGGAATAAATTACACATTTTGGTAAGGCTATAGCCTTGTTGAATAAAAAAAAATAGAGACAGATTCATCAATTTTCCGATCATTACTGAACTGGTTCATATTCCCAACCTCTGATTTCTTATTCAAAATAAAATGATACCAAACTCGAAATTGTCTTTAATCAAAAACGAAAACATTAAAAGGGGATAAATTTCGACATTCTGAGCAAAGACAACGTCTACCGTATGGACGATATCTGCATCCTTATTTCAAGGATTTTTTTTTTAAATAATAACTTTTCATGTATTCTGATAGGTAGAGATATAATAAAAACCTGCTTGTTTATACCTCACCGTTGGGAATAGAATTTCAACGTCGCAAACAATAATATCTGTAATAATAAAAATGAAATTGATAAAGTGTTTTCGGTCAGTACAAAAGTTTTGAATATCGCTTAAAACTATGTCCTAAATTGTTCAATGTTTTTTCAAAGAATTGAAAAATGTATCTAAATAAATATTTTTGTTACGTTACAGTAGTTAAAGCTAAAAGAGAGATGTAGTAAATTCTTTAAATGTAAAAGGTTCTGGGGTTAACCTGACATTTTAGAACCTTAAATGACGTCATCGACCACGACTATCCTTATGTGGTTTATTCACATAAAGAAAGGACTATATCTCAATGTGCAGTATTCATATTTCAAGTTTAAACACATTCAAAGATAGACGATTTTTTCATAAATTGAACATGTTGGTAAGGCTATAGCCTTATCGTCAAAGATCGTCCATATTCATTACCTCGATACCTTTATTTCATATAAAATGATATGCAGCTCAAACCTGTCTCTACTGAAACAAGAAAACATTAAAACTTTGACATATTGTGACATTCTGAGCAAAGACAACGGCTAACGTATGGACGATGTCAGCATCTATATTAATGGAAAATCACAAATTAGGGGATCTTTTGATTTTTTTGAGAAGAATTACTTTTCATGTATTCTAGAAGGTAGTGATATATTAACACTCTGCTTACATCAAGGAGATAGTTTTGTGAAAATAGTCAAAACTCAGAGAAAGATATTGTACATTTTCTTTAATGTAAAACGTATTGGGGTTGTTCGAATATTCTCACACTTTCAATGACGTTATCAACTATGTTATATCCTTTTTGGGGCTTAATCAAACAAAAAAGGTTGTATCTCAACGTTAGGTATACATATTAAAAGTTCAAATACATTTGAAAAAAATGAAATTTTACTTTAAAAACGTCATCAACTACGTTTTATGCTTTTGGTGGTTTATTTACACAAAAAAGCGGTAATATCTCAACGCTCGGTATACATATTTCAAGTTCGAGCACATTCGAAAGATAGACGATTTTAACATAAATTAGCTATTTTGGTAAGACTATAGCCCTATGCATTAAAAAAATAGAGACAAAGTCATAAAGTTTTTAGATTATTCAATATTCGCCCATATTTTGCTTTTATGCGGGATGTTGGCGAACCAGCGGCGGAATTCCATACGACTTTAATAAAGCCGCGACTACTGCCTAAAAAGAAATGCCCCCTCACCCTGGCTTTTTCAAAAGACCTGACACTCTGTAACAATTTGCAACAGATTTTGGTTTTGAAATCTCTTATTATATTATCATATGTTCCAGTTGTAGAATCTATTTGAGCGGTGGATTATGTACCTTCTGTCAACCTAATGAGATTTTTCTCATAACCCTTTTGTGTTTTTGGCACTTGATTAGTTTTTAACTTTATTTGATCTTGCAAAACTCTACAATGTGCAGCTTCATGGTAAAAGCTACTTCTTACTTTTTGCTTACAGTTATAGTATTAAACCTTCAATGTAAACAATATGGTTACTGGACCATAATTGTTATTATTTGGAAAGTATCTTCATTTTGATATTTTATACATCGCCCCACGGGTCTTACATTCCAGGCTGAGAGCCATGTGTTCATATTTGGGACCCTAATGAGTAATAGTACTTGTCTTCCTTGTTTCTTTACTGTTTTTCTTTTGCTTATTCATCCTCTACACAGTAATGTTCACTCATGTTTACATGCTATTTGGTGTATTATGGTACATATCCTCTTGTATCTCCTCTGTTCTGCATCACCGACATTATTTTTTGTGTATATAGTTATGTATATATCCTGTATATAGCTTATGGCTGGCTTTAAATTGTGTACATATAACGCTAGAGGCCTTAGGCAGAGCAGGAAGAGGAGACAGGTTTTTACTTATCTGCATAATCAAAAGAAAGATATTTATTTTATTCAAGAACCACATAGTTCTCATAATGACGAAAGGTATTGGAAATCCGAATTCGTTGGTCATATTGTCTTTTGCAAGGGTTAAAAAATTAGTCGCTGTGTTTGCATACTTTTGAAGCCTTCACTTGACTATACAATCTGCAATACGTTTATTTGTAATCATGGACGCTTTCTCATCCTTCAGGTTACCATTAAGCAGACGTTATTCACCCGTCTTTGTATTTATGGACCCAATGCAGATGATGCTGGCTTTATTAAGCTGCTCCATTGGAAATTGTAAGATTTTCAGTGGGACTCTTGGATGGTAGGTGGCGATTATAATTTTGTTTTAACTTAGATTTTGATAAAATAGGGGGCATCAACGTACAAATTTTCGTGCCAGATATAAATGCATTGATACCATGACCTCATGATTGAATCATACGATGATCCTATCTAGGGCAATATGGTCGGGAATGGGTAAAAAGGCACAAAATGTTTCCTTAATTTAGAAAGTGGCAATTAAAGACGCAATAATAGCTTTAACGTAATTCGCAAACTTAAGTCCAGGAAGGAACCGATATTTGTAATAATACTGTAATTATTCGCACGTTGGTCGTTTTCTATGAAACTTTGTATACGAGTGAAGGGTGTAATCCATCCATTCTTCTTGGTAATAAAAGTTGTAGTAATCCTTTATCTCAAGAGGAGGCTGACACATGTGACGGTACATTAACTCCTAAGGATTGCTGGGAGGCCCTTAATTCTTTTAGTAATGAAACAAAGTCCAGGGAGTGATTGCCCAACAGCAGAGTTTAACAAGATGTTTTGTCATAAGATTGGGAACTTTGTTGTTAATTCTCTTAATTATTTTGGGACAGATAGATAGATAGATAGATAGATAGATTGATAGACAGACAGACAGACAGATAGATAGATAAATAGATAGATAGATAGATAGATAGATAGATGGATAGTTGGATAGATGAATTCTGGTAGAAGGCACTTGAGTGCCTATATGGCCAGCTCTTCTCCTGTAACATCTAGTGTGAATAACAAAGAGGTGTATTTCTCGTGGATTTCCTTATAATTAAAACGAACATGAAGGTTTTTTCAATATTTATCTAGTCTCCTTTCAAATATTGCTACACTAGGTGCACTAACTATTTTTGCTGGGAGGTTGTTCCAAGCGTCCACAACTCTGTGTGTGAAGTTATTTTTGCGTGAGTTTCACATTGATCTCCTTTTATAAATTTTGTAATGATGTCCACGTGTAGAACAATCCCGCACAATAGGAAATAGGTCAGAAACAGCCGCATCATATTTACCGCTTACAATTTTATGAACTTCAATCATATCTCCTCTTAACCGGCGATATAACTTAGGGTAGGCAAACTAAGATTTCCAGCCTCCGTTCATAGGAAAGATCTTTTAATCCAGGAATTAATTTAGTGGCTCGCCGTTGCATATTTTCGATAAGGTCTATATGCTTTATTAAATACGGATTCCAAACCTGGTTAGCGTATTCTACATGATGACGCACAAGACTAGAATAAAGTAACTTGAATGATGAATGATCTAGATATGTAAAAGTTCTCCTAATAAGACCCATTACTGAATTAGCTTTTCCGTTATATGTTTGTCAAAGGATAGCTTATAGTCAATTATAACTCCAATATCCTTTTCACTGATTGAACGTTCCATTACTCCACGGCAATCAGACAAGCTGTAATCATAATAATCTACGGGTGTTTGTCCAATTCTTATAACCTTACACTTCTCTGGATGAAAATTCAATAACCAGGTCTTTGACCACTCATATAACGATAAAATATCCTTTTGAAAACTGTCACAGTCGCTCTGATTTGAAATTTTGTGATATACTTTAGTGTCATCTGCAAAAAGGTAGGGAACACTGCCATTCTGTAAGGACTGCGGAAGGTCATTTATATAAATAACAAAGAGAATTGGACCAAGAACAGATCCTTGGGGAATTCCGCTTGTCACGGGTTTCCAGTCTGAGATATTACCATTAACTATAACTCTTTGTTCGCGTTCACTCAAGAATGCTTCAATCCATTTACAATAAATATCACCAATATTGTACATTTTCAGTTTATGTATAAGTTTTCTATGTGGAACAGTGTCAAATGCCTTCATGAAGTCGAGGTAAGCCACATCAACACACCCTCCTTGATCTAAGATCTCTGTCCACTCGTCTATAACATAGATTAGCTGTAAAACTGTTGATCGTCCAGAAATGAAACAATAAGTGTCATAAGTTGGAGTTTCCTTCTAAGCAGTGACGAGTTCTGATCACGTTAATTCCTAAACCACAAAAAGATCATACTTTTAGTAAAGAACCATCGACCTGTATCATTACTGAATGTAGATTATCAAATTGCTGCCAAGACATTAGCAAGTAAACTTAAAAAGTTATTCCATCTGTTATTCCATCTGTTATTTACTGTAATCAAACTGGCTTTATTAAAAAATAGTTTCATCGGCGAGAATATTCATTTAATACTTGATTGTATCGATTATTGTGATAAAATGGATGTACCAGGGTTTTTACTACTTGTCGATTTCGAGAAAGCCTTTGACCGTCTGCAATGAGCTTCTCATATTCAAATGTTTAAGTCGTTTTGGTTTCAGGGATGGTTTCACACGTTGGATTAGAACTCTTTACTCAAACGTGTCAGCTTGCGTTTGCAATAGCTTTTATTCATCCCCTTTTTCAAAATATCTAAAGGTGTTAGACAAGGGTGACCATTGAGCCCATATATTTTTGTATTGTGTGCAGAGAGTTTGGCCATATGTATTAATGACTCACCTCTTGTAAAAGGATTGTTTATTATGGGAAAGGAAATACGAATAAGTCAGTATGCTGGTGACACAACTATTTTTATTGATGGCACCCGCGATAGTTTAAGGGTTGTTTTCAAATTTTTCATAGGTTCGAAAATTCTTCTGGTTTAAAAGTTAACAAAAGACCAATATCTTTCCATTAGAACCATTAAGTGTTAAAAATCCGTTTTCTAAACGAGTTTAATTTTGCTCGGAGTCTTGGCCCTGTTACTGTTTTTGTTGTTACTTTTGGCAATCATAGAGATAATTTATTCCATCTAAACAATACCCTAAAGCTGAAGAGTAAGTTGAATTATGGTCTGATAGAGAGTTAACGCCTACAAGCAGAATTAATGTTATTATAACTTTCGCCCTTTCTAAGCTAGTTTACCTATTTCAAGTATTATTTAGCCCTCCTGTTACCTTCATATAAGATTTGGAAGCTTGTTTGTTTCGTTTCATCTGGCCAGGAATACCAGACAAAATAAAAAGATATACCTTGATTAGTCCCTTGGACCAAGGTGGTCTGGGAGCCACCCACATTTATCCTTTTATTAGTGGTCTAAAATGCACATGGGTAAAGAAGATGCACTGATAATACCACTTCTACCTGGAAACTGTTCTTTGAATTTCACTTGCAAAAATATGGGAAACACTTTTTATTTTCATGTAACTACCAGACGAAAGATTTAACCATTGGTAATAACTTTTTAAGCGATGTGTTTGAGGCTTTGTCAAGGTATCGTTTTCATTATCCAGTAGAAAGTTTTGAAAATAAAATTGCTTGGAATAATTCACTGATAAGAATTAATAATGAAATTGTATTTTATGATTATATGTAATGCAAAAGGTGTTTCAAGGGTAAAAGACTTATACACAAAGACCTTGGAGTTTTGAATCCTTTAAGCAGCTGTATTCACTAGATGCTTTCCCTTTTACAATCTTCTACTGTATTTTATCTGCTATTTCTAGAGATTGGGTAGGAAATTTGAGTTTACGTGACATGGAAAATGTTAATGACGGTTTGGAAGACAATCTTCAAGATACTCCATATTTATCTATCTTATATAAATCTACAGGCATTTAATTCTCGCTACTCCCCCTGTTGCATTTTAGAAGTGGGACGAAGTTTTTCAGTTTAGCCAACCTCAATGGCAAAGCATTTGTAGAATTCCTTTCACCGTTTGCAAAGAAAGTAAGATTCGTTAGTCTTTGTGGTATGAACATTGTAGGCAACCCACTCTGTACCTTTTGTAATGAGCAGATTGAATCTACCGAACGTCTGTTTTGGGATTGCAGAACTCCCCCAAATTTTATTTTCGACGCAAAGCATATTAGGCAGACAGTTTGTATTCTCTAACGTTGACTTATTTTTTGGATACAAATTCTATTTGAGACACCCTTATAATTTTCTTATCTTTTATTTAAAATATTACTTGTTTGACAAAAATTGAATTTTCAGCTGCCCAACGTAAACGAATTTTTATACAAATTTAAATTTGCTATACAAGTTGAAAAAGAAATTGAAAAATGAAAAGTATATCACACAATATCCCATGATAACCTACATTCTGCCTTTAGAAATTGTATGATTCTCTTTCAGTGATTATATTTTGCGATGTATGGAATTCAACACCTTATGTCCATTGGAAAAAAAGTATGTGAAAAGACTAAGAGTTTATAATTAAATTTAGAGGAAATATTTGGGGAATAGTCAATTTATATTTATGAGAATTTATCATCACTGTATAGTTGATATCCACATAATTTATAAATAATTTCGATTTCGTTAACTGTACCATATACAATACTCATACAGAATAAAAGACGATGAGAGAAAATAAATACGTTGTATGTTTTTTTGTGGTTTATTCAAACAAAAACAAAGGTTATATCTCAACGTTAGGTATACTTATTACAAGTTCGAATACATTTGAAATAAAGACTTTTTAAACATCACTTAGCCATTTTGGTAAGACTATTGCCCCATGCATTAATAAAAATAGAGAAAGATTTGAGATCAAGAGTAATTTTTAGATTATTAGAAGGATCGTTCATATTCATTATTTTATCTGAAAAGAATTACCTGTTATGTATTCTGTACGGTAGTGACATATTAAAACCCTGCTTACCTCAAAGAGATTGTTGCGTGACACAAGTAAAAGCTATAAGAAAGACATAGTACATACTTTTCGATGTAAAACCTGTTAAGGTTATTCTATCCGTATCGATGAAAAATCACTCTTTACGGTTTATGGGATTATGGGAAGATTTGATTTTAATGAATTCCAGAAAAAAAAAAATGTTATTGGCCATTCGTAATCATTTCGTAATCAAAGCAACTTCCTCAATTTGTCAAAACAATATTGCAAATGATTTTATTAACAGCTACTTTTGGCCACATCTAATGTCAGCCGTGCGCGTGCCTGCTGTTGACTAAACATGTATACAATTCAGTTATGTTTGGTACCGGTATACGTCTTACAGTGACAGATAATATCAAATGTATAAAATGTATTACATTTAATTTTCTAATTATTATTTATTATAAATAAAACAAAACAGGGAATGAACTGGTCTTCTTTAGAAAGGTACAGGGCAACAAAAAAAAAAAAAAAGATTGATTGATTGATTGAAAATCTACTTACCTCAAGGAGATTGTAACGTGACACTAATTAAAGCTAAAGGAAGTTATAGTACATCCTTTTCAATGGAAAACATGTTTGGGTTCTTGGTATATTTTACTCTTTCAATGACGTCATCAACTACGTTGTACGCCTTTTGTGGTTTTATATTCAAACATAAAAGGAGACTCGTCACTCCGTCCAAATAACAAAGAAATTTAATTTTGTTACCAAAGGAAATTTGCAGTAAACAAAGATGCCAAATCTGCAAACATATCAATACAGGAGAGGATGTCACCATTTCTAAAGTTACATTTCCATTAAAACCACCTAATCTTAATTGTGACCCTAGTAATGTAGTTTATTTACTTCATTGTAACCTGCGTTTCTACGGTATCTATGATGGCGAGACAGGTATTTCGTTTCGTCTCCGATTTAAAAATCACAAAAAGTTCATTCGTGACAATGCTATTCAAATCCAATCACTCAACACTATAATCAAATTCATCACTCCATTAATAGTCTTAAAGTAACTCTAGTAACTGGCAACCTTGCCTGTACAAAATGCCGTAAGAGTGCAGAACTAATGTGGATAATGAAGCTTCAAACACACCGCACTAGACTCAACAAAGACCTCGGTTTTCTTAGTCAAAACACTTTTCATCAAACACGTAAACCCTGTTTAGTTGGTTTGGTATCTCCTTTTGCATTGTTTGTCTCAAGTATTTACCGACTAATTACTAAAGTTACTCACTGCACTGTTTGGTTTCGCTGAAGAAGGTTTGAGTTGGGGGGAGGGGCGAAAATATTCATAGCTCTACGTCTATTTATATCAGCGATAGTTACCGACGTATTTAATGTTCTGTATAATATCATTTACTTTCTCAAATAGCTTGTATGCTTAAGGACAGAGCCACATCGTCCCAGACATTGCCAATTTTCTCAGTCGCTTACACCTTGTCCCTCCAATAGCCTGCCTAGTAAACTTCTTTCACAAGTGTAATTAAAACAATTGACTCCTGTGTATGCTTTTTAACATCAGCTGCTCTGCATATTTCTCTTTAGCTGTCAATTAAGTGCAGGACCAAATAGAGAATTTTACTTTCTCAATCTAAAAGTGAGCCTTGGCCGCCTTTAATATTGCGTGTCTTGCACCTGAAACATAAAACAATCTTTAATTAAGAACTGTAAGTGATGATGTTTGTGGTCTGTCAACGGTTTTGGAAAAGCGTGTTAATTTTGGTGAAATAACCGATGTAGTTTTTCCTTGCCTTTCTTTTAGCAAGAAATATCCTATGAGTTCTGACCAAGATCGACAATACGCCAATCATTGTTTCATATGTTATTTATTGTCATTTTCTTATCCCCCTTATTCTGTTTTTGTTTCTTCTTTGGCTACTCCTGTCGTGTTTAGATAAAATAAACAATGTTATGGTCATCATGTGGCGTGTGATCACCTACTAGGGAACCTGTTCTTTTTCTTTTTTTAATCGTACGACACACACAAAAGTATCTGCATAACATTCCTCTGAGAGAGGCGTACTGAACATTGGCAACGCCAGTGCTCTACTGTATTTGTTATGAAATAAGTAACCAAGTATTCACTCCTTTACGGCTTTAAAGTGATTGCGTGCGTAGGCAAAAAAGTAAAAATATTGAAATTTCAACTCAAAAAGTTTGGTAAGGCCTTTAATTACACCATTCAGACAATCTGGGAAAAGTAAATAGGTTTCAGTTGGTTAATTTTGCCCCATGATTTCAAATTCTTCTAACACAACGACAAAAAGTGTAGAATGTTGTTACCTTCATTCAAATCAACGGTGTGCTTCTTTGAGTAAGCCAATGGGAAGTATACTAGTATTGTATTAACAACTCAGGATCACTGACGCCACGGGCAAGGTTGTGTTCAGTTCGTAGGTTATTTGTAAATAGTGTTTCCTTTCACCCAATACTACAATTCCCGACACCGACCAAGGAGCTATTACTTGAGTAGTATGTTTTTGATACACTAGTGAGACCTGTACTGTTGCATATTCATCATGTAGGCGGTTACAGTAAGGACCGTTAATTTTCAAATATGATTTCTGTTTTTTACTGTTTGTATATATGCCAATCCCGTTGCTTTTCGAAGTAGTTACTGTCATTTTCCTTCATTGAAAGATATAGCCCTTTCATGTAAAACCATGCGTGTACATTTAAAAGTAAAGAAAAAGTTAAGATCAAACATAATCTTATCTTTTTGGTTTTTCAGTACACACGCAATCACATTGTAAAACCTGAATATGCGGTAACTTTTACATTAAGCTACCATAGTCACCATTGTCAGCTTGTTGCGAATATGTAACACCAGAAAGACCCTATTATCATTATTTGATTTTACATATTTCACATATCAGAATTCGCTTTTTAGTTGACCGTTGTGCCTTCGAAACCTCTGGCTTTAGAAGCACCACTGAAGGACGAATAGTTTCCAGTCAATTAGACATTACGTAACCTCTACCTCCTGTTTGAACCAATATTTTCCCAGTTACACAGCAAAAAGAGGCATTGTTTTTGCATGTAATGTATAAACTGATAACCTGCCTACGGAGTGTTTTATATCTGATTTATTGTTTAAAGTTTTCAATTTAATGCATCATTCATTACTATAATTTATTATTTCAGCCCTACACATTAACTGTACGGGATACAAGATATTGTAGTGAGGTTAGGTGACGATAGGTGACGTCATAGGTCAGGAGGGCATATAATACAGTAGAGTAGGATCTGTTAGTACAAGGTGGAACATAACTTGTTATATATTTGCTTTTCATACAATGTGACTCAATATTTCAAATTATGCAACCATGTTTGTACTGAACCATTATATCTAATACGTTGTTATTTTAAACTCTTTTGGTAATATCCATACCGGTATACTGTCTTTTACTGTTACCTATGGGGTATGCACTAGCCAAGGAATTGATTGGTTGACAGTGCGTTTTGGCGGGAAAAGAAATTGGGTGATGCAAAAGATTTTGACGTGTTTCTTAGAACTATCACAAAACGCGCAGAGTGGTGGAGCATTGATCTGGGAAATAAAGGAAATCAAGGATCAATTTGACCCACACGCGACCTGCATGGGAATACGTACTTTGACGGGACCTACTGTAACACACAAGTGTGAAGGAGAGAATGATAAAACGATAGGGATGAGATGCCATTCTGAGTTTTGCCCTCTTGTTTCAAATTAGTGTCCAATCTTTGAAGAAAAATGTTCTTGTTTTGCTTTGTTTTGTATTGTTTTATTTTAATCTGTGGAACAGAAAAGTGATGCCATGCATGGTATTGAGTTTCATGCTAATGGCAACAGTGTCCTTCTTAGTGCCTCAGTTAATGAAAATCGAGATGACAGGGAGGGGGCGGGGGTTAAAGACTCTTTCTTACATAATGAGGTAATAATCCAGACCAAAAAGGAGACACCACTATTATTTTACCAAGCAAAGGAGACTGACTAACCTCTTGTTTTATTTTTCTTTTCTTTCATCACAATTAATCTGGTTTGTTTGTTACTTAATTGTACCAACTATATAACTTTATAACTATTAATTGTACCAACTTTCAAAGGTAGTGTAAATGTTCATGTATCTCGGCAGTTATCATACATTAATGAGTTTAGGAAATAAATGTATTTTCAATCAGTTCCCTTACCGAAAGATTCAATACACAAGTATTTGTTTCCCTTTTTCAATGGGATACTGAAATACGCAATAAACTGTGAAATGTGACCCCACAAACAGAGAAGTCACATGAGGTGAAATGTAGAACAAGTCAAATACTGTTTGGACGAGCTGTTGAAGCTCTCCAACCAATCATCACTTACCAATTAAATACTGTGTACGCTTCTAAGTCACTTAAATCTAATTTAACAATCTAATGAAAACAAGATTTATTATGACGAAAATATAACATAAGCCCGGGAATCGAGCAAATCTTTTTACAGAACCTACCTTTACATACTTATTGCTAATACGACCAGACATGTATTATTCTGAGCAATTAGTTCATTTTTTCCTTTCATTTTCGTTGGGGAAAATGAATAAAAGCATCGTACTATCGTACATCACTGTAATATGTATCAGTCTACCGGATAAGAAAAAATGCATGTATGGAAGAAGAAACAAGTATTTTGAGATTTAGTATAGTTAATTCAATACGTGGCTGTAAGGAGACTCTCTAAGTTTCATACAGTCATCACTAGACCACATGAGATTTTCGTGCATTGTTTGTCATTGGTACTTCACGGTGGCCGTTACTTAACAGTATGTGAGACCGCGACCTACATTTTATCTATTCACTCATTTCGCTAATAGGATGTGACATACCAGTCTAAATTCCTGATACTAAGTTACTACTATTGCCAGATATCTCACTTATGTTACATTTCATTCTCAGGGATTCCAGCATGGTACTTTTATTAGTTCTTATGTGAAAGGTGTCTTTTCACCAACTGTCAAAACCAAACTGCTTAATCGTTAATTACTCCCTCATTAATGTTCCTTTGTACATGAAAAATAGGGATCCTCTCAGTTTGACCATTTGTTAAAGGTAGGTGGATGAAACTTGACAGTTTAAAGTGATTGCGTGTGTACTGAAAAACCGGAAGGATTAGCTTATGTTTGATCTTAACTTTTTAAATTACATATATTTTTAAATGTACACGCCATGTTGCACATGGACGCTCTACATTTTTCAATGAAGGAAAATGACAGTTAGTACACTGAAAAGCAACGAGATTAGCATTAAAACAGTAAAAGTAGAAATTTGAAAATTAACGGTTCTTACTATATGGATGACTATGGAACAGTACAGGTCTCACTGGTGTATCTAAACATACTACTCAAGTCATCGCTCCTTGGACGGTATCGGGAATTGCAGTATTTGTTGAAAGGAAGCACTGTTTTTACAATAACTTAGGAACTGATCACAACATTCCTGCGTCAGTGACCCTGAGTTGTTTTGACTAACTGAATATTCAATACTAGTATACTTCCCATTGGCTTGTTCAAAGAAGGACACCGTTGATTTGAATGAAAACTGTCAACCACTACATTATCGTATTCTACACTTTTTGTCGGTGCTTTGGAATGATTTAAATTATATGGCAGAATTAACCAACTGAAACCTATTTATAATTTTGCAATTAAAAGCCTTACCAAACTTTTGGAGATGAATTTTCGATGTTTTTCCTTTTTGCCTACACACGCAATCACTTTAACGAAAATGTAGTGAACTTAAAACAAGTCAATGTGCCTCTTTAAAGAAACAAACAAATCATGTGAATAGCTGACTCACATAACGATATAATGTTTGTTACTTAGACCTGACCGTAGACTGCTTTGATTCCGTTTTGCGTGCATGGAACACGTTGAAATATCACATACACATGAAATGATATACAAATAGACAGACTAGGATGGAAAATGTATTTCATACTTTTGTTTTCAATGTCAATTACTTATAATGAGATACTACACTGGAAATTACAGTACAAATAATGTCGTGTCTTTTTTGTTCTGGGCTCCGGTGCTCAACAGAGTTGAGTTTTACAGATCTTTTCTTCGGCTTACTTTCAGTTGTTTTTTATTTAAGTGACAATTACGTATGTAACTCGTATGTAAATAACAGATGTCTAAACAAAAGAATCGTTTTCATTCCAAAGTAACTGTCACTATCATATCTTTTTTAACTTCTACATTAAATGTTACAAATTACAAATTTAACTCCTTGTGTTTGATAAACAAGGTCGTGTACAACGTAACATTGCATTGGTCACGGTCATTCATAATATTTCTATTATATTATTTGACTTCCCCTCCCAATACGTTATTCAATTTTTAGAGATTTTTTATTACTTCATGCAATTTAATGATTTTCTTTCTACAGTCAGTGAAGTACATTTTTTCCAAAGAAGGTAAAGGCATCTCCGTTTTCTTTCTGTTCTCAATTGACACCTGCACCAGCTTGTTCAGACCATGTAAACGTCAACAGGAGCTTTGTACTAAATACATGTTAGATACATGTTTAATTCTAGACACGAACAATATTTTGAATACAAAGTTATCTTTAACCACCTTGCTTGACGTAAGTATATTTGCTGTGAATAAAATATATTTTCTGCGGGTGTGCAGCTATTTTCATTAACAATTTACGAGCTCACAATACACAAAGAAGAATACAATAACATTAATGTGGGGAAAATGTGATCAGATCGCAATAATTGTGTAATTTTCCAGAGAATTTATCTTCCTTACAGAAGGTACTTAGGTAGTGAAAATACCCAAAGTTTGCAACTAATAAAGTGCAAATTACAAGTTTAGTTCTTATAAATTCACTTCTTTCTCTAACACAGACGACTCTATGAAAAAAAAAACAAAAAAAAAAAAAACAGTGTAGGCACTACTGAAAATTGAATTGTTAGACATTATCTCAGTTGTTAGACAGTAGAGGAAGCTCAAAGGAAGCTTATAAATATTAAAATGGATTGTTATCAACCTTTATTCTATCGAAGAAAAGCTAGAAAATGTCCATAAAACTGGCAGTGACGTACATGTGTTTCCAAAAATGTCACGAAATGCGAAAACAACTTTATTAGAGCTTATAAAAAGATTGCTTTGTCTGTCATGAAAATGCTTGCCAGGATCTGTTTAACTGTTTACCTAATCCACATTAGTTAGAATAACATAAGTGACTTGAATAAGAGCAATGTGTGCATTTCAAACACAACAAACATACGGTCCTAACAATACTGTTGTCTGTTCATGTTTGTTTCTCTTTTTCTGCACAAAAGGAAAGTCAGCACCATAAAAAAAATGGAAAAGTTGAGGATATTAGGGTTATGATTGCCAACATTCTTTGCGTTATGTGTATAAAGTTCAGTGCAAACGTCTTTTATCGCGTTGCTAAGATCAATGTTTGTGGGACAGTTTGGTCGATTCTGAGTCTATCACGGGGGAGGGGACATCTGAGAAGAAATTCAGACACCCCCTGTCATCATTTAGGCTACATATTTTAAAAATGGAATGCACCCAGAGGTTTGAAAACTGATACTGTGAAGCTGATACTCGGCTGTACGGTGCAGGTTACACATAGAGTACAAATGAAAATTGATCACTGACATTTTATATCCTATTCCATGCATTATAAAAGCCGTGTACATTTTTTCGTTAAGACACTAAGCATTTGCAAGTTTTAGTGGATGAACTATAAAATAAAGAAGGTCGGTGACACTTCTAATTTATATACATAAAGTATCCATATTAAAGTGATCCACGGGTTGATATATAGGTAGTGGATGAACACAAAATACTGAAAATTGCAGTAATGCATTGTAAATTACCAACAAATTTATTACATCCACAAAATGTTGGACTGCTTCGTCCTTTTTTTCAGAGAGAGTCAAGAACTGAATGAAGAAACTACTTAGCACAAAACACCCACATGAACTTGAACTACAGTGCTTAAAATATTGAAGACAAGAGAAAAAAGAGACGTCTTTAATGAGGGGTTCGTCTTTGTTAGTGCCAAGGCATATTGTAAGCACCTCACTCAGTGGTCTTTTGTCAGAGAATTAAAAGTTGCCTTTTATTATGGTAAACTTAAGATCGGATAGGGTATAATGTTTAGAATTGAAAAACTTTGCAACAGAGAATCTAGACTTGTTAAGCTTAATGCTACTTTAGTGGTTATTAAATCTTTTTTCAACTAAAACGAAATGCCTTATCTGTTTGGCCAATATGAAATAAAAGGAGAAAAGAAAAAAGGACAAAGAGCGCAACTTAAGAAACAGATAGCGTTTCAGTTGTGGCAATTAAAGGGGCCTGGATAAATCTTATTACATTTAACAAAAATTGGTGTACTAGAATCCATAAAGTTACATACCTGGCATCTGTCCTTTCCTCGGGGTATGGCCAATCAGTTAATTGGGGTCTGGGGTTCGAGCCTGATTGAAGTAACTACCGGAAAGCTAAGTACCAGTAAGGTACCACTGTGGCAAATATGAGTGACCTAAATCGCAATGTTTTGTATAAGAAGGGGGGGGGGGGACTGAGTAAGAGGGGGTTTCAAATAACTTTTCATCAATTTACAATGAATCCATTTTTTTCAAGTAAGTTCTGTGTAATTTTTGCCTTTTGTCATTATTTCCAATCACCTTCGTCTGTGGTAAACGTAAGTATGAAGTAGCTAGAGTCATCAATTGTAACCAGCGGACTACGGTTTACTCCATTTTACTTCATATGGTATACAGGGCAATATGTCCATAGCACATATCACAGTACCGTACTACAGGTAGTAACTATGGGCTGGGCCGTGCGGTGTTACTTTGTAAGACGGTTGAGGTGTATGTAGTCAAGATCAAATATCAGTTTTCACTAGTTACTTGAGTGGCATAGCTGAAAGTCTGCTCAAATCATCTGCCAAATTGAAATCAGGTCGCCTTCATTTCACGTGGCTGCTCTATAGTTGCAAATCACACCGCCACTAGATACTGCAAATCATGCTACTATTTGAAAGTAAGCCGTTACCGTTTCATTATGCATCACTACTACTTCATTTTACGTCGCTACTACTTCATTTTACACCACTACTATTTAATATCACACTGCCATCACTTAGAATCACACCTCGACCGACTTATTTTGTCTTTTTCACATTATACTGTATTAGCAAGAAAAATCACGCTCGACTTTGTCAACCTTGGAATAATCATTTCGAGGTCAAGTAATGTTCTGAAGCTGATACAGTAAAAAAAACAAAAAACGATCGATAGCTGTGTACTTACAGTAACGAGAAGAAACAAACACGCTATAGATCAGCTGGTTTGTAAATTATAAAAAATAATTGAACAAAATTTTATCTACTGTTTACAATGTGCTTTAAAACGTTAAATCGTTGGTTAAGTGTGGCTGGTGTGCGAGTCATGTAAATGGAGCCAAAACTAATGGAGGTACTGAGATTGAACTATTTATTTAAATATGAGACAGATATGTACATTTGTGTTAATTCATATTATACATAGGTATTTGCACAGGTCAGCTTGAATATGTCCTTATTTTACTGTTGGTAATGTTCGATGTCATGGATTCTAGAAACAATGTTCCTTTTTTTAAAGAAAGAAAAAACAGAATAAATCTACCAAAAGTATTACTTGTCAATGCCAACTAAAGCTGTTGCAATGCGAACCAATATTCTGTCATATAGCTTTTCAAAATTACGCAAATTCTACTATACCTAAAGGTGCGTCAATTCTACTACTTGAAAGCACGCCGTTTTCATTAAAAAAGTTGGAAATGTTTCACCACAAGAGCATGCAACAATTTCATGTTTTACCCTGGCGTCCACCTCAACACTCACCCCCCCCAAAAAAAAAAACAATCGTGTTCTACTTCCACCGGACACAAGGTCATGGTCTAAGCCACGTCATTTCCTTTCGAGAAAAAGGCCTAAGCCGAGGACAGAAAAAAAAATGGACTGAGAAGTAGGACACGATGATAACTTCCATCTGATCTGACATAACACACTTTATTAAGAAATAACTGTTCTTTTTCTCTTTAATTTACGTTTTTAAAACATGACATGATGTGACTGAAGTCATAATATTTACTACAGTATTCCTTTGTGATTCCATATAGAATATTCCATACAGCTTTTTATTCTAATGTAAAAAAAGTGAAATAAACTTTAAAGATTGTGTGACCCGAAAATGACAATTTTACATATTGGCAAAAGTAATCATTAGTAAAATTTAAAAATAGCAACAGGCTAGGGGATAGGGGATAACATTTCAAAGAAAAACTTTCTTCAAACACTATTTTCAAATCTTTTCAGAATTCCGATAACGCACAAAGGAGACAATGTATAATACTTGTTGTTATCATACTTTAACCTCCATTAGAAGAAAATGTTATGTGTGCAAAAGAAAGTTTAATTCTTCTGACAGATTACAGACATAATACATTTTAAAAGAAATATGCCCGAGTGTGGGGTTGACTACATGATCCATACCCCTTAATAATACAATTATCGGAATAAAAGTCGTTGGAACAACCACTTTATTAAGGTAAATAAAAACATTGCTTACTCTTTCAAGCTCACCATATGTAGTGTTAAAATAATTAAAGACATGTTTAATACCCAGTACCATGACCTGATCAGTTTGTACCGTTATTGGTAGATGACCGTGAACAGTTCCAACCGTGAAATTCGTTTTCTCCATAGAATTTGATAGTAAAGTAAAATATCAACTGCTAATGTGAAACGGAACCGATTAAGTAGTAAATATTAATCGATATTATTAAGCAAACCGATAACGTAGTAATGGACTAACCGTTAATGTTTTAATCGATAATGTCGTAAAATAATTTACCGGTAATGTAATAACCGATAATGTTGTAAAGATTAAACTGACAATGTAGTAAGACTAACAAAGCCAATGTCGTAATGGAAAGTATTCTTACGGCAAATGGTATGCGATCGTGATGATATGGGTAAAAAACATGGAAAAAAAAAAACATTTTACCAGAAGGTAACCTTTTACATAGATAGTAAACTAAGGTTAGAACCATCTCAGTTTCGGTTCCTAAAAGCAAGATGACAGCAAGTAAAAATGCCGTCAATGATTACAAAGAATCAGCAAGAAACTGCTGATGAAAAGTAACACCTCCCCTTAAGAAGAAGCAAATGTCGGTAAAGTGTGCCTTAATGTTGTACATGTTGTGATAACCGAGCAGAATACAACATTCTTTAAAACGACAGTATTCATTAGTCAACACCGTATCCCACACGCACCCTGCTTCTGTCTCAGTTTCTGTTTCCATGGCTCTCAAAGACCAATACCTTACACTTCTCGACCACCCTTCCTTGTTGTCACCGGGACTCAGTGTTGCGAATAATTATTTCAGTTTTGAATAATGTCTGAGAATCAACCTTACAACTTTTCAACATAACGTGATTATAGTATGAACCCCTTCCTCGTATCATTAACATCCTCGTATATCTGCAGATTGTTATTCACATTAATGTGTTACATTACAGCAAAAACAGTAGAAGAAAAAGATTTTTGTTAAGAAAGAAGAACAATCTATTTTTTTTTTTGCACGGCTTTTTGTGATTGTGATTATTGTTGTTGTTGTTTGATATGACAAAACAACAACGTTTAAGGTTCCCTCTGTTAAAACAGGAAATGTGACCAGTGATCGAATGGATCGTCATGTGACGAAACTATGATGGTGTTCTGTAATATAATAATCCACAAATTTTGATCAGCAACAGTTGACATTTCTCCTTTCATTTTTACATTCCAAAACCAAAATTTTGTTGTAAATCAATGTCATTAAACATCTTGTCCTCACATACTCCTACGCTTTCTTCTTTATATCATTTTCGTACTATACATTATCAACGAAAAAATGCAACTATGAAATCACTGATGTTTCTTTGGTTGAAAACATTTCATACAAAAACGTGATCGTAAGGAAAATGTTCGCTTTTTCAGGTATCATTTGCACTTTGTAAGCAATAAGTACCAGCGGAAGGACAAATAAATAACTGTCAATCCATACACCCGTTATCCCTCAATATAGGCGACAACCCTGCATCTGTATGGGTTCCACCTCTTCAGTCTACCCGTCCTAATTTCTTTCCACCAATTCCTCATCGCAAGTAAAATCACCCCCCCCATGCCTTACATCACGTTACTGTTGCAGTCGCAGCTCCCACTTGGCTTACATAGTACTCTCAGTGAGTGCACTACATTACTTCCCAAAAGCTACAATAAATCTACCTATACTAGTAAGTTGTAAGTTTTCAATATTCCTTATTGCAGTCTCAAATGTTTGATTACTCCTTACATGTGGCAAATTGAAAAATCCCTTTTTTTTAAATCCCTTTTTTTTTGCTTGGTTGCTTCCTTCATATTTACTTCCCAGTCCTGATTTTGTTCATGACCATATAAGGAATGTATTTTGTACATAACACGTTCCATATGGCACTTAAAGATATCCGTATTGGTTGAACTGACTCATAGCTTTGTCTACCCAATTTGTCTTATCTTTGTTAAAATCACTCTCTGCGTCAGTTGTGCCACTTCTACTCTTTATTTGCTCTTCAGTATGTTGTTTAAAGATTTCGACAAAACGATGTTCTGCACAACGACAATTATAGCGTTTACATGGTTGCAACTAATGGTGAGTAAGCATACTGTCATTTTTACTGCATATCTCTTTATACGTATCAAAAAAGGTTTTAAACGAATTCGTCAGAGTTCTTAAACGATTTCTTTGAGAGGATTTAAACTCTGAAGCTTTGATAGCTTAACTTTGTAATTTTAAAAAGTGCAAAGATCTTTCCATACAATGAAAACTGTGTTGATCTTAAGTAGTTAAAATGAAAAGCATTGTCATCCAAGCAGACTTTCACCTATAAAGCGTTTAATAGTTTCTAAATAATGTATAACTGAAATAAGTAATTATAGAATTGCTATTTCATAACTGTACACAGGAAATTTTGACAATTTTTCCAAAGCATTTGATTAGGTATAATTGCTGTGCATTTTGTGGAAAAATGTAAAACATTAAACGCTTTGCAGGCATGTACTTTAAGAAATATAAAACATCTATGTACTTCGAATTCAAGAATCTACAGCAAATGCAAATAGTTGTCGAAGTCATTCGATATATTTGTCAAATACCAAAGTCAATTCAAACAAAAGAATATTAGGATGTTCTGATCTTACAATGATGGCTCAACATGAAAGGTCTAATCAAAGTCGAATGAAGAAAAACAGGTACAGTACTTATCTAGAATGTAAAGATAAATTTTGATACCATGTCAATAGACACAATCAGGGTAAATGATTGAGAGAAAATTAAAGCGAGCTCCAGGTCAGAACAATTTTCGTTTTTCTTATATCTTAGATATTTTCTGTTGTTGTAGCTTTCTTTGACAAGTGCAAACTTAAACTTAAGAAAAAGTATAAAAGTGAGTTATTCTTCCTTTTGCATTCGTACATGCCTTATTGGGCGTAAAATTATATGGCTCATATAGCTTTTCAATTAACCAAAGAAAAAATTTCGTTTAAAAAAAAAACAAACTTACGATTGGTACACCAACTTGAAAACCTGATTCCAAAGTAGATGCCATATCATCTTAATGTCAGTATCAGAAAAAGGTGTACACGATAGCCTCTGTTAACATATTTGGTTTAAGCCATATTAAGATAAAGATAATAAAGATATTGGCAATATCTTTATTCGCCATAATTATTTTTAGAATGTAAACTTGGAAATGCTGGATGTTATCTTCGGTGGCCAAAAAACCAAAACATGGAAAAGAAAAAAACACCGATCTCTATTAGTCAAGTTTTAATTTATTCACTGTAGTTCCAATAAAAAAGTTTTAAAAAAATCTCTGTAATATTTTGTGCTTATGAATAAATATCAAGGACTAGATAGTTCCCATAATTTTATTATCGCATTTCATTCAATAAATTTACTGGAAAAGCAGTAGTTTAATTTCGCCTACCATTTTGGGTTATGCCTACATCTTATTTAGCCCCACTAAGTAGTGAAAATCAGGTACTGCATGTAACATTTGGATTTAATGTTAGTGGATTAATATCCACTGACAAAACAAAATGCATCATTGCTAATAATCATTTGTTTTCCATTGCTGTTTCCTATTGCTGTCCTCTTCTGCCCTTAAGTACTTGTACAGCACCTGACTGTGTTGATGTTGTATTTAAACTGTTAGTTGTATTTTGATGATGGTCGAAGAGAGACCGGGAATTAAAAAAACCCCAAAAAAACGAAGAAAGTAAATATGTTCAAATATGTTGCAATTGTTCACGTCCTGAATATCAGTATACCCAGAGTCGGAATGGCCAAAAGCCACAACTCAAACAAAAATGTCAGAAAGGAATCTATTTCCAGTATTAGTTATTAATCACATTTTTATCAAATAAAATGTAATAGAAAACATTATTATTACCTTAAAGTTGTAAAGGTTCGTCTAGGGATTTTGTTTTATTTCAATTTGTTTTCAAATATGACATTTGAATTCTCTTGAAATGACTCTAAGCCTGAGATCATGACATTCCAGCTGTTTAGAATTCGTACCTTTCATCTTTAAAAATAATAAGTACAAGTATTAAAGAAAGTCATTACTGTTTTTTTTTTAGTTTGTTGTTAAAAAAATTGTACTTCCAACTAATGCAGTGTTCATGATTTTAAAATAATCTAAATGGGAAATGCCAATGTTCTATTTATTATCAACATGTGAGGTTTTGAATTGTTTAATGTAGGAAAGGAATTTGTTACTGATAGTCGTAAAGAAATTAAAGTTCATAGAGTAAATCAATTATTGAAATAAACAAAAATGTATTGATATTTATTTGTCTTGTTAGGTAATTAGGGAAAAAAAGAAGAAGTAATATTGTAACTTTATCTACACCACAGTTATCTTCTTCGTTTATTTCTCTGTGAAGTTCTCTGTCATAGCAGATAGCTGTAAGCTAACTCATTTAAGGATGATCAAAATCTCTTTTCATGAGAACTGTTAGGAAATGTCTTGTCACCTACCGAGAACGCTCCTACTGCATTTTTTTTTTTTTCATGTTAGTCCATAACACATCAGGTCGTAAGCAACTGATGATAATTATTTAGAAAACAACTTTTTTCTTAATGTTAAGAAAGACAAAATCATAGTATGCGCTGGTTGGTGGTGATGCTCCCCTAAATTATTCCTCTAGGTTAAATAACAAGATGTGAATTACAAGCATTTAAAATAACTTCCTCAAAACGCGTTCTCGAAAATACGTTTGGCTATAATAAAAGGAAAAATAAACTACTCGATTGCAATACGCTGATATCAGGTATTTTGAAGAAGAAAATAGCATTTCAATTTCTGACGAAGATTTTTGTTGTTCGGGTGGGGGGGGGGAGAGTCAGACTGTAGGGTTTGTCTTGACTACATATGAATAGCCTCACAGAAAGCTTTACTGCACATTGAACCCCTCGGGTCTTTTTTCACATGTTCAATCAATTTGAGGTGACAGTCAATTATTGCTCCACCTATTCAGCACAGGGTATCTAGACTTATATGTAACGATGTAATAGGATGCATACAACTTTTCTGAGACTTTCTGGACAGTGCACAAGGACAAGTTCAGTGACATATGAAAGAGCATTTGACTTCATTGCAATATGTGGAGCATCAAATTTTGATATGTTGTTTTACAGGGTTTTGGCAAAGGACATTCACTATCAGGCGCAGATGTATCACCAAGTAAGATGATTCATTTTCCAAAACTGATTTGATTTGAATCTCTACAGTGTTCCATTTTATATCAAGCTGATGGAGTATTATTACATCAAGAGTGTCCACCGTATTCTTTCAACTTTCTTCTGAGGAAAATCAGCAATGCATATCACTAAATCAAATTAATAATATGAAGTGATATCATTTTACATTATTCTTTCGTTCAGTCTGTTGATGTTTTTCATTCATCTCTTATCTTACAGATTCCCATTATTTTTTTTATCAAAATTCTGAATATCCAAAAGACTGTAGAGACGTTCAACGCCAATGTTCTTCAGTGAACTCTAGTGGGGTGTATCTGATCAAGCCAGATGGTTTTCAAGAACCATTTGAGGTATTTTGCGACAACGACATTGACTCTGGAGGTTGGACGGTAAGAAAAAGAAATAATGAATAGATATTTAGCTGGAACTCTGTACAAATGATTGTATATGAATATACATAAACAAAGACTCTAATGGATTCAGTTATTTTAAACAGTATTCTATGTATGAATTGTCTTATAATATTTTTTTTCCAATAAAAATATATTTTATTGACATCTGAGGGAAACTAAATACACTGTTTGTCTTCACCTTGTCATACAACGACGAGGAGATGGCATTGTGGACTTTAATCGAAACTGGACATATTACAGAGACGGATTTGGATTTTTGTCAACTGAATTCTTTCTTGGCAGTAAGAAAATAGCATACTTGACAAACCAAGCAGATTACGAGCTTCTCATCGAAGTAGAATTAGAGAATGGATGTTCCTTTTATACAGGTTACAAAAAATTCCGAATTGCTGATGAATTTGGAAATTACAAACTACAGCCAATTGGTTCAATTGACAGTAATGCAAGTAAGTTATTGCAGGACAAGTTAACATCAATATTACAATATACGATTACCGGAGATATTTTCTAAAGTCTCTTGAAAGCTTATGTCATTGTAACTCGATTAAGGTTCTTGATTGACGTGGCCTCCTCTTTTCATTTCTATAATGGCTATTTTTAGATGGTTGAAACAATACATGTTGTCTTCTCTCCATAGGTCAATGTCTGTTAGATTGTCCAGCAAATGAGTTTTTCATTGACGGGTGTACAGAAAAGTGTACCTGCACCAACAACCGTCTGGATAAGTGCATCCCTGTCAGCTCTGATGTTAACGCTGTGTGTGATGAAACGGGAAATTGTTCTTGTAACGAAGGCTACGAGGGAGACGGAATATCTTGTACACCAAAGTACACCGACTGCAAGGACGCTTTTGATAACGGCCACACTCAAGACGGCGTCTTCAAAATTCGACCAAATGGGTGGACAGGTGAACCATTTGATGTTTACTGCGAAATGGATGATGGCGGTGGTTGGACTGTAAGTATATAGGCATGGATTATTAAGTTCTGGGAATCTCGTCAACGGTGAACTTCAGATTTTCACTGATTATGCTGTCCTGATGGAATTTAATTTTTTTTTTTTTTTATACGAGTGGGTCTTTTCAAACACACGAAGCCTATCTTTTCACTGGCGTGTTATTTTCACGTACACTGTGAGCATCAGTGCTAGTGTAAAGTACATTACTTTCATATGCGGGGTCTTTAGAAAAAAAAGAAATATTTAAACGTGCTCACGGAGACTACCTGGCATCTTACCGAATATCTAAACCTAGTGTCACTATATCTCATTATATGAAAATCAATGTAAAAATAGCCTGGTACTTGTAGGTAACATTTGCGCAGTTCACTACACTAATTACATAGTTATAAGAAAATGTTCTACGTATATGTTTTAACCCCATGGCAATCTTGTCTAGGTATTCCAACGTCGCAAAGATAATACACAGAGTTTTTACCAGAACTGGACTTCCTATAAAGAGGGTTTCGGTGACTTATATGAACATTTTTGGCTCGGAAATGAAAAAAACTGTATTACCTGACACATCAGAAGGACTACAAACTACGTCTAGACATCATTACTTCAGATGGGACACCACTAGGTGCCGAGTATACCGAGTTTCAAATACAGGATGAAAGTGACAAATACAGGATGAATAAGCTCGGAGATAGAACCTCTATTGGTGGAGGGAATGCAGGTTTGTTAACATTACTGCATGTTTTTTTCATAGTCTCAAATTGTGTTAAAACTTGAAACTTATTCTGATATTGATGGTGAGACGAGGGCAAAATTTTCTTTAACTTGTCATTTTTCACGTCATTATATACAAGGGGCGGTTAGAGAAATGACACATGTTGTTTTCAGGTGGCTAACAGTAGCAGGAAAGTGACATACATATTTTAAAATGATGATACCTGTTAATACTACATTGACACTACGAGTTAGTTTCCTTTTACATTTCTTTGTCGGTTTACGAGTTATGCGTATGGCTTTGCTATATTTTAGAAGTGTATCCTAAAAAGAGCTATCAATAAAACTATTATAAGGGCCATACTATTATTTAAATAACTTTGACAATATTGTCCAAACAATGAAAAATGTAATATTAGCTGTGAGAAACAATGATTTAACCATGAGGCTACTCTAGTGGAGTTGTAAATAAAAGTTATCGTGATGTGATATTGTTGTCTTTGTATATCTTCTAACACTTTTTTTTCGATCTATCAATATAAAAAAATAAAAGAAGCTGATGATTATATACCCAAGAAAGCTGATGAGTATACAAAAAAGTTTAACATTCGTATTATTACAGTTCACAGAGCAGCAAAATCAACAGAACAGCACACATGTTAATTATAACATACCATTGAATAAATAACTACATTTCATGTTATAAAAATTTCACCAAATACTAACTAAAATGCATAAATTAAGATTGATAGTTTCATTAATAAATTGATGTTAATTATTAGTGAGATTGATTAATGTTTGAAATGGAAATCACATTTCACGAATCAATGTAATAAATTAAAATGTGTAACTCCTCTAGGTGTCGGGATATCGTACTGTCTTCTTAAATTTAATGTAGTTTCAAAGCTAGTGTTTAACGTAAATGTACCAATTGCCATAACGACTATGTTATACGTCTACTGATGAAAACTGACTGTTTCCTTGTTCGATCTGCAGGTTATTATCTCTATAATAACAGAGGTAAACAATTCAGCACTTACGACGAGGACAACGATGCATGCGGTACCCACGACTGCGCAGAGAGACACAGAAGCGGATGGTGGCACTATAGTAATTATTGCTCTTATTGTTATAGTGCATATTGCTATCGTTTTCGATACAGCAGCAGTTGCAGTACTCGTTGCCCTTATGAAAACCTCAATGGAGACTACAATGGAGAGGACGGAGAGAGGATCTTCTTATATTATTCTAATTACTGCAACCCGACATTTGTGGAGATGAAAATTCGCCCTTCTTGAGGATATGCCTGATCTTAGAACTGCAATGATAGAAAAAAGAAAATAAACAAGGAAGGACAAGCGTCACGGAAGTTGATTTTTATCCTGAAGATTACAAAGTGTGATGTCATAGACGAGTTTGAAATGAAAGTATAAATTGGAAGCAATTTATTTGAAAATGATAAGAAAAAATATTATTTGGGTTTAAAGCTTAACGAGAAGTCGACTTTGATTGATGTTAGTCTTCTGTTAGTGAAGCAAATCTCTGGCAGTGTGTTATTATTAGTATTTATGCTTCATGCCAGATTTGAGATGAGAATAAATGTAACAGTATCATGAAGTCGATGCCATTGTCCTCTCTCATTGAAAACTAAACCAATTTACTTCCTTCTTTGATGAGGTTAGTGTTGTATGTATGGTGGCATGATCGTACGATTTAATATTTGCAGAATAATCGTATTCCTCGAGAGAGTTTCTAAAGAACTTTCACACTGTAGCTAGTTCGTAAATTTGCGATATTACCACTTTGACCTTTGACATCATTGTAATAATATTATAATACCATTACCCTTGTTCAGTGCAGTACTACATAGTCCTGAAGAGTTAATATATTTAGTGAGAGTTCTACTTTTCTTCTAATGCATTGAAAGAATGATAATCAAAACAACAGATCAGTCTACACAAGAGCCATCTACCATGAACGTGAAAAGGTGAATGAGAGAGTTTGTTTCAATGAGCATATATACAATATTATAGCGATATAATTTAATGTGAATAGCAAAGTAGTTTCGCTATTTACCAGCTACAACTCTATCTGCACCAGATAACCCAAGTCATTTCCATAAAACTCGAACAATATATACAGTCAAACAAACCCTTAGACTTGTGACTATTCCCTTATGAAGGATTTATTACACTTTACCCCAAATAGATGATGTAGTAAACAAGAATATTAATGAAATCATGATATAACTATACACACTGATTTTCACGTGTTCAACTGCTCAAAAGGTTAGGCCCAATGGAAATTTCAACTAAAATTTGTACCGTGGTGTTATGTTAGGAAATTATTGAAACAGAAAAGAAATATAGAACTTACAGAGATCACGAAGTCCCCCCCCCCCCCTCCTAAAAAACAGAAACAAAAACAAATTTCGCTGGTGTACCACCGAATTTCCTGATTTGACGAACATCAAATATGATTGACAGATTGGAGCTGTAGCATTTCAAACCAAAGATCAATCCGATTGGTAGATCGTACTCACATGACAAAGCTTACTTCCGTGCTCTTCGAATATAGGCCTTCAAATCAACGGCACGGCGCACACAGACCTACAGGAACTCGTTGAGTATATGTTAACACACATGTGTGTAGTGTGCAAGTGGTTTGGTATTGTATATTCACAACCGGAAAGTTTTTAGCCATGTTTACTGCACAGCATACACTGCTCCACTTTCGACCCTATACAAAATACGGTAAGACAACAGTCTTGGCTGTCTTGAGCGAGACTGGTGGATCAGTTGTCCAAGAGAAGCAAGGACCAGTGCATAAGCTAAACGCTATCGCTCGTAACTGCCGGCAGGAAGAAATGGTATGCCTGTGGTATGCGAACACGGAATCGAGAATGGCTACCCGACAGTAGTTGTTAGAAAGTCGGAGTTCGCTCTGGCGGCAGCCGGCTCACCAAACATCAACGTCATCATGTACCCAACCGATCCTAACAGTAAGTTACATAAGCCTAGTAACACTCCCTTTTATTTTCCAGCGAAATGCTATTGCTAATGTTACACCTTGACTTCGTAGCTAACGTAACGTATCATCCTGTGACCTTGCGATGAACCTAACCAGCGGTCGTGCTCTATAGAAGAGTGATCCTCCATATAGCATTTGATATTTGAAAGACCTAGTTCCTAGTTTCCTTGTTAACAACAACAACAACAACATGACAGCAAACAACACTCCCCCAATCATCTAACATTGCACTGAAATTTTAACGAAAGCGTGCTGCTTATCTCTACCCTAGCCCTTAACCTTGGTTACCTGTGTTTCGTCACCATGTGTGTCGTTAGTCTGTATGCAAGAAATGCGCTCCTGCCTGTCACCAGGCGCTTCTGGCCTATGGCTTACTTAAAGCGTATTGCTCGCCATATTACGTCATACAGGATAATTGCTGAACAGCGAAGTCATTGTGTATTCTCTCGGTCACTCCAGAACGCAAACAGCTTCAGTTGTTTAATGGTAAGTGACATCACCAGCTATATATCATTGTCTTATAACTTTGTTTAAAATGAGTCATAAATGTTGGCATAGTTTGTCCACACAACACCTCAACATAAATATTTTAGCTTATCCATGGACGGTAGAAGGCCGTGTAGCCCTTCAATAGTGGCTCTCCGTGGTAGGTCTGCGCAATAGTACTCAAATGCATACTTGAAAGTAACACCCACCTTCGGTGATATTGTGTCAATAAATAAGGAATGTTGAAAAGCTAATGAGAAACCGTTCCCATCCTTGCAGCGAACTAAAAAGGAAAAAAAATGATATTAGCAATTTATCAGACGCAACAGCTTCGTATTTTCATGTTTTATTCAACGACAATGGTTTTGCCCTTCTCCTGTATTGGCATTTTGTGTTGTGCAACTTGTTCTTTTCACTTCTTGCTTCATCACCTGTGCACTTCAAATCTCCATTGTCCTTTGCTCAAGTCAGTTTCTCCTGTTCGTTCATATGTCTTTTTTTGTTAGATTATGCCCATCTTCATCATTTTCTTTATATTTTTGTAATTGAGCCATCTACGTATTTATATAGGTTTTTAGTATAAAATTATTGCAACGTATGTCCTTTTCTGTTTCTTTTCTTTTTGTCTTTACTTTAGCGTTATTTTTTTTTCTTTTGTTTTCACTGCAAAGTATAGGCTATTATTAGAGAAGGCACTGATTACTTTTTTCTTTTCGTTCCACGGACTGATCTTCACGAGATTTGTCACTTGATTTACACCGTATATCTATCTCTCTCTTTCCGGCTCTTCACTCGCTGTCATAACTTTCACAAAGTTGTGTTGCCGGGCATTTAATCAGAGCCGCTGTCTTACTTTATATTTCCACTACATGTCGACTTATATTTAGAAATATTTGTGTTATCGCGATGCTCTTTGTTTCTTCTTTTCATTTTCCTTCCTCTGTAATTATTTGTGTTTCCATAATGTAGTTAACCTCCAAGAATTCTGCAAGCCCCTTGTATCCTCACGGTAAACAAAAAGAAAATGGCAAAACCATAGCAGAGTTATTCAAGAAATTAAAACATGCATTGATGGCATTCTTTTTTTTTTTATTATCTAGATGCTCCTCTCATGATTTGTTTTGAACTTCATCGGTCCCAGAACTACTGCCCACTCCTTGTTTCACAAGACGATGGCCTTTGGAACGCGTCACGTGAACATTCACTCTAAATTAGTAAGAATGAAATGGGGGAGTGATAATCCTTACACCCATTGGAGTGAATATTCACTCTTAATTTTGGAGCTGTTCCAAGTTTTGCTGTTTAAAAGTTAGAGAGTGATGTAGTCTTTTTGTTGACGTTTTGACACTTGAATTCTTTTTGGTACGTCTTGGTGTGTAAGAGGAATTTGATTATCTGTCTCACGTTTTGATATGCAAATGAGTAATTTTAGTTCCTTTTACCGCACGTGTTTTGCACTGGTACCTATTATTCCTTCTCGAGTGACCGGAATGCTCACTCCTTACCGGAATGTAAGGTAATAACTTCCAGACGGTTCACATCAACTGAGGTCTGTTTCTTTTGTATATTCCGGAGAACAAGCTGTATCCCAAGCATGTAAAAATGTTATTCGTCTTTTGAATTAAGCAACCAAAGTATCACAAGTTTTTAAGTGATCGCGTGTGTACTGAAAAAACCAGGGGATAAGATTGATCTTATTTTTTCCTTATTTTTTAAATGCACACGTGAGGTTGTACATAAAGGGACTACGTCTTTCAATGAAGGAAAATGACAGTAAGTACGTTGAAAAGCAACGGGATTGGCATAAAAACAGAAATCGTATTTAAAAATTGATGGTTCTTGCTATAAGCGAATATGCAACAGTACAGTTCAGTCTCACTGGTGTATCAAAAGACATACTACTCAAGTTGTCGCTCCCTGGTCGATATCAGGAATTGTAGTATTTGGTGAAAGCAAGCACTGTATTTACAAATAAACTAATAACTAGTCACAACAACGCAGCGTCAGTGATCCTGAGTTGCTTTGACTAACTGAATATTTAGCACTAGTATACTTCCCATTGGCTTGTTCAAAGAAGCACACTGTTGATTTGAATGAAAACTGTCAATTACTATACATTATCGTATTCCACACTTTTTGTCGTTATGTCAGAAGAGTTTGAAATCATATGGCAGAATTAATCAACTGAAACCTATTTATTTTCGACAATGGTCTGAATGGTGCAATTAAAAGTCTTACCAAACTTTTGGAGATGAAATTTCAAATGTTTTTATTTATCTCCTATGCACGCAATCACTTTGATAAGACAAGGAATGCAAGAAGCAAGTATTGATTTTTTTTTTTCATGTGTGTGTGGCGTGTGTGATTACGTAATCAGGGATTAATGGATTAAGCCTTGCTACAGTAGGGCTTTAAATTTATATCTTTTTGACTGTTATTTGTGTCTGGTGTGATGGCAAAGTAGTTAAGGCTGTCGTCCTACGATTGCATGATAATCGGTTCGAGCCCTTCTCAGCACCACTTCTTTTCGTTTTTAAGTAAATGTTGTCATGTTAACATTAAGTATTAATTCAAACTTCAAATTCCCTAGCTGACGTGCTGGCCATGCGATATAAGGGGCGGACGAAAGACTCCTGCTCTGCTGGTCATAGAAACCGTGCTAGGGTTCAAGGCACATCCGGGCTACAATGGTCCGGTGGTGGTATGGTACTTTTTGTGGCCTAGGATCCCGTGCCATGTCTCCCTTGACGTCGTAAAAGAACCCGGAAGGATACGAGGAGGGTCGGTCAGAGGTCGACCAGAAGCGTACTAGGTGGCGTGAGGTGAATCCATGCAACTCGGCCAGAGGGTTGAAAGGCTCTTTGCGACCGGCATGTGTGCTGCCCATAGTCCACTGAACACGTGGCCCAATGAGGCGTGTTCTTCTTGATATGGACCTACGGAAGCTTGTAATGACCATTATAGTTTTTTTTAGTTTTCTTTTTGTTACGTATTCGACTAGCGCCATCAACTTCTTCCATCGCAGCTACCTGAAATGTTGCACGATTTGTTGGAATGAAGTTTCGGAATCAACACTCATGTAACACTATCGTACTGTGGCAAAGCTAAATATTATTGAACAAATTATGTCTTACTTATCTTTTCTTCTTGAAGAAAAGGTACACTTCTTTTACTCACTTCCCCAGTTTGGCATTTGGATAATGTTGCTGAAATTAAAATTCACATTTAATTTCCCCAAGAGCATTAGAAAAGTTTTTATGATGGAGGTTTTTTGAAAAGCTATTCTTCGGATGTATGCATTGTGTATGTTAAACAGCACGTCTCATTTAGTGGTAAATATGTCACATGGTATCAACACTTGTATTTCGTAATAGTAAAACAAAACTCTAATTTATCCCCCCCCCCAAAAAAAAAAAAATCTTTTCGCTTTATTCACAGAAACAGCACAAAAAACGAAAAAAGAACTGAAACCGTCTCAGTCAAAACAATTGCCAATTATTTACACACTACTATGTAAAAAATGAAAATTATGTAATGTCATTGGTTTATTATTGGTTTATTTCATTATTTTTTAGTTTATTATTCGTATATCATTGTTTTATTATTACTTCATGCCATAGTATTGGTTTCAACTAGAGAGAAGGAGCAGAGTGTCTCTTTGCTTACAGCACATCCTGCAGTATCATTATAGGCGCTACAAGTATAGTAACATCAACGACCGCTCGTTTTAGATTTCCCGAGCTAATCTTTCAGCGGATGAGTCTGATTACGGTAAAAAAAAAGTAAGGAGAGAAAGAAATCAACAATTATTCCTTTCAGGAATTATCTCTCAGTGCTTTGAACAACCAAGAATCTTATAGCGTGTTTAGGAATTCCAATGACCTTCACTGAATATAACGTAATAGATATGTGATTGAAGAATTTCAAGTTGTTTTAACTCCCAAAGGTACAAGCAGAAAGGAGTGCGAATTCTTTCTCTAGTGTGACGCAGTCATTCATTGTGAAGGGTTCGGTCCAAAAACGTCCAATTCTTTGGTTGAATTTCTCTGCATTCATCCACTGAAACTTTAAGTAGTATGAACAATGATTAAAAACAGTTGATTGTCTCTAACACATTCACCAGTCGTGGCTAGGAAAAGTTCTGTAGAAGAGTGATTTCTGTCCATGATGTGTCTATGTGTTTATTGGTACGTGTTTTAACACCTGCTTCCATATATTGCAGTTTTTTTCTTCCTATAGGACTGATGGAGCGCATTGGTTCATACTGGGATGAAACATTTGCGTGATTGCACGATTCTCTTTTCTTTCGACTTTGTACAGGGGTAGTTTGGTTTTGCAAAGTGGAACTCACATTCTACGAGTAGTGTAGACTAATTTACCTTTGTGAAGACCTTGCGCACAAACTAATGAGGGGGAGGTCAGGGGTTGATTGTAATTCTAGGTAAAACTACTCTGGCGCAAATCAAGATGGTACTAGGATGAACTCCATAGACTTCCTTTCTGACTAAGCCAATAAAAATACAGCAATGTAATTTGTGGGGAGTAATTTCCGTGTATGGCTTGAGCACATTACTATCTGGTTCATATCTAAGTCCACCCAGCTTATGTACATTTGCATCATATGCAATGCTTCAAAGTAACTAACTTATGATTTCAAAGTTAAAATGCGAAAATTTCACAGAAGGCGTTTATTATTAGACGATAAAATTAAACAAGGAAGACATGACTTTTTTTTGAATTTAATAGAATATTCATATTCTCAATTAGTGTTTTTCAGAGTGATGAAAATTGCTAACCAAATGCTGACGGACGTTTCACTCTGTAAAGCGAAGGAGATGTATTTCTGTAGTTTATTTAGTTTCTTCATTTGTCGATATGAAGTAACTGCTCTAAGTTCTTGATGACTCCTTTCAAGACATACATCTCACTGGGCCAACAGTGGTTGCAGTATGTCATACTAATTTAACAATCATGAATATAGAATATTTCAGGAATAGCTACAATAGTACAATGTGTCACTGAATTATGTATGTCAATCATGAATTACGAATTGCATGTTGGACAGATAACGGTATTTTACACTTGCTGATGTAGTGCAATTCTGCTATCTGCTTACATTGATACTAGTCAAATTTTACACATCACAACAGTATTAAATCTTACATTGCTGTAATGAATGGCTTGGATGTACCGCATTCACTCCATGCACAGTTACTCACAAAGAATATTAGAGTACAATTTCCATTCCATCACTTTTTTTTCACAATCAGAACAGTGCACATGATACTGTCACTTGTTTCTAGAGATAGAACAACAGGCGCTCTCAACAAATGTAGCAAGTGCTCGTTTGGTTTCTAATGTTACATTTGTGACTATTTGGTAACAAACATGCTATTTTTACGCAGAAAAGAGTAATTCTGCAATGATGTTCATGATAACTAGCATCATTACTCCATATACAGATGTGACTGTCTTGTGTGTGTAAAATATGTCATGTGAGGCGATCAACTGGACCACTGAACAATTCAAATTATATGTCCAGCTCAAACTAGATGTGCGTACACTTTTGGTTTTGCTTCGTACTTCGGCTGTCCAACATTATAGAACTGTCTATGGTTTATGGTAGGAGTAGGCCTCATTTCGCTGTGTTGTAGACTATGTGTCCCTCAATTGGATCACAAAGCCTTCATGGCTTATTTTAAGGTATTTTTCTTGTGAACTACAAAGCATAGTCTATGATACATGTAGTACACTACATAGAGTGACTATGGACTGAGACTACTGTGGTTTCTTTTGAAGGAAACTTAAAAAAAAAAAAGAATGGGTACTAAAAATCAAATGTAAAAGTTGTACTGCATTTGCCTGACCGCAGTTATAGCGAGTGGGGCTATGCTCAAGTCAGCTGTAGGTTTCCTAATTTCCTAACAAGAATTGTTTAACTATCCAAACTTACTAGATCAAATACTATTCTTAACCTGAAACAGTATAACTGGGCACACACTGTAATTTCAAGAGACAATTTTGCATACTATTTGTATAAACTGATTTGTAAAATATGCAAAACTAAATTAAAAAAGAAATGATTGTATTTATTGTTCAGTTGGTGCTTTGATATATTAGATTTATTGTGTGCTATTGTTTAGGATGAAGCCACAATTATGACTAATTGTGTCATGTAAGTAAAGCTTTCTTTGTTTTTATGCATGCCATAATTACTAATTGGAAAGCAAGTTTGCCCTCAGCTTTCTCTTGCACACTGACCATCTTCATCTTTAGGAATGTACGACTCAGTGTCCGACTGACTGACGGTACCTAGTCCTAACAAAATTTTTGTAATGTACCAAATCATGTCTCGGGAAGACATTTTCTGCATGATAGAACATGACGTGATGATATCCAGACATACCATGATGTGTCCTCTCGAGAACGGGTAAACATGTATGATATGATATCATGCGAGGATTGGCTGATGACGAAAACTTCTTAATGTTTGAAGTTATCTACGTGACTTCAAACGTTTTTGCTTGTTTAGGTGGCCAGCATACTTACGCAATATAAACTAAGCAAATGTGCATGAAGAAGTGTGTGGTTTCATCTCAAAATGACTGCTCTTGACGTATTTTTTTTTTTTTTTTTAAGAGGGAAAAGTCTGTGTAACCGTTTCTTATCCCAGGGAGATTGTTGAGTGGGACACGGTACATTCTTGTAAGTGTGGACCATGTGGGGATATTCTAATATTAACATTGTGTTGTTGACATTGTCCGTTGTTAAGTTTTCGGCTTTACGTTAGAGTATATCTTTACACCCAAGGGACGCTACTACCTCAAAAGCGGAAATACATCATCGAAGTTCGAACGGGCTCGAGAATCTGGTTGATGATTTCGGACAAATGTTGAGTGTTTCCTAATTTACCTTGCCTTTTGATTCATCATTAAAAGAGATAAGTTTATGAACTTACGGCTCCTTACCTGAGTATTAAATATTGCGTAAATCTAGGTTCGAGAAATGGAAGAATTCCTTATAATTTAACATAAAAGGGCTGAAAAAATTACATATGTTGACATTTTGAAAAAAAAAAGTGGAAAATTGAAGTCAAATAACATCTTTTAAAAAAAAAAACCCGAAAACGAAAAAACAAATAAAAAAAATAACATATTTCAAGACGTCTCTGATTTTATCTCAAAGTACAAAGGACAAGAAAGTATTATCGTTTTACCAAGATTGATCTGTGGCAATGATCGGGTTGATATAATATTTTAATAGTGATAACATCTTGAACCTTTGCGCATGTTGTAGGTTCTTCACACTCATCCGGCAGTTACAGCTCAACATTAGAAATACGACAATATAGACATTGTTGTGATAGTTTGCTAATGCTATAACTCTATGGATTATTAATTGTGGCAAAATTATGATTTATTTGATCATGACCAAAGTCTTAGCGTACTTATACATTTTCTAAGATCCCTTAATCTTAAGATAATTACTTTTCACGTGTTCAACAAGGTAAAGGTAGGTTTACACGTTGCTTTCGAATTTCGAGGAGAGTCCTATGTAACAGTACTTCGAGCTAAAAGTAAGATTTTTACATGTCGACGATTTTTGGGGTTATTTTGACATTTTATGGTTGTTGATTTCGTCATCAGCATTTTCTTCTAGGCATTTTCCAGCTCTTCAAACTTAAAGGAGTGTTATAACTCAACGTTAGAAATAGAATTTTGAATTAAAAAAAAAAAAACTGTAGTAATTTTGGAATAACTCTCAGATTTTGTTAAGGGTATAGCCTTATGGATTAATAAAAAGTGGACCCAACTAGAGGAATTTTTATCATTACCCAAGTCTTGAATATCGCATAAATAGAGATCCTAAATCGATGTGAAATGATTCAGTGTTCGAACTTGTCCCTACTTTAACAGAAGTTTGTTTTAAATAGGACGTTCGTAGACATTTTTAACAAAAAGAGGACGAACTTATTCAAGATATTGGTATAATTACTTAATAGCAAAACATTCATACTTGAAAAAGCCTCTGAATTAAGTATTTAACATTTTTTATTTAGTATAAAGTATTATAGATTTTTTTTTGAAATTAAGTATTTCTGACCGCTTCTTCAAGGTAGAAGTATGTTCAAACGTCGCTCACTTTTAAGCAGAATTGTAAGAGATCATAAATTCTACACAATGTTGTGGTTCTTATGATATTTTAATAAGATTAATGACGTCATCAACAACGCTTGCTGCGTTTTGTAGGTCCTTCACACTGCCTAAGGGACGGTTACATCTCAGTTGTTGGAAATAGAATTTCGAAGTTTAAATAGAGAAACATACATACTTGACGAAGTCTCTGATTTCATCTCGAAATAAATATTTTTGACGTTTGCTATAAGGTAGAACTATATTTAAACGTTGTTCATTTCAAAGAAATTGTCATGTAGCAGGACTTTTAGGAAAGTAATATATCGTACATTTTGTGAAGTATATACCATTCTGGGGTTTTTGTGGTACTTTAATAAGATTAATGACGTCATCAACAGCGTTTAATGCATTTTGGTGGTTTTACACACTGATTGGTAGGTTATATCTCAACGTTGGCAATAAAAATTTGAAAGTTAAACAATCAAAAATTCACCAAATTCTGAATAGATGTTTTCGTAAGCACATAGAGAAGATGTTTGTAGGCAGTTTGGACGAAGAGCCCGGAGGGGGAACGTGTGGGAAATATCAGTATCGTCATTTATATAGAAAGGCACATACTTCAAGAGGCGTTGGATTTCAACCCAAAATAAATGTTGAAGACGTTTTCTAAAATTAAGTAGAAGTGTATAAAAACGTTACTCCTTGTTTCAAAGAGATTGTTCTGCTATAGGATGGCAAAAAGAAATATATGGTTCATTTTGTTAAGTGTATACCATATTTTCATGAGATAAATTATGTTATGAACCACGTGTTACGCACTTTATAGATCTTTCACACTGACGTGACAATTATATCTCACTGTTGGAAATAGAATTTCGATGTAACAAACAATGAAGTGTGTATCAATAAAAAATAAAGTCAAATTGATGTATTTTTAGGCCATTACAAAACTCTTGAATATCGCGTAGGTAACATCCCAAATTGTTCATTTTTTTTCAAAGTGTTAAAAAATGTGACTTATTTAACATTTTTGTTACGTGGTAGTAGTTAAAGGTAAAGGAAAGACAAAGTACATTATTTTCAATGGTAAACGTGTTAGGGCAATTCGAATACTTTAAAACCATTAATTACGTCATCACCCACGTTTTATGCTTTTTGTAGTTTATTCTCATAAAAACGGTTATATCCCAACATTCGGTATACATATTTTAAGTTCAAGCACATAGATAAACGATTTTGATTATATCTCAATGTTAAAAATACATGTTCAAATATCAAATACATTAATGAAAGCTAGACGATTTTGTCATCAATTAGACATTTTGATGTCTAAATGCCTTATCAATTAAAAAAGATAGAGAAATATTCAGGAATTATTTGATCACCACATAATTTGTCCATATTCCCTACCTCGGAAACCTTATTCGGTGTTAAATGATATGCAGTTAGAATCAGCTCATATTTTAAATACGAGCACATTCTGAAAGATAGACGATTTTGCCATTAATTTCACGTTTTGGTATGAAAATAGAGACAGATTCAAAAATTTGCCGATCATTACAAAACTTGTTCATATTCCTTGCTTCGTGATCCTCATTCAAAAGAAACTGATATAGAACTGGAAACTGTCTTTATTCAAAAAAAAAAAAAAAAAACTGAGACATATTTCGACATTCTAAACAAAGACAACGACTAACCATTGGACGTTATCGTCATCATTTTTGAAGGAAAAACACAAACTTTAGGGACTCATTTGATTCATTGGATAAGAATTATTTTTTTGCATTCTTGAAGGTAAAGAAGTATTAAAACTCTTATTACGTCAATAGGATTGTTTAGTGATCGTAGATGAGGCTAAAAGAAAGATATAGTACATTCTCTTCTATTTAAAACGTGTTGAGGTTATTCGGATATTTGAACACTTTTAATGACGTCCTCAATTACGTTTTATGCTGATGGTGATTTATTAACACCAAAAACGATAATATTTCACCGGTCGGTATACATATTTCAAGTTCGAGCACGATCTCAAAGATAGAAAATTTGGGCATTAATTACACATTTTGGTAAGTCCTTAAGGATTAATAAAAAATAGAGACAGATTCATAATTTTCCGATCATTACAAAACTTGTTCATATTTCCTGACCTCGGAATCTTCATTCAAAATAAAATGATATAAAGCTCGAACGTGTCTTTATTAAAATAAAAAAAAAACCATTAAAATAGGACATATTTCGACATTCTGAGCAAAAACAATGACTAAGTTATGGACTTTATCGACATATATATTGAAGAGAAAACACAGACTTTAGGGACTCTTTTGATTTCCTTTGAAAAGAATCATTTTTTTTTTATGTAGTCTTGAAGGTAGAGATGTATTAAAACTTTGATTTCGTCAACAAGATTGCTACGTGACACTAGATGAGGCTAGAAAAAGATATAGTACATTCTTTCCAATTTTAAATGTATTGGGGTTATTCGGATATTTAAACACTTTTAATGACGTCATCAACTACGTTTTATGCATATGGTGGTTTATTCACACAAGAAACGATTACTTCTCAACGTGAGAAATACATATTTTATGTTCGAGCACATTCTCAAAGATAGAGGATTTTGGCATAAATTACACATTTTGGTAAGGCTAAATAAAGCCTTATGGATTAATAAAAATCGAGACAGATTCATAAATTTTCCGGTCATTACAATTTTTTTCATATTCCTTACGTCGGGATCCTTATTCGAAATAAATTAATATCAAGCACAATCAATTTGAACTCTTTAATGACGTCATCAACTACGTTTTATGTTTGTGGTTTATTAACACAAAAACGGATTATATCTCAACGTTCGTTATACATTTGTCAAGTTCGAGCACATTTTCAAATATAGACGATTTTGGAATAAATTACACATTTTGGTAAGGCTATAGTCTTGTTGAATAAAAAAAATAGAGACAGATTCATCAATTTTCCGATCATTACTAAACTGGTTCATATTCCCAACCTCTGATTTCTTATTCAAAATAAAATGATACCAAACTCGAAATTGTCTTTAATCAAAAACGAAAACATTAAAATGGGATAAATTTCGACATTCTGAGCAAAGACAACGTCTACCGTATGGACGATATCTGCATCCTTACTTCAAGGATTTTTTTTTTAAATAATAACTTTTCATGTATTCTGATAGGTAGAGATATAATAAAAACCTGCTTGTTTATACCTCACCGTTGGAAATAGAATTTCAACGTCGCAAACAATAATATCTGTAATAATAAAAATGAAATTGATAAAGTTTTCGGTCAGTACAAAAGTTTTGAATATCGCTTAAAACTATGTCCTAAATTGTTCAATGTTTTTTCAAAGAATTGAAAAATGTATCTAAATAAATATTTTTGTTACGTTACAGTAGTTAAAGCTAAAAGAGAGATGTAGTAAATTCTTTAAATGTAAAAGGTTCTGGGGTTAACCTGACATTTTAGAACCTTAAATGACGTCATCGACCACGACTATCCTTATGTGGTTTATTCACATAAAGAAAGGACTATATCTCAATGTGCAGTATTCATATTTCAAGTTTAAACACATTCAAAGATAGACGATTTTTTCATAAATTGAACATGTTGGTAAGGCTATAGCCTTATCGTCAAAGATCGTCCATATTCATTACCTCGATACCTTTATTTCACATTAAATGATATGCAGCTCAAATCTGTCTCTGCTAAAACAAGAAAACATTAAAACTTTGACATATTGTGACATTCTGAGCAAAGACAACGGCTAACGTATGGACGATATCATCATCCATATCAATGGAAAATCACAAATTAGGGGATCTTTTGATTTTTTTTGAGAAGAATTACTTTTCATGTATTCTAGAAGGTAGTGATATATTAACACTCTGCTTACATCAAGGAGATTGTTTTGTGAAAATAGTCAAAATCAAAGAAAGATATTGTACATTTTCTTTAACGTAAAACGTGTTGGGGTTGTTCTGATATTCTCACACTTTCAATGACGTCATCAACTATGTTATATCCTTTTTGGGGCTTAATCGAACAAAAAAGGTTGTATCTCAACGTTAGGTATACATATTAAAAGTTCAAATACATTTGAAAAAAATGAAATTTTACTTTAAAAATGTCATCAACTACGTTTTATGCTTTTGGTGGTTTATTTACACAAAAAGCGGTAATATCTCAACGCTCGGTAAACATATTTCAAGTTCGAGCACATTCGAAAGATAGACGATTTTAACATAAATTAGCTATTTTGTAAGACTGTAGCCCTATGCCTTAAAAAAATAGAGACAAAGTCATAAAGTTTTTAGATTATTCAATATTCGCCCATATTTCGCTTTTATGCGGGATGTTGGCGAACCAGCGGCGGAATTCCATACGACTTTAATAAAGCCGCGACTACTGCCTAAAAAGAAATGCCCCCTCACCCTGGCTTTTTCAAAAGACCTGACACTCTGTAACAATTTGCAACAGATTTTGGTTTTGAAATCTCTTATTATATTATCATATGTTCCAGTTGTAGAATCTATTTGAGCGATGGATTATGTACCTTCTGTCAACCTAATGAGATTTTTCTCATAACCCTTTTGTGTTTTTGGAACTTGATTAGTTTTTAACTTTATTTGATCTTGCAAGACTCTACAATGTGCAGCTTCATGGTAAAAGCCACTTCTTGCTTTTTGCTTACAGTTATAGTATTAAACCTTCAATGTAAACAATATGGTTACTGGACCATAATTGTTATTACTTGGAAAGTATCTTCATTTTGCTATTTTATACATCTCCCCACGGGTCTCACATTCCAGGCTGAGAGCCATGTGTTCACATTTGGGACCCTAATCAGTAATAGTACTTGTCTTCCTTGTTTCTTTACTGCTTTTCTTTTGCTTATTCATCCTCTACACAGTAATGTTCACTCATGTTTATATGCTGTTTGGTGTATTATGGTACATATCCTCTTGTATCTCCTCTGTTCTGCATCACCGACATTATTTTTTGTGTATATAGTTATGTTTATATCCTGTATATAGCTTTTGGCTGGCTTTAAATTGTGTACATATAACGCTAGAGGCCTTAGGCAGAGTAGGAAGAGGAGACAGGTTTTTACTTATCTGCATAATCAAAACAAAGAGATTTACTTTATTCAAGAACCACATAGTTGTCATAATGACGAAAGGTATTGGAAATCCGAATTCGTTGGTCATATTGTCTTTTGCTAGGGTTCAACAATTAGTCGCGGGGTTTGCATACTTTTGAAGCCTTCACTTGACTATACAATATGCAATACGTTTATTTGTAATCATGGACGCTTTCTCATCCTTCAAGTTACCATTAAGCAGACGTTATTCACCCGTCTTTGTATTTATGGACCCAATGCAGATGATGCTGGCTTTATTAAGCTGCTCCATTGGAAATTGTAAGATTTTCAGTGGGACTCTTGGATGGTAGGTGGCGATTATAATTTTGTTTTAACTTAGATTTTGATAAAATAGGGGGCATCAACGTACAAATTTTCGTGCCAGATATAAATGCATTGATATCATGACCTCATGATTGAATCATACGATGATCCTATCTAGGGCAATATGGTCGGGCATGGGTAAAAAAGCACAAAAAGTTTCCTTAATTTAGAAAGTGGCAATTAAAGACGTAATAATAGCTTTAACGTAATTCGCAAACTTAAGTCCAGGAAGGAACCGATATTTGTAATAATACTGTAATTATTCGCACGTTGGTCGTTTTCTATGAAACTTTGTATACGAGTGGAGGGTGTAATCCATCCATTCTTCTTGGTAATAAACGTTGTAGTAATCCTTTATCTCAAGAGGAGGCTGACACATGTGACGGTACATTTACTCCTAAGGATTGCTGGGAGGCCCTTAATTCTTTTAGTAATGAAACAAAGTTCAGGGAGTGATTGCCCAACAGCAGAGTTTAACAAGATGTTTTGTCATAAGATTGCTAACTTTGTTGTTAATTCTCTTAATTATTTTTAGATAGATAGATAGATAGATAGATAGATAGATAGATAGATAGATAGATAGATAGATAGATAGATAGATAGATAGATAGATAGATAGATAGATAGATAGATAGATAGATAGATAGATGGATAGATGGATAGTTGGATAGATGAATTCTGGTAGAAGGCACTTGAGTGCCTATATGGCCAGCTCTTCTTCTGTAACATCTAGTGTGAATAACGAAGAGGTGTATTTCTCGTGGATTTCCTTATAATTAAAACGAACATGAAGGTTTTTCCAATATTTATCTAGTCTCCTTTCAAATATTGCTACACTAGGTGCACTAACAATTTTTGCTGGGAGGTTGTTCCAAGCGTCCACAACTCTGTGTGTGAAGTTATTTTTGCGTGAGTTTCACATTGACCTCTTTTATAAATTTTGTAATGATGTCCACGTGTAGAACAATCCCGCACCATAGGAAATAGGTCAGAAACAGCGGCATCATATTTACCGCTTACAATTTTATAAACTTCAATCATATCTCCTCTTAACCGGCGATATAACTTACCGTAGGCAAATCTAAGATTTCCAGCCTCCGTTCTTAGGAAAGATCTTTTAATCCAGGAATTAATTTAGTGGCTCGCCGTTGCATATTTTCGATAAGGTCTATATGCTTTATTAAATATGGATTCCAAACCTGGTTAGCGTATTCTACATGATGACGCACAAGACTAGAATAAAGTAACTTGAATGATGAATGATCTAGATATGGAAAAGTTCTCCTAATAAGACCCATTACTGAATTAGCTTTGTTCACCTTTTCAGTTATATGTTTGTCAAAGGATAGCTTATAGTCAATTATAACTCCAATATCCTTTTCACTGATTGAACGTTCCATTACTCCACGGCAATCAGACAAGCTGTAATCATAATAATCTACGGGTGTTTGTCCAATTCTTATAACCTTACACTTCTCTGGATGAAAATTCAATAACCAGGTCTTTGACCACTCATATAACGATAAAATATCCTTTTGAAAACTGTCACAGTCGCTCTGATTTGAAATTTTGTGATATACTTTAGTGTCATCTGCAAAAAGGTAGGGAACACTGCCATTCTGTAAGGACTGCGGAAGGTCATTTATATAAATAACAAAGAGAATTGGACCAAGAACAGATCCTTGGGGAATTCCGCTTGTCACGGGTTTCCAGTGTGAGATATTACCATTAACTATAACTCTTTGTTCGCGTTCACTCAAGAATGCTTCAATCCATTTACAATAAATATCACCAATATTGTACATTCTCAGTTTATGTATAAGTTTTCTATGTGGAACAGTGTCAAATGCCTTCATGAAGTCGAGGTAAGCCACATCAACACACCCTCCTTGATCTAAGAGCTCTGTCCACTCGTCTATAACATAGATTAGCTGTAAAACTGTTGATCGTCCAGAAATGAAACCATAAGTGTCATAAGTTGGAGTTTCCTTCTAAGCAGGGACGAGTTCTGATCACGTCAATTCCTAAACCACAAAAAGATCATACTTTTAGTAAAGAACTATCGACCTGTATCATTACTGAATGTAGATTATAAAATTGCTGCCAAGACATTAGCAAGTAAACTTAAAAAGTTATTCCATCTGTTATTTACTGTAATCAAACTGGTTTTATTAAAAATAGTTTCGTCTACGAGAATATTCGGTTAATACTTGATTGTATCGATTATTGTGAAAAGATAGAGGTACCAGGATTTTTACTATTTGTCAATTTCGAGAAAGCCTTTGACCGTCTGCAATGGGCTTCTCATCCTCAAATGTTTAAGTCGTTTTGGTTTCAGGGATGGTTTCACACGTTGGATTAGAACTCTTTACTCAAACGCGTCAGCTTGCGTTTGCAGTAGCTTTTATTCATCCCCTTTTTCAAAATATCTAAAGGTGTTAGACAAGGGTGACCATTGAGCCCATATATTTTTTAATTGTGTGCAGAGAGTTTGGCCATATGTATTAATGACTCACCTCTTGTAAAAGGATTGTTTATTATGGGAAAGGAAATACGAATAAGTCAGTATGCTGGTGACACAACTATTTTTATTGATGGCCCCCGCGATAGTTTAAGTGTTGTTTTCAAATTTTTCATAGGTTCGAAAATTCTTCTGGTTTAAAAGTTAACTATGAAAAGACCAATATCTTTCCATTAGAACCATTAAGTGTTGAAAATCCCTTTTCTAAACAAGTTTAATTTTGCTCGGACTCTTGGCCCTGTTACTGTTTTTGGTGTTACTTTTGGCAATCATAGAGATAATTTATTCCATCTAAACAATACCCTAAAGCTGAAGAGTAAGTTGAATTATGGTCTGATAGAGAGTTAACGCCTACAAGCAGAATTAATGTTATTATAACTTTCGCCCTTTCTAAGCTAGTTTACCTATTTCAAGTATTATTTAGCCCTCCTGTTACCTTCATATAAGATTTGGAAGCTTGTTTGTTTCGTTTCATCTGGCCAGGAATAAAAGACAAAATAAAAAGATATACCTTGATTAGTCCCTTGGACCAAGTTGGTCTGGGAGCCACCCACATTAATCCTTTTATTAGTGGTCTAAAATGCACATGGGTAAAAAAGATGCACTGATATTACCAGTTCTACCTGGAAACTGTTCTTTGAATTTCACTTGCAAAAATATGGGAAGCACCTTTTATTTTCATGTAACTACCAGGCGAAAGATTTAACCATTGGTAATAATTTTTTAAGCGATGTGTTTGAGGCTTGGTCAAGGTATCGTTTTCATTATCCAGTAGAAAGTTTTGAAAATAAAATTGCTTAGAATCATTCACTGATAAGAATTAATAATGAAATTGTATTTTACGATTATATGTAATGCAAAAGGTGTTTTAAGGGTACAAGATTTATAGGCAAAGACCTTTGAGTTTTGAATCCTTCCTTTCTAGAGATTGGGTAGGAAATTTGAGTTTACGTGACATGGAAAATGTTAATGACGGTTTAGAAGACAATCTTCAAGATACTCCATATTTATCTATCTTATATAAATCTACAGGCATTTAATTCTCGCTACTCCCCCTGTTGCATTTTAGAAGTGGGACGAAGTTTTTCAGTTTAGCCAACCTCAATGGCAAAGCATTTGTAGAATTCCTTTCACCGTTTGCAAAGAAAGTAAGATTCGTTAGTCTTTGTCGTATGAACATTGTAGGCAACCCACTCTGTACCTTTTGTAATGAGCAGATTGAATCTACCGAACGTCTGTTTTGGGATTGCAGAACTCCCCCAAATTTTATTTTCGACGCAAAGCATATTAGGCAGACAGTTTGTATTCTCTAACGTTGACTTTTTTTTTTGGATACAAATTCTATTGGAGACACCCTTATAATTTTCTCATCTTTTATTTAAAATATTACTTGTTTGACAAAAATTGAATTTTCAGCTGCCCAACGTAAACGAATTTTTATACAAATTTAAATTTGCTATACAAGTTGAAAAAGAAATTGAAAAATGAAAAGTATATCACACAATATCCCATGATAACCTACATTCTGCCTTTAGAAATTGTATGATTCTCTTTCAGTGATTATATTTTGCGATGTATGGAATTCAACACCTTATGTCCATTGGAAGAAAAGTATGTGAAAAGACTGAGAGTTTATAATTAAATCTAGAGGAAATATTTGGGGAATAGTCAATTTATATTTATGAGAATTTATCATCACTGTATAGTTGATATTAACATAATTTATAAATAATTTCGATTTCGTTAACTGTACCATATACAATACTCATACAGAATAAAAGACGATGAGAGAAGATAAATACGTTGTATGTTTTTTTTTTTTGTGCTTTATTCAAACAAAAACAAAGGTTATATCTCAACGTTAGGTATACTTATTACAAGTTCGAATACATTTGAAGTAAAGACTTTTTAAACATCACTTAGCCATCTTGGTAAGACTATTACCCCATGCATTAATAAAAATAGAGAAAGATTTGAGATCAAGAGTAATTTTTAGATTATTAGAAGGATCGTCCATATTCATTATTTTATCTGAAAAGAATTACCTGTTATGTATTCTATACGGTAGTGACATAATAAAACTCTGCTTACCTGAAAGAGATTGTTGCGTGACACTAGTAAAAGCTATAAGAAAGATATAGTACATACTTTTCGATGTAAAACCTGTTAAGGTTATTCCATCCATATCGATGAAATATCACTCTCTAGGGACTCTTTTGATTTATGGGAAGATTTGATTTTAATGAATTCCAGAAAAAAAAATATTATTGGCCGTTCGTAATCATTTCGTAATCAAAGCAACTTCCTTAATTTGGCAAAACAATATTGCGAATGATTTTATTAACAGCTACTTTGGCCACATCTAATGTCAGCCATGCGCGTGCGAGCTGTTGACTAAACATGTATACAATTCAGTTATGTTTGGTACCGGTATACGTCTTACAGTGACAGATAATATCAAATGTATAAAATGTATTACATATAATTTTCTAATTATTATTTATTATAAATAAAACAAAACAGGGAATGAACTGGCCTTCTTTACAAAGGTACAGAGCAACAAAAAAAAAAAAAGATTGATTGATTGAAAATCTACTTACTTCAAGGAGATTGTAACGTGACACTAGTTAAAGCTAAAAGGAAGTTATAGTACATTCTTTTCAATGTAAAACATGTTTGGGTTCTTCGTATATTTTACTCTTTCAACGACGTCATCAACTACGTTGTACGCCTTTTGTGGTTTTATATTCAAACATAAAAGGAGACTCGTCACTCCGTCCAAATAACAAAGACATTTAATTTTGTTACCAAAGGAAATTTGCAGTAAACAAAGATGCCAAATCTGCAAACATATCAATACAGGAGAGGATGTCACCATTTCTAAAGTTACATTTCCATTAAAACCACCTAATCTTAATTGTGACCCTAGTAATGTAGTTTATTTACTTCATTGTAACCTGCGTTTCTACGGTATCTATGTTGGCGAGACAGGTATTTCGTTTCGTCTCCGATTTAAAAATCACAAAAAGTTCATTCGTGGCAATGCTGTTCAAATCCAATCACTCAACACTATAATCAAATTCATCACTCCATTAATAGTCTTAAAGTAACTCTAGTAACTGGCAACCTTGCCTGTACAAAAGGCCGTAAGAGTGCAGAACTAATGTGGATAATGAAGCTTCAAACACACCGCACTAGACTCAACAAAGACCTCGGTTTTCTTAGTCAAAACACTTTTCATCCAATACATAAACCCTGTTTAGTTGTTTTGGTATCTCCTTTTGCATTGTTTGTCTTATGTATTTACCGACTAATTATTAAAGTTACTCATTGCACTGTTTGGTTTCGCTGAAGAAGGTTTGAGTGGGGGGGGGGGCGCGAAAATATTCATAGCTCTACGTCTATTTATATCAGCGATAGTTGCCGACGTATTTAATGTTCTGTATAATATCATTTACTTTCTCAAATAGCTTGTATGCTTAAGGACAGAGCCACATCGTCCCAGACATTGCCAATTTTCTCAGTCGCTTGCACCTTGTCCCTCCAATAGCCTGCCTAGTAAACTTCTTTCACAAGTGTAATTAAAACAATTGACTCCTGTGTATGCTTTTTAACATCAGCTGCTCTACATATTTCTCTTTAGCTGTCAATTAAGTGCAGGACCAAATAGAGAATTTTACTTTCCCAATCTAAAAGTGAGCCTTGGCCGCCTTTAATATTGCGTGTCTTGCACCTGAAACATAAAGCAATCTTTAATTAAGAACTGTAAGTGATGATGTTTGTGGTCTGTCAATGGGTTTGGAAAAGCGTGTTTATTTTGGTGAAATAACCGATGTAGTTTTTCCTTGCCTTACTTTTAGCAAGAAATATCCTATGACTTCTGACCAAGATCGACAATACGCCAATCATTGTTTCTTATGTTATTTATTGTCATTTTCTTATCCCCCTTATTCTGTTTTTGTTTCTTCTTTGGCTACTCCTGTCGTTTTTAGATAAAATAAACAATGGTCATCATGTGGCGTGTAATCACCTATCAGGGAATCTGTTCTTTTTCTTTAAATTTTTTAATAGTAAGACACACACAAAATAAGTTCTGCATAACATTCCTCTGAGAGAGGCGTACTGAACATGGGCAACGCCAGTGCTATACTCTATTTGTTATTTAAGAAGTAACCAAGTATTAACTCCTGTACGGCTTTAAAGTGATTGCGTGCATAGGCAAAAAGCAAAAACGTTGAAATTTCATCTCAAAAAGTTTGGTAAGGCTTTTAATTACACCATTCAGACAATCTGGGAAAATAAATAGGTTTCAGTTGGTTAATTTTGCCCCATGATTTCAAATTCTTCTAACACAACGACAAAACGTGTAGAATGTTGATAGTTTCATTCAAATCAACGGTGTGCTTCTTTGAGTAAGCCAATGGGAAGTATACTAGTATTGTATTAACAACTCAGGATCACTGACGCCGCGGGCAAGGTTGTGTTCAGTTCGTAGGTTATTTGTAAATACAGTGTTTCCTTTCACCAAATACTACAATTCCCGATACCTACCAAGGAGCGACGACTTGAGTAGTATGTTTTTGATACACTAGTGAGACCTGTACTGTTGCATATTCATCATGTAGGCGGTTATAGTAAGGACCGTCAATTTTCAAATATGATTTCTGTTTTTTACTGTTTGTTTATATGCCAATCCCGTTGCTTTTCGAAGTAGTAACTGTCATTTTCCTTCATTGAAAGATATAGTCCGTGTGAAACATCGGCTGTACATTTACAAATAAAGAGTTAAAAAAGTTGAAAAAGTTAAAATCAAACAATCTTATCTTTTCGGTTTTTCAGTTCACACGCAATCACATTGTAAAACCTGAATATGCGGTTGGTTTTACATTAAGCTACCATAGTCACCATTGTCAGCTTGTTGCTAATATGTAACACCAGGAAGACCCTATTATCGTTATTTAATTTTATACATTTCACATATCCGAATTCGCTTTTTAGTTCCACCGTTGTGCCTTCGGAACCTCTGGCTTTAGAAGCACCACTAATAGTTTCCAGTCAATTAGACATTATGTAACCTCTACCTCTTGTTTGAACCAATATTTTCCCAGTTACACAGCAAAAAGAGGCATTGTTTTTGCATGTAATGTCTAAACTGATAGCCTGCCTACGGAGTGTTTTATATCTGATTTATTGCTTAAAGTTTTCAATTAACTGCATAATTCATTACTTTAATTTATTACTTCAGCCCTTCACATGTACTGTACGGGATGCGAGATATTGTAGTGAGGTTAGGTGACGATAGGTGACGTCATAGGTCAGGAGGGCATATAATACAGTAGAGTAGGCTCTGTTAGTACAAGGTGGAACATACCTTGTCATATATTTACTTTTCACACAATGTGACTCAATATTTCAAACTATGCAACCATGTTTGGACTGAACCATTACATCTAATATGTTGTTATTTTAAACTCTTTTGGTAATATCTACACTCAGTATACTGTCTTTTACTGTTACATATGGTGTATGCACTAGCCAAGGAATTGATTGGTTTACGGTACGTTTTGGCGGGAAAAGAAATTGAGTGATGCAAATGATTTTGACGTGTTTCTTAGAACTATCACAAAACGCGCAGTGTGGTGGAGCGCTGATCTGGGAGGTAAAGGAGATCAAAGGATTAATTTGACACACAAGCGATCTGCATGGGAATACGTACTTTGACGAGAACGCATGACTGCTACGTTTAAACAACGCTTGCGCGTTATCTGCACATCCTTTGTCGAGTGTGTTGCTCCAAGCTACGTGTACGTGTGCACTGTGTAGGTGTAGAACGTAAAGCGCTGGGTGTTAAAAAGAAAACTCTCGACCTACTGTAACACACATGTGTAAAGGAGAGAATGATAAAACGATAGGGATGAAATGAGATTCTGTGTTTTGCCCTCTTGTTTGAAATTAGTGTCCAATCTTTGAAGGAAAATGTTTTTGTTTTGTTTTGTGTTTTTTTATTTTATTTTACTATGTGGAACAGAAAAGTAATGCCATGTATGGTATTAAGTTTCATGCTAATCGCAACAATGTCCTTCTTAGTTTCTCAGTTAATGAAAATCGAAATGACAGTGGGGGGGGGGGGGGTAAAGGACTCTTTCTTACATAATAAAGTAAAAATCCAGACCAAAAAGGAGACACCACTATTATTTTACCAAGCAAAGGAGACTGACTAATTTCTTGTTTTATTTTTCTTTTCTTTCATCACAATTGGTCTGGTTTGTTTGTTACTTAATTGTACCAACTATATAACTTTATAACTATTAATTGATCCAACTTTCAAAGGTAGTGTCAATGTTCATGTATCTTGGCAGTTATTATACATCAATGAGTTTAGGAAATAAATGCATTTTCATCCAGTTTCCTTGCCGAAAGATTCGATACGCAAATATTTGTTTCCCTTTTCGATGAGATACTGAAATACGCAATAACTGTGAAATGTGACCCACAACAGAGAAGTTACATGAAGTGAAAATGTAGAACAAGTCAAAAAATGTTTGGACAAGCTGTGGAAGCTCTCCAACCAATCATCACTTACCAATTAAATACTGTGTACGCTTCTAAGTCACTTAAATCTAATTTAACAATCTAATGAAAACAAGATTTACAATGACGAAAATATAACATAAGTCTGGGAATCGGTCAAATCTTTTTACAGAACCTACGTTTACATACTTATTGCTAATACGACAAAACATGTATTATTCTGAGAAATAAGTTCATTTTTTCCTTTCATTTTCGTTGGGGAAAATGAATAAAAGCATCGTACTATCGTACATTACTGTACAATGTATCAGAATACCAGATAAGAAAAAAATGCATGTATGCAAGAAGTAACAAGTATTTTTTTAGATCTAGTATAGTTAATTCAATACGTGGTTGTAAGGAGACTCTCTAAGTTTCATACAGTCATCACTGAACCACATGAGATTTTCGTGTTTTGTTTGTCATTGATACTTCACGGTGACCCTTACTTGACAGTATGTGGAGACCGCCACCTACATTTTATCTATTCACCCATTTCGCTAATAGGATGTGACATTGCAGTCTAAATTCCTGATACTAAGTTTGTACTATTGCCAGATATCTCACTTATGTTTCATTTCATTCTCATGGATTCCAGCATGGTACTTTTATTAGTTCTAATGTGAAAGGTGTCTTTTCAAATACTGTCAAAACCAAACTGAATCGTCAATTACTCCCTCATTAATGTTACTTTGTAACTGAAACACAGGGATCCTCTCAGTTTGACCATTTGTTAAAGGTATGTGACAGAAACGTGACAGTTTAAGGAAAATGTAGTGAAATTCAAACAAGTCAATGTGCCTCTTTAAAGAAACAAACAAATAATGTAAATAGCTGACTCACATAACGATATAATGTTTGTTACTAAGACCTCACCGTAGACCGCTTTGATTCCGTTTAAAGTGCATGGAACACGTTGAAATATCATGCACACACACATGAAATAATATACAAATAGACAAGCTAATGTTGAAAATGTACTCCATACTTTTGTTTTTAATGTCAATTAGTTATACTGAGATACTACACTGAAAATTACAGTACAAATAACGTCGTGTCTTTTTTGTTATGGGCTCCGGTGCTCAACAGAGTTGAGTTTTATAGGTCTTTTCTTCAGCTTACTTTAAGTTGTTTTTTTTTTTTAAGTGAAAAAAGTGCTTTAAGTGACAATTACGTATGTAACTCGTATGTAAATAACAGATGTCTTAACAAAAGAATCGTTTTCATTCCAAAGTAACTGTCACTATCATATCTTTTTTAACTTCTACATTAAATGTTACAAATTAGAAATTTAACTCCTTGTGTTTGATAAACAAGGTCGTGTGCAACGTAACATTGCATTGGTCACGGTCATAATATTTCTATTATATTATTTGACTTCCCCTCCCAATACGCTTTCAATTTTTAGAGATTTTTTTTATTACTTCATGCAATTTAATGATTTTCTTTCTACAGTCATTTAGTACATTTTTTCCAAAGATGGTAAAGGCACCTCCGTTTTCTTTCTGTTCTCAATTGGCACCTGCACTAGCTTGTTCAGATCATGTAAACATCAATAGGAGCTTTGTACTAAATACATGTTGCATACATCTTTAATTCAAGACACGAACAATATTTTGAATACAAAGTTATCTTTAATCACGTTGTTTGACTTAAGTATATTAACTGTGAATAAAATATACTTTCTGCGGGTGTGCAGCTATTTTCATTAACAATGTACGAGCTCACAATACATAAAGAAGAATATAATAACATTAATTTTGGGAAAATGTGATCAGATCGCAATAATTGTGTACCTTTCCAGAGAATTTATCTTCCTTACAGAAGATATCTAGGCAGTGAAAATACCCAAAGTTTGCAACTTATAAAGTGCAAATTACAAGTTTACTTCTTGTAAATTCACTTCTTTCCCTAACACAGACGACTCTCTGAAAAGAAAAGCAGGCACTACTTAAAATTGAATTGTTAGACAATATCTCGGTTGTTAAGCAGTAAAGGAGGCTCAGAGGAAGCTTAACAATATTAATATGGATTGTTATCAATGTTTATTCTATCGAAGAGAAGTTAGACAATGTCCATAAAATCTGGCAGTGCCGTACATGTGTTTCCAAAAATGTCACGAAATGCGAAAACAACGTTAATATTGCTTATAAAAAGATCGCTTTGTCTGACATGATAATGCTTGCCAGGATCTGTTTAACTGTTTACCTAATCCACATAAGTTACAATAACATAAGTGACTTGAATAAGAGCAATGTGTGCATTTAAAACACAACACACATACGGTCCTAACAATACTGTTGCCTGTTCATGTTTGTTTCTCTTTTTTTTTCTGCACAAAAGGAAAGTCAGCATGATAAACATGGAAAAATTGAGGATATTAGTGTTATGGTTGCCAACATTCATTGCGTTATGTGTATAAAGTTCAGTGCTAAAGTCTTTTATCGCGTTGCATAAGATCAATGTTTATGGGGCAGTGTGGTCGATTCAGAGTCTATCACAGGAGAGGGGACAACTGGGAAGTAATTCAGACACCCCCTGCCATCATTTAGACTACATATTTCAAAAATGGAATGCACCCAGAAATTTGAAAACTGGCACTGTGAAGCTGATACCCGGCTACACGGAGCAGGTGACACATAGAGTTTAAGTGGATGAACTATAAAATTAAGAAGGTCGGTGACACTTCTAATTTACATACATAAGGTATCGATATTAAAGTGATTCACGGGTTGATATATAGGTAGTGGATGAACACAAAATACGGAAAATTGCAGTAATGCATTGTAAATTACCAACAAATTCATTACATCCACAAAATTTCGGACTGCTTCGTCCTTCTTTTTTTTTTTTCAGATACTGAGTCAAGAACTGAATAAAGTAACTACATAGCACAAAACATACACACATGAACTTGAACGACAGTGCTTAAAATATTGAAAACAAGAGAAAAAAGAGAGGTCTTTATTGAGGGATTCGTCTTTGTTAGTGCCAAAGCATATTATAAGCACCTCACTCAGTGGTCTTTTGTCAGAGGATTTAAAGTTGCCTACTATTATGGAAAACTTAAGATCGGATAGGGTATAATTTTTAGAATTGAAAAATTTTTGTAACAGGGAATCTAGACTTGCTAAGCTTAATGCTACTTTAGTGGTTATTAAATCTTTTTCTATTAAAATAAAATGTCTTATGTGTTTGGCCAATATGAAAAAAAAAACGAAAAAAAAAAAACCCCAAAAACGGAGGGACAAAGAGCACCGTCAACTTAAGAGAAAGATAACATTTCGGTTGTCGCAATTATAGGGGCCTGGATAAATCTTATTACATTTAACAAAAATTGGTGTACTAGAATCCATAAAGTTACATACCTGGCATCTGTCCTTTCCTCGGTGTATTACCAATTAATTGGGGTCTGGGGTTCGAACCTGATTGAAGTAACTACCGGTAAGCTAAGTACCAGTGAGGTACCACTGTGGCAAATATGAGTGACCTAAATCTGCAATGTTTTGTATGGGGGGGGGGGGTTGTGTAAGAGGGGTTTCAAATCACTTTTGATCAATTAACAATTTTTCCTTTTTTTTTCAAGTAAGATCTGCGTAATTTTGGCCTTGTTGCTTTGGAATGGCCTTGTCATTATTTTCAATCGCTTTTGTTTATGGCATGCGTAAATATGGAGTAGCTAGAGTCATCAATTCGAACCAGAGGACTAAGGTTTACTCCATTTTACTTCATATTGCATACAGGGCAATCTGTCTATAGCACAAATCACAGTACACTGCAGGTAGTGACTATGGACCGGGCCGTGAGGTGTTACTTTGTAAGACAGTTGAGGTGTAATGTATTCAAGATCAGATATCAGTTTTCACTACTTACTTGGGTGGAATAGCTGAAACTCTGCTCAAATTATCTGCCAAAGTGAAATCGGCCGGCCATCGCTTCATTTCAAGTGGCTGCTGTTTCAAAACACGCCACTGTAGTTGCACAACACACCGCTACTATATACTACAAATCATGCTACTATTTGAAAGTAAGCCGTTACCGTTTCATTGTACATCACTACTATTTCATTTTACGTCGCTACTACTTCATTTTACACCACTACTATTTAATATTACACTACCATCACTTAGAATCACACCTCGACCGACTTATTTTGTCTTTTTCACATATACTGTATTTAGTAACAAAATCACGCACGACTTTGTCAACCTTGGTATAATAATTTCGAGGTCAAGTAATGTTTTACAGCTGATACAGTAAAAAAAAACGATCGATAGCTGTGCACATACTGTAAGGAGAAGAGACATACACGCTATAGATCAGCTGGTTTGTAAATTATCGAAAAAGATTGAACAAAATTTTATCTAATGCTTACAATGTGCTTTAAAACGTTATTTGTTAGGTTAAGTGTGACTGGTGCGCGAGTCATGTAAATGGAGCCACAACTAATGGAGGTACTGAGATTGAACTATTTATTTTAATATGAGGCAGATATGTACATTTGTCTTAATTCATATTATACATAGGTATTTGCAAAGGTCAGCTTGAATATGTCCTTATTTTACTGTTGGTAATATTCAGTTAATCTAAAACTACCGTAGTTGCTAGTAAAAAGATAGTGGTAAATATTCATGCTATTTATTTATTGAGCAAAAATATACTTAAAAGTTGTTGTAAGCCTCTATGTTGAATGGTGGTGTTTCGTTGTTCATTTAGTTTAATCACGGAGTTGTCACTTGGAAGGAGAGGCTACTGAAATTTAATCTACCCTAAACCTATTTTTTCCGGTGTGATAAGAATTTCAAAGTAGTGAATAGTAGCACTTAGACAACTTCCACCTTTGTGTGCTATATCCCAATTGTTGTAATTATCCCGAACAGTTAAAGGAGAATGAAAGTCAGAACGTTTGACAATGACATCACTGTTGAGTGAAAGACTAACCATTTGTCTATACGGAGTATACTGGTATGCGACTAGGGGATGGAATCCGCCGCAAGACGGTCGGTATATTTATTTTACGCAGGATGCATTTCCAATACCCCTCACCGAGCAATCAATAAAAACCTCGGATAATGACGATGTCATGGATTCTAGAACCAATGTTTCTTTTTTTAAAGAAAGAAAAACAAAACGGAAGAAATCTACACTACAGAACCAATGTTTCTTTTTAAAAGAAAGAAAAAAAAAACAGAATAAATCTACCAAAAGTATTACTTGTCAGTGCCAACTACAGCTGTTGCAATGCGAACCAATATTCTGTCATATAGCTTTTCAAAATTACGCAAATTCTACTACACTTAAAGGTGCGTCAATTCTACTACTTGAAAGCACGCCGTTTTCATTAAAAAGTTGGAAATGTTTCACCACAAGAGTATGCAACAATTTCATGTTTTACCCTGGCGTTCCACCCCATCACCCCCCCCCCCCAAACAAAACAAAAAACAGTCGTGTTCTACTTCCACCGGACACATGGTCATGGCCTAAGCCACGTCATTTCCCTTCGAGAAAAGGCCTAAGCCGGGGACAGAAAAAAAATGGACTGAGAAGTAGGACACGATGATAACTTCCATCTGATCCGACATAACACACTTTATTAAGAAATAAATGTTCTTTTTCTCTTTAATTTACGTTTTTAAAACATGAAACGATGTGACTGAAGTCATTATATTTACTGTAGTATTCCTTTGTGATTCCATACAGAATATTTCATACAGCTTTTTATTCTAATGTAAAAAAAGTGAACAAACTTTAAAGATTGTGTGACCCGAAAATGACAATTTTACATATTGGCAAAATTAATCAGTAGTAAAATTTAAAAATAGCAACAGGCTAGGGGATGGGGATAAAATTTCGAAGAAAAACTTTCTTCAAATACTATTTTCAACTCTTTTCAGAATTCCGATAACGCACAAAGGAGACAATGTATAATACTTGTTGTTATCATACTTTAACCTCCATTAGAAGAAAACGTTATGTGTGCAAAAGAAAGTTTAATTCTTCTGACAGATTACAGACATAATACATTTTAAAAGAAATATGCCCGGAGTGTGGGGTTGACTACATGATCCATACCCTTTAATAATACAATTATCGGAATAAAAGTAGTTGGAACAACCACTTTATTAAGGTAAATAAAAACATTGCTTACTCTTTCAAGCTCATCATATATAGTGTTAAAATAATTAAAGACATGTTTAATACCCAGTACCATGACCTGATCAGTTTGTACCGTTTTGAATAATGTCGGAGAATCCACCTTACAACTTTTCAACATAACGTGATTATAGTATGAACCCCTTCCTCGTATCATTAACATCCTCGTATATCTGCAGATTGTTATTCACATTAATGTGTTACATTAGAACAAAAACAGTAGAAGAAAAAGATTTTTGTTGATTTTTTGCAAGGCGTTAATTACTATAAAGTATTGTGATTGTGATTATTGTTGTTGTTTGATATGACAAAACAACAACGTTGAAGGTTAGCTCTGTTAAAACAGGAAATGTGATCAGTGATCGAATGGATCGTCATGTGACAGAAACTATGATGGTGTTACTGTAATATAATAATCCACAAATTTTGATCAGCCACAGTTGACATTTCTCCTTTCATTTTTACATTCCAAAAACCAAAGATTTGTTGTAAATCAATGTCATTAAACATTTTGTCCTCACATACTCCTACGCTTTCTTATTTATATCATTTTCGTACTATACATTATCAACGCAAAAATGCAACTATGAAATCACTGATGTTTCTTTCGTTGAAAACATTTCATACAAAAACGTGATCATAAGGAAAATGTTCTCTTTTTCAGGTATCATTTGCACTTTGTAAGCAATAAGTACCAACGGAAGGACAAATAAATGAATAACTGTCAATCCATACACCCGTTATCCCTCAATATAGGCGACAACCCTGCATCTGTATGGGTTCCACCTCCTTCAGTCTACCCGTCATAATTTCTTTCCACCAATTCCTCATCGCAAGTAAAATCACCCCCCCCCCCCCCATGACTTATATCACGTTACTGTTGCAGTCGCAGCTCCCACTTGGCTTACATAGTACTCTCAGTGAGTGCACTACATTACTTCCCAAAAGCTACAATAAATCTACCTATACTAGTAAGTTGTAAGTTTTCAATATTCCTTATTGCAGTCTCAAATGTTTGATTACTCCTTACATGTGGCAAATTGAAAAATCCCTTTTTTTTAAATCCCTTTTTTGTTGCTTGGTTGCTTCCTTCATATTTACTTCCCAGTCCTGATTTTGTTCATGACCATATAAGGAATGTATTTTGTACATAACACGTTCCATATGGCACTTAAAGATATCCGTATTGGTTTAACTGACGCATAGCTTTGTCTACCTAATTTGTCTTATCTCTGTTAAAATCACTCTCTGCGTCAGTTGTGCCACTTCTACTCTTTATTTGCTCTTCAGTATGTTGTTTAAAGATTTCGACAAAACGATGTTCTGCACAACGACAATTATAGCGTTTACATCGTTGCAACTAATGGTGAGTAAGCATACTGTCATTTTTACTGCATATCTCTTTATACGTATCAAAGAAGGTTTTAAACGAATTCTTCAGAGTTCTTAAACGATTTCTTTGAGAGGGGTTACACTCTGAAGCTTTGATAGCTGAACTTTGTAATTTTAAAAAGTGCAAAGATCTTTCCATCCAATGAAAACTGTGTTGATCTTAAGTAGTTAAAATTAAAAGCATTGTCATCCAAGCAGACTTTCACCTATAAAACGTTTAACAGTCTCTAAATAATGTATAACTGAAATCAGTAATGATAAGAATTGCTATTTAATAACTGCACACAGGAAATTTTGACAATTTTTCCAAAGCATTTGATTCGGTATAATTTCTGTGCTTGTTGTGGAAAAATGTAAAACATTAAACGCTTTGCAAGCATGTACTTTAAGAAATATAAAACATCTATCTACTTCGAATTCAAGAATCTAAAGCAAATGCAAATAGTTGTCAAAGTAATTCGATATATTTGTCAAATACCAAAGTCAATTCAAACAAAAGAATATTATGATGTTCTGATCTTACAATGATGGCTCAACATGAAAGTTCTAATCAAAGTCGAATGAAGGAAAACAGGCACAGTACTTATCTAGAATGTAAAGATAAATTTTGACACGATGTCAATACACACAATCAGGCTAAATGATTGAGAGAAAATGAAAGCGAGCTCAGGGTCAGAACAATTTTCGTTTTTCTTATATCTTAGATATTTCCTGTTGTTGTAGCTTTCTTTGACAAGTGCAAACTTAAACTTAAGAAAAAGTATAAAAGTGAGTTATTCTTCCTTTTGCATTCGTACATGCCTTATTGGGCATAAAATTATATGGGTCATGTAGCTTTTCAATTAACCAAAGAAAAAATTTCGTTTTAAAAAAAAAAAAAAAACGTACGATTGGTACACCACCTTGAAAACCTGATTCCAAAATAGATGCCATATCATCTTAATGTCAGTATCAGAAAAAAGGTGTACACAATAGCCTCTGTTAACATAATCGGTTTAAGCCATATTAAGATAAAGATAATAAAGATATTGGCAATGTCTTTATTGGCCATAATTATTTTTAAAATGTAAACTTGGAAATGCTGGATGTTGTCTTCGGTGGCCAAAAAACCAAAACATGAAAAAGAAAAAAACACCGATCTCTATGAGTCAAGTTTTAATTTATTCACTGTAGTTCCAATAAAAAAGTTAAAAAAAAAAATCCCTGTCATATTCTGTGCTTATGAATAAATATCAAGGACTACATAGTTCCCATAATTTTATTATCGCATTTCATTCAATAAATTTATTGGAAAAGCAGTAGCTTAATTTCGCCTATCCTTTTGGGTTATGCCTATATCTTATGTAGCCCCACTAAATAGTGAAAATCGGGTACTGCATGTAACATTTAGATCTAATGTTAGGGGATAACTATCCACTGACAAAAATGCATCATTGCTAATAATCATTTGTATCCCATTGTTGTTTCCTATTGCTGTCCTCTTCTGCCCTTAAGTACTTGTACAGCACCTGATTGTGTTGATGTTGTATTTAAACTGTTAGTTGTATTTTGATGATGGTCGAAAAAACGGAGAAAGTAAATATGTTCAAATATGTTGCAATTGTTCACGTCCTGAATATCAGTATACCCAGAGTCGGAATGGCCAAAAGCCACAACTCAAACAAAAATTTATGTCAGAAAGGAATGTATTTCCAGTATTAGTTATTAATCACATTTTTATCAAATAAAATGTAATAGAAAACATTATTATCACCTTAAAGTTGTAAAGTTTCGTCTAGGGATTTTCTTAATTCACTTTGTTTTTAAATATGACATTTGAATTCTCTTGAAATGACTCTAAGCCTGAGATCAGGACATTCCAGCTGTTTAGAAATCGTACCTTTCATCTTTAAGAATAATAAGTACAAGTATTAAAGAAAGTCATTACTGTTTTTTTTTTTCAGTTTGTTGTTAAAAAATTTGCACTTCCAACTAATGCAGGGTTCATGATTTTAAAACAATCCAAATGGGAAATGCCAATGTTCTATTTATTATCAACATGTAAGCTTTTAAAAATGTTTAATGTAGGAAAGGAATTTGTTACTGATAGTCGTAAAGAAATTTAAGTTCATAGAATAAATCAATTATTGAAATAAACAAAAATATATTGATATTTATTTGTCTTGTTAGGTAATTAGGGAAAAAAAGAAGTAATATTGTAACTTTATCTACACCACAGTTATCTTCTTCGTTTAGTTCTCTTTGAAGTTCTCTTTCATAGCAGATAGCTGTGAGCTAACTCATTTAAGGATCAAAATCTCTTTTCATGAGAACTGTTAGGAAATGTCTTGTCACCTACCGAGAACGCTCCTACTGCATTTTTTTTTTTTTCATGTTAGTCCATAACACATCAGGTCGTAAGCAACTGATGATAATTATTTAGAAAACAACTTTTTTCTTAATAGTAAGAAAGACAAAATCATAGTATGCGCTGGTTGGTGGTGATGCTCCCCTAAATTATTCCTCTAGGTTAAATAACAAGATGTGAATTATAAGCATTTAAAATAACTTCCTCAAAACGCGTTCTCCAAAATACGTTTGGCTATTATTATAATAAATGGAAAAACAAACTACTCGATTGCAATACGCTGATATCAGGTATTTTGAGGAAGAAAATAGCAATTCAATTTCTGACGAAGATTTTTGTTGTCGGGGGGGTCAAACTGTAGGGTTTGTCTTGACTACATATGAATAGTCTCAAAGAAAGCTTTACTGCACATTGAACCCCTCGGGTCTTTTTCGCATGTTCAATCAATTTTAGGTGACAGCCAATTATTGCTCAACCTATTCAGCACAGGGTATCTAGACTTATATGTAACGATGTAATAGGATGCATACAACTTTTCTGAGACTTTTTGGACAGTTCATAAGGACAAGTTCAGTGACATATGAAAGAGCATTTTACTTCATTGCAATATGTCGAACATCAAATTTTGATATGTTGTTTTACAGAGTTTTGGCAAAGGACATTCACTATCAGACGCAGATGTATCACCAAGTAAGATGTTTCATTTTCCAAAACTGATTTGATTTGAAGCTCTACAGTGTTCCATTTTATATCAAGCTGATGGAGTATTATTACATCCAGAGTGTCCACCGTAGTCTTTCAACTTTCCTCTGAGGAAAATCAGCAATGCATATCACTAAATCAAATTAATAATATGAAGTAATATCATTTTTCATTATTCTTTCGTTCAGTCTGTTGATATTTTTCATTCATCTCTTATCTTACAGATTCCCATTATTTTTATTATCAAAATTCTGAATATTCAAAAGACTGTAGAGACGTTCAACGCCAATGTTCTTCAGTGAACTCTAGTGGGGTGTATCTGATCAAGCCAGATGGTTTTCAAGAACCATTTGAGGTATTTTGCGACAACGACATTGACTCTGGAGGTTGGACGGTAAGAAATAATGAATAGATGTTTAGCTGGAACTCTGCACAAATGATTGTATATGAATATACATAAACAAACACTCTGATGGATTCAGTTATTTTAAACAGTATTCTATGTATGAATTGTCTTATAATATTTTTCTTCCAATAAAAATATATTTTATTGACATCTGAGGGAAACTAAATACACTGTTTGTCTGCACCAGGTCATACAACGACGAGGAGATGGCATTGTGGACTTTAATCGAAACTGGACATATTACAGAGACGGATTTGGATTTTTGTCAACTGAATTCTTTCTTGGCAGTAAGAAAATAGCATACTTGACAAACCAAGCAGATTACGAGCTTCTCATCGAAGTGGAATTAGAGAATGGATGTTCCTTTCATACAGGTTACAAAAAATTCCGAATTGCTGATGAATTTGGAAATTACAAACTACAGCCAATTGGTTCAATTGACAGTAATGCAAGTAAGTTATTGCATCACAAGTTAACATCAATATTACAATATACGATTACCGGAGATATTTTCTAAAGTCTCTTGAAAGCTTATGACATTGTAACTCGATTAAGGTTCTTGATTGACGTGGCCTCCTCTTTTCATTTCTATAATGGCTATTTTTAGATGGTTGAAACAATACATGTTGTCTTCTCTCCATAGGTCAATGTCTGTTAGATTGTCCAGCAAATGAGTTTTTCATTGACGGGTGTACAGAAAAGTGTACCTGCACCAACAACCGTCTGGATAAGTGCATCCCTGTCAGCTCTGATGTTAACGCTGTGTGTGATGAAACGGGAAATTGTTCTTGTAACGAAGGCTACGAGGGAGACGGAATATCTTGTACACCAAAGTACACCGACTGCAAGGACGCTTTTGATAACGGCCACACTCAAGACGGCGTCTTCAAAATTCGACCAAATGGGTGGACAGGTGAACCATTTGATGTTTACTGCGAAATGGATGATGGCGGTGGTTGGACTGTAAGTATATAGGCATGGATTATTAAGTTCTGTGAATCTCGTCAACGGTAAACTTGAGATTTTCACTGATTATGCTGTCCTGATTGAATTTAATATTTTTTTTTTGTACAAGTGGGTCTTTTCAAACACACAAAGCCCATCTTTTCACATGCGTGTTATTTTCACATACACTGTGAGCATCAGTGCTAGTGTAAAGTACATTACTTTCCTCTGCGGGGTCTTTAGAAAAAAAAAAAAAATATTTCAACGTGCTCACGGAGACTACCTGGCATCTTACCGAATATCTAAACCTAGTGTCACTATATCTCATTATATGAAAATCAATATAAAAATAGCCTGATACTTGTAGTTCACTACACTAATTACATAGTTATAAGACAATGTTCTACGTATATGTTTTAACCCCATCGCAATCTTGTCTAGGTATTCCAACGTCGCAAAGATAATACACAGAGTTTCTACCAGAACTGGACTTCCTATAAAGAGGGTTTCGGTGACTTATATGAACATTTTTGGCTCGGAAATGAAAAAAGCTGTATTACCTGACACATCAAAAGGACTACTAACTACGTCTAGACATCGTTACTTCAGGTGGGACACCACTGGGTGCCCAGTATACCGAGTTTCAAATACAGGATGGAAGTGACAAATACAGGATGAATAAGCTTGGAGATAGAACCGCTATTGGTGGAGGGAATGCAGGTTTGTTAACATTAATGCATGTTTCTTTCATTGTCTGAAATTGCGTTAAAACTTGAAACTTATTCTGATATTGATGGTAAGACGAGCGCATAATTTTCTTTAACTTGTCATTTTTTACGTCATTATATACAGGGGCGGTTAGAGAAATGACACATATTGTTTTCAGGTGGCTAACAGTCACAGGAAAGTGACACTACATATTTCAAAATTATGATACCTGTTAATACTACATTGACACTAAGAGTTAGTTTCCTTAAACATTTCTTTGTCCGTTTACGAGTTATGCATATGGCTTTGCCATATTTTAGATGTGTATCCTAAAAAGAGCTATCAATAAAACTATTATATGGGCCATACTATTATTTAAATAACTGTGACAATATTGTCCAAACAATGACAAATTTAATATTAGCTATGAGAAACAATGATTTAACTATGATCATACTCTAGTGGATTCGTAACTAAAAGTTATTGTGATATGATATTGTTGTCTTTGTATATCTTCTAACACTTTTTTTCGATATATAAAAGAAATAAAAGAAGCTGATGATTATATACCCAAGAACGCAGATGAGTATACAAAAAAAGTTTAAAATTCGTATTACTACAGTTCACAGAGCAGCAAAATCAACAAAACAGCACACATGTTAATTATAACATACAATTGAATAAATAACAACATTTCATGTTATAAAATTTTCACCAAATACTAATTAAATTGCATAAATTTAACATTGATAGTTTCAGTAATAAATTGATGTTAATTATTAGTGACATTGATTAATGTTTGAAATCTAAATCACATTTCACGAATCCCTGTAATAAGTTTAGATGTGTAACTCCTCTAGGTGTCGGGATTTAATGTAGTTTGAAAGCTAGTGTTTAACGTAAATGTACCAATTGCCATAACGACTATGTTATACGTCTACTGATAAAGACTGACTGTTTCCATGTTCGATCTCCAGGTTATTATCTCTATTATAACAAAGGTAAACAATTCAGCACATACGACAGCGACAATGACGCCTGCGGAACACACAACTGTGCAGAGAGACACAGAAGCGGCTGGTGGCACTATAGTATTCATTGCTCTTATTGTTATGGCACATACTGTCATCATTTCCGCTATAGCAGCAGCTGTACTACTCTTTGTACTGATGAAAACCTTAATGGAGACTACAATGGAGTCAACGGTGAGAGGATCTCTTCTTATTATTATAATAACTGCAACCCGACATTTGTGGAGATGAAAATTCGTCCTTCTTGAGGATATGCCTGATCTTAGAACTGCAATGATGGAAAAAAGAAAATAAACAAGGAAGGACAAGCGTCACGGAAGTTGATTTTTATCGTGAAGATTACAAAGTGTGATGTCATAGACGAGTTTGAAAGTATAAATTGGAAGCAATTTATTTGAAAATGATAAGAAAAAATATTATTTGGATTGAAAGCTTAACGAGAAGTCGACTTTTAATGATGTTTTTCTTCTGTAAGTGAAGCAAATCTCCTGCAGTGTGTTATTATTAGTATTTTCGATTCATGCCAGATTTGAGATGTGAATAAATGTAACAGTATCATGAAATCCATGTCATTGTCTTCTCTCATTGAAAACTAAACCAATTTACTTCCTTCTTCGATGAGGTTAGTGTTGTATGTATGGTGGCATGATCGTATGATTTAATATTCGCAGAATAATCGTACTCCTCGACGAGAGTTCGAAAGAACTTACACACTGTGGCTACTTTGTAAATTTGTGATACTACCACTTTGACCTTTGACATCATTGTAATAATATTATAATACCATTACCCTTGTTCAGTGCAGTACTACATAGTCCTGAAAAATTAATATATTTAGTGAGAGTTCTACTTTTCTTCTAATGCATTGAAAGAAATGATAATCAAAACAACAGATCAGTCTACACAAGAACCATCTACCATGAACGTGAAAAGGTGAATGAGAGAGTTTATTTCAATGAGCATATATACAATATTATAGCGATATAATTTAATGTGAATAGCAAAGTAGTTTCGCTATTTACCAGCTACAACTCTATCTGCACCAGATAACCCAAGTCATTTCCATAAAACTCGAACAATATATACAGTCAAACAAACCCTTAGACTTGTGACTATTCTGTAATTAAGGATTTATTACACTTTACCCCAAATAGATGAAGTACTAAACAAGAATATTAATGAAATCATGATATAACTATACACACTGATTTTCACGTGTTCAACTGCTCAAACGGTTAGGCCCAATGGAAATTTCAACTAAAATTTGCACCGTGGTGTTATGTTAGGAAATGATTGAAACAGAAAAGAAATATAGAACTTACAGAGATCACGAAGTCCCCCCCCCCTAAAAAAAACAGAAACAAAAACAAATTTTTGCTGGTGTACCACCGAATTTCCTCATTTGACGAACATCAAATATGATTGACAGATTGGAGCTGTAGCATTTCAAACCAAAGATCAATCCGATTGGTAGATCGTACTCACATGACATAGCTTACTTCCGTGCTCTTTGAATATATGCCTTCAAATCAACGGCACGGCGCACACAGACCTACAGGAACTCGTTGAGTATATGTTAACACACATGTGTGTAGTGTGCAAGTGGTTTGGTATTGTATATTCATAACCGGAAAGTTTTTAGCCATGTTTACTGCACAGCATACACTGTCCAGTTTCGACCCTATACAAAATACGGTAAGACAACAGTCTTGGCTGTCTTGAGCGAGACTGGTGGATCAGTTGTCCAAAAGAAGTAAGGACCAATGCGTCAGCTAAACGCTATTATTCGTAACTGCCGGCAGGAAGAAATGGTATGCCTGTGGTATATGAACACGGAATCGAGAATGGCTACACGACAGTAGTTGTTAGAAAGTAGGAGTTCGCTGTGGCGGCAGCCGGCTCACCAAACATCAACGTCATCATGTGCCCAACCGATCCTAACAGTAAGTTATATAAGCCTAGTAACACTCCCTTTTATTTTCCAGCGAAATGCTATTGCTAATGTTACACCGTGACTTCGTAGCTAACGTAACGTATCATCCTGTGACCTTGCGATGAGCCTAACCAGCGGTCGTTCTCTATAGAAGAGTGGTCCTCCATATAGCATTTGCTATTTGAAAGACCTAGTTCCTAGTTTCCTTGTTAACAGCAACAGCAAACAACACTTCCCCAGTTATCTAACATTGCACTGAAATTTTAACGAAAGCGTGCTGCTTATCTCTACCCGGACCGTATACCTTGGTTACCTCTGTTTCGTCACCACGTGTGTCGTTAGTCTATATGTAAGAAATGCGCTCCTACCTGCCACCAGGCGCTTCTGGCCTATGGCTTACTTAAAGAGTATTGCGCGTCATATTACGTCATACAGGATAATTTGCTGAACAGCGAAGTGATTGTGTATTCTATGTACTTCTCTCGGTCACTCCAGAACGGAAGTTGTTTAATGGTAAGCGACATCACCAGCTATATATCATTGTCTTATAACTTTGTTTAAAATGAATCATAAATGTTGGCATATTTTGTCCACACAACACCTCAACATAAATATTTTAGCTTATCCAGACATGGACGGTAGAAGGCCGTGCAGCCCTTCAACAGTGGCTCTCCGTGGTAGGTCTGCGAAATAGTACTCAAACGCATACTTGAAAATAACACCCACGTTCCGTAATATTGTGTCAATAAATAAGGAATGCTGAAAAGCTAATGAGTAACCGTTCCCATCCTTGCAGTGAACTAAAAAGTAAAGTAAAAAAAAACATTAGCAATTTATCAGACGCAACAGCTTCGTATTTTCATCTTTTATTCAACGACAATGGTTTTGCCATTCTCCTGTATTGTCATTTTTTCTTGTGCAACTTGTTCTTTTCACTTTTTGCTTCAACACCTGTACACTTCAAATCTCCATTTGCCCTTTGCTCAAGTTAGTTTCTCCTGTTCGTTCATATGTCTTGTTTTGTTAGGTAATGCGCATCTTCATCATTTTCTTTACATTTTTTAATTGAGCCATCTATGTATTTATACAGTTTTTTAGTATAAATTATTGCAAGGTACGTCCTTTTCTTTTCCTTTTCTTTTTTCTTAAATTTAGCGTTATTTTTCTTTTTTTTTTCACTGCACAGTGTAGGCTATTATTAGAGAAGGCATTGCCCTCTTGTTTTTCTTTTCGTTCTACGGACTTGGCTTCACGAGATTTGTCACTTGATCTACACCGTATATCTATCTCTCTCTCTCTTTCCGGCTCTTCACTCGCTGTCATAACTTTCACAAAGGTGTGTTGCCGGGCGTTTAATCAGAGCCGTTGTCTTACTTTATATTTCCACTACATGTCGACTGATATTTAGAACTATTTGTGTTATCGCGATGCTCTTTGTTTCATTTTTTTTTCTTTTCATTGTCCTTTCTCTGCAATTATTTGTGTTTCCATAATGTAGTTAGCCTCCAAGAATTCTGCAAGCCGCTTGTATCCTCACGGTAAACAAAAAGGAAATGGCAAAACCATAGCAGAGTTATTCAAGAAATTAAAACATGCATTGATGGCATTCCTTTTTTTTTATTCTCTAGACTCTCTGCTCATCATTTGTTTTTAACTTTATCGGTCCCAGAACTACTGCCCACTCCTTGTTTCACAAGACGATGGCCTTTGGAACGCGTCACGTGAACATTCACTCTTAATTAGTAAGAATGAAATGGGGGAGTGATAATCCTTACCCCCATTGGAGTGAATATTCACTCTTAATTTTGGAGCTATTCCAAGTCTTGCTGTTTAGAAGTTAGAGAGTGATGTAGTCTTTTTGTTGAAGTTTTGGTACTTGAGTTCTTTTTGGTACGTCTTGGTGTGTAAGAGGAATTTGATTATCTGTCTCACGTTTTGACATGCAAATGAGTAGTTTTAGCTCCTATACTGCACGTGTTTTGTATTGGTACCTATTATTCCTTCTCGAGTGACCGGAATGCTCACTCCTGACCGGACTGTAACGTAATAACTTCCAGACGGTTTACATCAACTGAGGTCTGTTTCTTTTGTATATTCCGGAGAACAAGCTGTATCCCAACCAGGTAAAAACGTTATTGTCTTTTGAATTAAGCAACCAAAGTATCACAAGTTTTTAAGTGATCGCGTGTGTAATGAAAAAAAAAAAAATCCAGGAGGATAAGATTATGTGTGATCTTAACTTTTTCTTTATTTTTTAAATGCACACGTGCGGTTGTACATGAACGGACTACGTCTTTCAATGAAGGAAAATGACAGTCCGTACTTTGAAAAGGAACGGGATTGGCATAAAAACAGAAATCGTATTTAAAAATTGATGGTTCTTACTATAAGCGAATATGCAACAGTACAGGTCTCACTGGTGTATCAAAAAACATACTACTCAAGTTGTCTCTCCTTGGTCGATATCAGGAATTGTAGTATTTGGTGAAAGGAAGCACTGTATATACAAATAACCTAATAACTAGTCACAACAATGCGGCGTCAGTGATCCTGAGTTGTTTTGACTAACTGAATATTCAGCACTAGTATACTTCCCATTGGCTTGTTCAAAGAAGCACAATGTTGATTTGAATGAAAACTGTCAATTACTATACATTATCGTATTCCACACTTTTTGTCGTTATGTTAGAAGAATTTGAAGTCATATGGCAGAATTAACCAACTGAAACCTATTTATTTTCCACAATTATCTGAATGGTGCAATTAAAAGTCTTACCAAACTTTTGGAGATGAAATTTCAATGTTTTTATTTATCTCCTATGCACGCACTCACTTGGATGAGACAAGGAATGCAAGAAGCTAGTATTGATTTTTTTTTCTTCATGTGTGTGCGTGTGTGATTACGTAATCAGGGATTAATGGATTAAGCCTTGATACAGTAGTGCTTTAATTTTATATCTTTTTGATTGTTATTTGTGTCTGGTGTGATGGCCCAGTGGTTAAGGCTGTCGTCCTACGATCGCATGATCCTTGGTTCGAGCCCTTCTCAGCACCACTTCTTTTCATTTTCAAGAAAATGCTGTCATGTTAACATTAAGTATTAGTTCAAACTTCAAATTTATTAGCTGACGTGCTGGCCATGCGCTATAAAGGGCGGACGAAAGACTCCTGCTCTGCTGGTCATAGAAACCGTGCTAGGGTTCAAGGCACATCCGGGCTACAATGGTCCGGTGGTGGTATGGTACTTTTTGCGGCCTAGGATCCCGTGCCATGTCTCCCTTGACGTCGTAAAAGAACCCGGAAGTATACGAGGAGGGTCGGTCAGAGGTCGACCAGAAGCGTACTAGGTGGCGTGAGGTGAATCCATGCAACTCGGCCAGAGGGTTGAAAGGCTCTTTGCGACCGGCATGTGTGATGCCCATAGCCCACTGAACACGTGGCCCAATGAGGCGTGTTCTTCTTGATATGAACCTACGGAAGCTTGTAATGACCATTATAGTTTTTTAGTTTTCCTTTTGCTACGTATTCGACTAGCGCCATCAACTTCTTCCATCGCAACTACATGAAATGTTGCACGATTTGTTGGAATGAAGTTTCGGAATCAACACTCATGTAACACTATGGTACTGTGGCAAAACTGAACATTGAGCAAACTATGTCTTACTTATCTTTTGTTCGTGAAGAAAAGGTACACTTCTGTTACTCACTTCCGCAGTTTGGCATTTGGATAATGTTGCTGAAATTAAAATTCACATTTAATTTCCCCAAGAGCATTAGAAAAGTTTTTATGATGGCCGTTTTTTGAAAAGCTATTCTTCGGATGTATCCAGTTGCATTGTGTATGTTAAACAGCACGTCTCATTTCGTAGTAAATATGTCACATGGTATCAACACTTGTATTTCGTAATAGTAGAACAAAATTCTAATTTATCCCAAAAAAAAAAATTCTATTCGGTTTATTCACAGAAACGGCACAAAAAACGAAAAAAGAACTGAAACCGTCTCAGTCAAAACAATTGCGAATTATTTAGACACTACTATATAAAAAATGAAAATCATGTAATGTCATTGGTTTATTATTGGTTTATTTCATTATTTTTTAGTTCATTATTGGTATATCATTGTTTTATTATTACTTCATGTCATAGTATTGGTTTCAACTATAGAGAAGGAGCAGAGTGTCTCTTTGCTTACAGCACATTGCTGCAGTATCATTATAGGCGCTACAAGTATGGTAACCTCAACGACCGTTCGTTTTAGATTTCCCCAGCTAATCTTTCAGCGGATGAGTCTGATTACGGTAAAAAAAAAAAATAAAAAAAAAAAACTAAGGAGAGAAAGAAATCAACAATTACTCCTTTCAGGAATTATCTCTCAGTGCTTCGAACAACGAAGAATCTTATAGCGTGTTTAGGAATTCCAATGAGACCTTCACTGAATATAACGTAATAGATATGTGACTGAAGAATTTCAAGTTGTTTAACTCCCAAAGGTACAAGCAGAAAGGAGTGCGAATTCTTTCTTTAGTGTGACGCTTGAGGGGTTCGGTCCGAAAACGTCCCATTGTTTGGTTGAATTTCTCTGCATTCATCCACTGAAACTTTAAGTAGTATGGACAATGATTAAAAACAGTTGATTGTCTCTAACACATTCACTAGTCGTGGCTAGGAAAAGTTCTGTAGAAGAGTGATTTCTGTCCACGATGTGTCTATGTGTTTATTGGTACGTGTTTTAACACCTGCTTCCATATATTGCAGTTTTTTCTTCCTATAGGACTGATGGAGGGCATAGGTTCATACTTGGATGAAACATTTGCGTGATTGCACGATTCTCTTTTCTTTCGACCTAGTACAGGGGTAGTTTGGTTTTGTAAAGTGGAACTCACATTCTACGAGTAGTGTAGACCATTTTACCTTTGTGAAGACCTTGCGCACAAACTAATGAGGGGGAGGTCAGGGGTTGACAGTAATTCTAGGTAAAACTCTGGCGCAAATCAAGATGGTACTTGGATGAACTCCATAGACTTCCTTTCTCATTAACCCAATAAAAATACAGCAATGTAATTTGTGGGGTGTAATTTCCGTGTATGGCTTGACCACATTCCTATCTGGTCCATGTCTAAGTCCGGACAGCTTATGTACTTCTGCTTCATATGCAATGCTTCAAAGTAACTTACTTATGATTTCAAAGTTAAAATGCAAAAATGTCACAGAAGGCGTTTATTATTAGGCGATAAAATTAAAGAAGGAAGACATGACTTTTGTTTGCATTTAATAAAATATTCATATTCTCAATTAGTGTTTTTCTGAGTGATGAAAATTGCTAACCAAATGCTGACGGACGTTTCACTCTGTAAAGGCGAAGGAGATGTATTTCTGTAGTTTATTTAGTTTCTTCATTTGTCGATATGAAGTAACTGCTCTAAGTTCTTGATGACTCCTTTCAAGACATACATCCCACTGGGCCAACAGTGGTTGCAGTATGTCATAATAATTTAACAATCATGAATATAGAATGTTTCAACAATAGCTACAATAGTACAATGTGTCACTGAATTATGTATGTCAATCATGAATTACAAATTGCATGTTGGGCAGATAACGGTATTTTGCACTTGCTGATGTTGTGCAATACTGCTATCTCCTTACATTTATACTAGTCAAATTTTACACACCACAACAGTATTAAATCTTACATTGCTGTAATGAATGGCTTGGATGTACCGCATTCACTCCATGCACAGTTACTCACATAGAATATTACAGTACAATTTCCATTCCATCGCTTTCTTTTTTTTTCACCATCAGAACAGTGCACATGATACTTTCACTTGTTTCCAGAGATAGAACAACAGACGCTCTCAAGAAATGTAGCAAGTGCTCGTTTGGTTTCTAATGTTACATTTGTGACTATTTGGTAAGAAACATGCTATTTTTAGGCAGAAAACAGTAATTCTGCAATATTGTTCATAATGACCACCACCAATACTCCATATACAGATGCGACTGTCTTGTGTGTGTAAAGTACATCATGTGAGGCGATCAACTGGACCACTGAACAATTCAAATTATATGTCCAGCTCAAACTAGATGTGGGTACAATTTTGGTTTGCTGCGTACTTCGGCTGTCCAACATTATAGAACTGTCTATGGTTTATGGAAGGAGTAGGCCTCATTTCGCTGTGTTGTAGACTATGTGTCCCTCAATTGGGTCACAAAGTATTAATGGCTAATTTTAAGGTATTTTTCTTGTGTACTACAAAGCATAGTCTATGGCACATGTAGTACACTACAGATAGTGACTATGGACTGAGACTACTGTGGTGTCATTTGAAGAAAATTTAAAAAAAAGTTGCGTAGTAAAAATCAAATGTAAAAGTTGTACTGCATTTGCCTTACCGTAGTTATAGCCAGTGGGGCTATGCTCAAGTCAGCTGTAAGCTTGCTAATGAAAGCTCCAGGCTAAAAATTTTGTACAGATTTGACTAACAAGAATTGTTTAACTATCCAAACTCACTAGATCAAATACTGTTCTTAACCTGAAATAGTGTAACTGGGCACACACTGTAATTTCAAGAGACAATTTTGCATATCATTTGTATAAGCTGATTTGTAAAATATCCAAAACTAAATTTAAAAAAAATGATTGTTTTTATTGTTCAGCTGGTGCTTTCATATGTTAGCTTTTTGCCGGTGTGCTATTGTTTAGGATGAAGCCATAATTACGACTAATTGTGTCATGCAAGTAAAGCTTTCTTTGTTTTTATGCATACCATAATTACTAATTGGAAACCAAATTTGCCCTTAGCTTTCTCTGACACACTGACCATCTTCATCTTTAGGAATGTACGACTCAGTGACCGACTGACTGACGGTACCTAGTCCTAACAAAATTTTTGTAATGTACCAAATCATGTCTCGGGAAGACATTTTCTGCATGATAGAACATGACGCGATGATATCCATACATACCATGAAGTGTCCTCTCGAGAACGGGTAAACATGTATGATATGATATCATGCGAGGATTGGCTGATGACGAAAACTTCTTAATGTTTAAAGTTATCTAAGTGACTTCAAACGTTTTTGCTTGTTTAGGTGGCCAGCATACTTACGCAATATAAACTAAACAAATGTGCATTAAGAAGTGTGTGGTTTCATCTCAAAATGACTGCTCTTGACGTTTTTTTTTTTTTTTTTTTTTACGAGGGAAAAGTCTGTGTAAGCGTTTCTTATCCCAGGGAGATTGTTGAGTAGGACACGGTACATTCTTGTAGGTGTGGACCACGTCGGGATATTCTAACATTAACATTGTGTTGCTGACATTAAGTTTTCGGCTTTACTTTAGAGTATATCTTTACACACAAGGGACGCTACTACCTCAAAAGCGGAAATACATCATCGAAGTTCGAACGGGCTCGAGAATCTGGTTGATGACTTCTGACAAATGTTGAGTGTTTCCTAATTTACCTTGCCTTTTGGTTCATCATTAAAAAAGGCAAGTTCATGAACTTACGGCTCCTTACCTGAGTATTAAATATCGCGTAAATCTAGTTTCAAGAAATGCAAGAATTTGTTATAATTTAACATAAAAGGGCTGAAAAATTACATATGTTGACATTCTGAAAAATAATTGAAAATTGAAGTCAAATAACATCTTTCTAAAAAAAAAAAAATCCCGAAAACGAAAAAACAAATAAAAAATTAACATATTTCAAGATGTCTCTGATTTTATCTCAAAATACAAAGTACATGAAAGTATTATCGTTTTACCAATATTGATCTGTGGCAATGATCGGGTTAATAAAATATTTTAATAGTGATAACATCTTTGAACCTTTGCGCATGTTGTAGGTTCTTCACACTCATCCGGCAGTTACAGCTCAACATTAGAAATACGACAATATGGACATTTTTGTGATATTTTGCTAATGCTATAGCTCTATGGATTATTAATTGCCGCAAAATTATGATTTACTTGATCATGACCAAAGTCAAAGCATCCTTACACTTTTTCTAAGATCCCTTAATCTTAAGATAATGACTTTTCACGTTTTCAACAAGGTATAGGTAGGTTTACATCTTGCTTTCGAATTTCGAGAAGAGTCCTATGCAACAGTACTTCGAGCTGAAAGTAAGATTTTTACATGTCGACGATTTTGGGGTTATTTTGACATGTTATGGTTGTTGATTTCGTCATCAGCTACATTTTAGGCATTTTACAGCTCTTCAAACTTAAAGGACTGTTATAACTCAACGTTAGAAATAGAATTAAAAAAAAAATGTAGTAATTTTGGAATAACCGTCACATTTGTTAAGGGTATAGCCTCATGGATTAATAAAAAGTGGACCCAAATTGAGGAATTGTTCTTTCATTACGCAAGTCTTGAATATCGCATAGATAGAGATCCTGAATCGACGTAAAATGATGCAGTGTTCGAAATTGTCCCTAATTTAACAGAAGTTTCTTTTAAATAAGACGTTCGTAGAAATTTTTAACAAAAAGAGCACGAACGTATGGAAGATATTGGTATCCTGTACGTAATAGCAAAACATTCATACTTGAAAAAGCCTCTGAATTAAGTATTTAACATTTTTTATTTAGTATAAAGTTTTATAGATTTTTGTTAAATTAAGTATTTCTGACCGCTTCTCCAAGGTAGAAGTATGTTCAAACGTCGCTCACTTTTAAGCAGAATTGTAAGAGATCCTAAATTCTATACAGTGTTGTGGTTTTTATGATATTTTAATAACATAAATGACGTCATCAACAACACTTGATGTATTTTGTAAGTCGTTCACACTGCGAAGTAACGGTTATATCTCAATTGTTGGAAATAGAATTTCGAAGTTTAAATAGCAAAACATACATACTTGATGAAGTCTCTGATTTCATCTCGAAATAAATATTTTTGACGTTTGCTATAAGGTAGAGCTGTATTTAAACGTTGTTTATTTCAAAGAATTTGTCATGTAGCAGGACTTCCAGGAAAGTAATATATCGTATATTTTGTGAAGTATATACCATTCTGGGGTTTTTGTGGTACTTTAATAAGATTAATGACGTCATCAACAGCGTTTAATGCATTTTGGTGGTTTTTCACACTGATTGGAAGGTTATATCTCAACGTTGGCAATACAAATTTGAAAGTTAAGCAATCAAAAATTCACCAAATTCTGAATAGATATTTTCGTAAGCACATAGAGAAGATGTTTGTAGGCAGTTTGAATGAAGAGTCAGGAAGGGGAACGTGTGGGAAATATCAGTATCGTCATTTATATGGAAAGACACATACTTCGAGAGGCTTTGGATTTCAATTCAAAATAAATGTTTTAGACGTTTTTTTTTTTTCAAATTAAGTAGAAGTGTATTTAAACGTTACTCCTTGTTTCAAAGAGATTGTTCTGCGATAGGACTGCAAAAAGAAATATATGGTTCATTTTGTTAAGTGTATATCATATTTTCATGAGATAAATTATGTTATGAACCACGTGTTACGCATTTTATAGATCTTTCTCACTTACGGGAGAGTTATATCTCACTGTTGAAAATCGAATTTCGATGTCACAAAGAATAAAGTGTGTATCAATAAAAAATAAAGTTCAATTGATGTATTTTTAGATCATCACAAAACTCTTGAATATCGCGTAAATCGACATCCCAAATCCCATTTTTTTTTTCAAAGAGTTAAAAAATGTGTCTTATTTAACATTTTTGTTACGTGACAGTAGTTAAAGGTAAAGGAAAGACAAAGTAAATTACTTTCAATGGTAAACGTGTTAGGGCAATTCGAATACTTTAAGACCATTAATTACGTCATCACCTACGTTTTATGCTTGTTGTGGTTTATTCTCATTAAAACGGTTGTATCCCAACATTCGGTATACATATTTCACGTTCTAGCACATAGATAAACGATTTTGATTATATCTCAATGTTGAAAATACATATTCAAATAGCAAACACATTAAGGAAAGATTTTGTCATCAATTAGACATTTTGATGTCTAAATGTCTCATCAATTAAACAAATAGAGAAATACTCAGGAATTATTCGATTGTTACATAATTTGTCCATATTTCCTACCTCGATGACAATTTTGGTAAGGCTAATGGATTAATAAAAATAGAGGCAGATTCATTAATTTTGCGATTATTATAAAACTTTTTCATATCCCTTACTTAGGGACCCTTATGCAAAGTAATGTTTTATGCTCTTTGTGGTTTATTAACACACAGAAAAGAACGGTTATATATATCAACGTTTGAAATACGTATTTAAAAATAAAACACACTTAAGAAAGATTGAAGAATTTGGTGTAAATGACATTTTGGTAAGGCTAAACCCTAATGGATTAATCAAAATAGAGACAGATTTATGAATTTTTCGATCATTGCAAAAATCATTCAAATTTTATTTGGACCATTATTCGATGTTAAATAACATACAGCTCGAAATTATCTCTAATCAAACACGAAAACATTAAAAGGGATGTATTTGGACATTCTGAGAAAGACAACGACTAACTAATCGACAATTACCGGCATCCTTATTTAGAGAAAACACAAACTTTATTGACTCTTTTGATTTTGATTAATAAAAAGATACAAATTTCATGTATTCTAAAAGGTAGAAATGTATTAAAACTCTGGTTACGTCAATAAGACTGTTACTTGTTACTACATGTGACTAAAAGAAAGATATGGTACATTCTTTTCAAATTTAAACGTATTGGGGTTATTCGGATCTTTGAACAGTTTTAATGACGCCATCAACTGCGTTTTATGCCGATGGAGGTTTATTCACACAAAAAACGGTTACTTCTCAAAGTGAGAAACACATATTTTATGTTCGAGCACATTCTCAAAGGTAGGCGATTTTGGAATTAATTACACATTTTGGTGAGGCTAAAGCCCTATGGATTAATAAAAATCGAGGGAGATTCATAAATTTTCCGATCATTAAAAAACTTGTTCATATTCCTTACGTCGGGATCCTTAAATTAATATCAAGCCCAATCAATTGGAACACTTTTAATGACGTAGTCAACTACGTTTTATGCTTTTTGTGGTTTATTAACACAAAAACCGATTATATCTCAACGTTCGGTATACATATGTCAAGTTCGAGTACGTTCATAAATATAGACGATTTTGGAATAAATCACACATTTTGGTAAGGCTATAGCCTTATGGATTCATAAAAATAGAGCCAGATTCATCCATTTTCCGATCATTACAAAACTTGTTCATATTCCCAACCTCTGATTACTTATTCAAAATAAAATGATACCAAACTCGAAATTGTGTCGAACTGAAAACGAAAACATTAAAATGGGACAAATTCCGACATTCTGAGCAAAGACAACGTCTACCATATGGACGATATCTGCATCCTTACTTTAAGGACTTTATTTGAAAATAATAACTTTTCATGTATTCTGAAAGGTAGAGATGTAATAAAAACCTTCTTGTTTACACCTCACCGTTGGGAATAGAATTTCAACGTCACAAACAATAATATTTGTGATAATAAAAAATGAAATTGATGGAGTTTTCGATCAGTACAAAATGTGAATATCGCTTAAAACTACATCCTAAATTGTACAATTTTTTTCAAAGAGTTGAAAAATGTATCTAAATAAATATTTTTGTTACGTTACAGTAGTTAAAGCTAAAAGAGAGATGTAGTAAATCCTTTAAATGTAAAAGGTTCTGGGGTTATCCTGACATTTAAGAACCTTAAATGACGTCATCGTCTACGTTTATGCTTATGTGGTTTATGCACGTAAAGAAACGATTATATTTCAAAGTGCATTATTCATATTTCAAGTTTAAACACATTCGAAGACAGATGAATTTTTTCATAAATTAAACATGTCCAAGATCGTCCATATTCATTACCTCGATACCTTTATTTCATATAAAATGATATGCAACTCAAACCTGTCTCCACTGAAACAAGAAAACATTAAAACGTTGACATATGGTGACATTCTGAGCAAAGACAACGGCTAACGTATGGATGATATCAGCATCCATATCAATGGAAAATCACAAATTGGGGGCTCTTTTGATTTTATTTGAGAAGAATTACTTTTCATGTATTCTAGAAGGTAGTGATATATTAAAACTCTGCTTACATCAAGGAGATTGTTTTGTGAAAATAGTTAAAGCTAAAAGATAAATATTGAACATTCTCTTTAATGTAAAACGTGTTGAGGTTGTTCGAATATTCTCACACTTTCAATGACGTCATCAACTATGTTATATGCTTTTGGGGGCTTAATCAAACAAAAAAAAGTTGTATCTCAATGTCAGGTATACATATTAAAGTTCAAATACATTTGAAAGATTTAAATTTCACTTAAAAAACGTCATCAACTACGTTTTATGCTTTTGGGGTTTATTAACACAAAAAGCGGTTATATCTCAACACTCGGTATACATATTTCAAGTTCGAGTACATTCGAAAGATAGACGACTGTAACATAAATTAGCGATTTTGGTAAGACTGTAGCCCTATGCAATAAAATAAAATAGAGAGAAATTCAGAAAGTTTTTAGATTATTCAATATTCGGCAATATTTCGCCTTTATGCTGGATGTTGGCGAACCAGAGGCGGAATTCCATGTGACTTTAACAAAGCCGCGACTACTGCCTAAAAAGAAATGCCCCCTCACCCTGGCTTATTCAGAAGACCTGGCACGCAGTAGCAATTTGCAACACATTTTGTTTTTGAAATCTCTTACTATATTATCATATGTTCCAGTTGTAGAATCTATTTGAGGGTGGATTATGTACCTTCTGTCAACCTAATGAGATTTTTCTCATAACCCTTTTCTGTTTTTGGAACTTGACTTGTTTGTTAACTTTATTTGATCTTGCAAGACTCTACAATGTGCAGCTTCATGGTAAAAGTTACTTCTTGCTTTTTGCTCACAGTTATAGTATTAAACCTTCAAGGTAAACAATATGGTTACTGGACCATAATTGTTATTACTTGGAAAGTTTCTTCATTTTGATATTTTATACATCTCCCCACGGGTCTCACATTCCAGGCTGAGAGCCATGGTATTGGAAGTGTCCATATTTGGGACCCTTATGAGTAAAAGTACTTGTCTTCCTTGTTTCTTTACTTTTTTCTTTTGCTTATTCATCCCCTACACAGTAATGTTCACTCATGTTTATATGCCATTTGGTGTATTATGGTACATATCCTCTTGTATCTCCTCTGTTCTGCATCAACGACATTATTTAAATGTAAATAGGTATGTATATATCCTGTATATAGCTTATGGCTGGCCTTAGATTGTGTACATGTAACGCTAGAGGCCTTAGACAGAATAGGAAGAGGAGACAGGTTTTTACTTATCTGCATAATCAAAACAAAGATATTTACTTCATTCAAGAACCACATAGTTCTCATAATGACGAAAGGTGTTGGAAATCCGAATTCGTTGGTCATATTGTCTTTTGCCAGGGTTCAACAATTAGTCGCGGTGTTTGCATACTTTTGAAGCCTTCACTTGACTATACAATATGCAATACGTTTATTTGTAATCATGGACGCTTTCTCATCCTTCAAATTACCATTAAGCAGACGTTATTCACCTTTCTTTGTATTTATGGACCCAATGCAGATGATCCTGGCTAACTTAAGCTGCTCCATCGGAAATTACAAGATTTTCAGTTGGACTTTTGGATGGTAGGTGGCGATTATAATTTTGTTTTAACTTAGATTTTGATAAAATAGGGGGCATCAACGTACAAATTTTCGTGCCAGATATAAATGCATTAATATCATGACCTCATGATTGAATCATACGATGATCCTATCTAGGGCAATATGGTCGAGCATGGGTAAAAAAGGGCAAAATGTTTCCTTAATTTAGAAAGTGTCAATTAAAGTCGCAATAATAGCTTTAACGTAATTCGCAAACTTAAGTCGCACGAAGGAACCGATATTTGTAATAATACTGCAATTATTCGCACTTTGGTCGTTTTCTATGAAATTTGTATACGAGTGAAGGGTGTAATCCATCCATTCTTCTTGGTAATAAACGTTGTAGCAATCCTTTATCTCAAGAGGAGGCTGACACATGTGACGGTACATTTACTCCTAAGGATTGCTGGGAGGCCCTTAATTCTTTTAGTAATGGAAAATGTCCAGGGAGTGATGGCCTTACAGTAGAGTTTTACAAGACGTTTTGTCATAACATTGGGACCTTTGTTGTTAATTCTCTTAATTATTCTTGTCATAAGTTGGAGTTACCTTCTGAGCAGGGACGAGGTCTGATCACGTAAATTCCTAAACCACAAAAAGATCATTCTTTTAGTAAAGAACCATCGACCTATATCATTACTGAATGTAGACTATAAAATTGCTGCCAAGACATTAGTAAGTAGACTTAAAAAAGTTATTCCATCTGTTATTCCATCTGTTATTCACTGCAATCAAACTGGTTTTATTAAAAATAGTTTCCTCGGCGAGAATATTCTAGTTAATACTTGATTGTATCGATTATTGTAAAAAGATAGATGTACCAGGATTTTTACTATTTGTCAATTTTTGACCATATGTATTTTCGACTTACCTCTTGTAAAAGGATTGTTTATTATGGGAAAGGGAATACCAATAAGTCAGTGTGCCGGTGACACAACTATTTTAATTGATGGCACCCGCGATAGTTTAAGTGTTGTTTTCAAATTTTTCATAGGTTGAAAAATCCTTCTCGTTTAAAAGTTAAGTATGAAAAGACCAATATCTTTCCATTAGAACCATTAAGTGTTGAAAATCCCTTTTCTAAACGAGTTTAATTTTGCTTGGACTCTTGGCCCTGTTACTGTTTTTGGTGTTACTTTTGACAATCATGGAGATAATTTATTCCATCTAAACAATACCCTAAAGCTGAAGAGTAAGTTAAATTATGGTCTGATAGAGACTTAACGCCTATAAGCAGAATTAATGTTATTAAAACTTTCGCCCTTTCTAAGCTGGTTTACCTATTTCAAGAATTGCTTAGCACCCCGGTTACCTTCATGAAAGATTTGGAAGCTTCTTTTTCGTTTCATCTGGTCAGGAATACCAGGCAAAATACAAAGATCTACTTTAATTAGTCCCTTGGACCCGGGTGGTCTGGGAGCTCCCCCCCCCCCACATTAATCCTTTTATTAGTGGTCTAAAATGCACATGGGTAAAAAGATGTACTGATAATACCACTTCTACCTGGAAACTGTTCTTTGACTGTCATTGCAATAATATGGCAAGCCACTTCTATTTTCTGTAACTACCAATCAAAAGATTTAACTATTGATAGTGATTTTACAAGCGATGTCCGTGAGGCTTAATCAAAGTATAGTTTTCGTTATCCAGTAGCAAATTTGAAAATGAAATTGTTTGGAATTATTCACTGATAAGAAATAGTAATGAAATTGTATTTTATGATTATATGTATGCAAAACTTGCTGGGATTATTTCGATTTTTTTTCACATTTTAAAAGACGCCATCAACGACGTTCTATGCTTTTTGTGGTTAATTAAAAAATTGCAAGGGTGCAAGAATTATAACCATAGACCTTGAGTCAGATGCTTTCCCTTTTTCAGTCTTCTACGGTATTTTATCTGCTATTTCTAGAGAATGGGTAGAGCCTTTAAATTTACGTTACATGACAAATGTAAATGACGGTTTAGAAGACATTCTTCAAGATACTCCATATCTATCTCGTCAAATCTACAAGCATTTAATTAAGACTATCGCTACTCCCCCTGTTGCCTTTTCGAAGTGTGACGAAGTTTTTCAGTGGGGTCAATCTCAATGGCAAACCATTTGTAGGATTCCTTCACCGCTTGCAAAGAAAGTAAAGTTGGTTACTTTCAATTCCGTTTTATTCACCGAATCCTCGGCACAAATTTCCGTCTTTCTCGAATGAACATTGTCTCCAACCCACTCAGTACCTTTTGTAATGAGCAGATTGAATCTTCAGAGTTTTGAATTGTTTTGAATTGTTTTTGGATTGCAGCATTACATCAAATTTTATTTTGGACGCAGAGCAAAGCATATTAGGCAGACTCTTTGTATTCTATGAAGAAGATTTATTTTTTGGATACAAATTCTATTGGAGACACCCTAATAATTTTCTCATCTTTCATTTAAAATATCACTTTTTTGAAAAGAAATTGAATTTTCAGCTGCCCAACGTAAATGAATTTTTACACAAATTTAAATGTGATATACAAGTTGAAAAAGAAATTGGAAAATGAAAAGTACGTCACACAATATCCTGTGATAGCCTACATTCTGCATTTAGAAACTGTATGATTCTTTTCCAGTGACTATATTTTGCGATGTATGAAATTTAACGCCTTACGTCCATTGGAAAACAGTATGTGAATAAACTGAAAGTTTATAATTTAATCTGGAAGAAAGATTTGGGGAATGAATTTATATTTACGAGAATAGTTGATATGCGCATATTTCGTAAGTACTTTTGATTTCGTTAACTGTCCTATATAGAATACTGATACACAAAAAAAAAAAAAGAGGATGAGAAAAAAAAAGAAACTATGTTGTATGCTTTTTGGGGTTCATTCAAACAAAACAAGATTATATTTCAACGTCATGGATACATATTACAAGTTCGAATACATTGGAAAGATAGACGAGTTTAACATAAATTAGCTATTTTGGTAAGGGTATAGCCTTATGCATTAAAAAATAGAGACAGATTCAGGAACTTTTAGATTATAACAAAAGTCGCACTTATCTCCTGAATCGGTATCCCTATAAGGTGAAAAAAAAATCACGTTTGAACCTGTCTCTAATCAAACAGGAAACCAATAAAAAGGGCCATGTTTTGACATTTGAAAGAATACTACGGCCAACGTATGAACGATATCGCCATCATTATTTAATTGCAAACACAAACTTGAGGAACTCGTTTGATTCTATTTCAAAATAATTATTTTTTATGTATTTTAAAAGGTAAAAAAAGTATTCAAACTATGAGTAAAGGAGATTGACACGTGACAATCGTGTCAGCTAAAAGAAAGATATAGCACATCCTTTTTAATATAAAACCTGTGAAAGATTTCACCCTTAAAATTTTGCATCAACTACGTTGTATCCTTTTTGTGGCTTATTAAAACCAAAAAAAAGGGGGGTTTTATCTCAACGTTAGGTATACATATTAAAGTTCGAACACATTCGAAAGAAAGACTATTTTAACATCTATTAGCTATTTTGGTAAGACTATTGCTTCATACATTAATAAAAATAGAGACAGATTTAAGATCAAGAGAAATTTTTAGATTATTACGAATATCCATATTCATAATTTGAAAAGAATTACTTGCCACGTATTCTAGACGGTATTGATATATTAAAACTCTGCTTCCCTAGAGTAGATTGTTGCGTGACGCTAGTAAAAGCTATAAGAAAGATATAGTACATACTTTTCAATGTAAAACCTATCGAGGTTATTCCATCCACATCGATGGAATATCACTCTTTAGGGACTCTTTTGATTTTGTTTGAGAAGATTTGATTTTGATAAATTCCAGCCTGTAGTGTGATATTGAAAATCTACTTACCTCAAGGAGATTGTAACGTTAAAGCTAAAAGAACGTTACAGTACATTCTTTTCAATGTATGACCTGTCTTGGTTTTTTCGTACATTTTTACACTTTCAAAGACGTCATCAACTACGTTGTATGCTTTTTGTGGTTTATTTAAGAAAAATGTTTTATTTGATTATTAGGTATACATATTACAAGTTCGAATACGTTTAAAAGATAGACGATTTTAACATACATTAGATATTTTGATAAAGCTATAACCTTGTGCCTTAGTAAAGACACAGACAGGTCCGGAATTGTTAGTTTATAAAAAGGATCGTCCATCTTCATTAGCTCGAAACCCTTATTTGATATCAGATGATATTCAGCTCGAACCTGTCTCTAATAATACAAGAAAACATTAAAATGGGACATATTTTGACATTCTGAACAAAGACAGCAGCTAATGTATGGATGATATCTGCATCCTTATTCAGTAAAAAACACACTTCATGGACACTTTTGATTTTATTTGGTATACCTATTTTCACTTCTAACACATTCGAATATAAAATATTTTGGCACAAATTAGACATTTTGGTCCATGTTCCTTACCAACTCACCCTTGTTGGATGTAAAACAATACGCAGCTCGCAATTGTCTCCAAAAGATAGAAAAAATTTAAAAAGGACATATTTTGATATTCTGAACAAATACAACGGCAAACGTATGGAAGATATCGACACTCTTATTCAATAGAAAAGACATACTCTAGAGACTCGTTTGATTTCATTTGAAAATAATTATTTTTCATGTATTCTGGAAGGTAGAGATGTATTAAAAGTCTCTGCTTACGTCAAGGAGATTGTTACCTGACAGCAGTACTGTTAAAGCTTTGTGAAATTTGTAACACATTGTTTTCAGTATAAACCGTTTTGGATTTATTTGAATATTTTAACACTTTCAATGATGTCATCAAATACGCTTTATGATTTTTGTGGTTTACTCATACCAATGAAGAAACGGATACATCCCAACGTTCGATATTCATATTTATATTTAAACATGAAACACATTACTAAAGAAAGACGATTTTGGCATACATTAGACATTTTTTTAGGCTATAGGTTTATGGATTAATAAACACAGACAGATTCAGGATTTTTGCTATCATTACAAAAGTCGTCCATATTCCTTACAACGGAACCCTTGATCGATATAAATGATATCCAGCTCGAAACTGTCTTTAATCAAACAAGAAAACATGAAAAAGGGACATATTTTGACATTCTGAGCAAAGACAACTGCTACCGTGTGGACGATATCGGCATTCCTATTTCAACAAAAAATCACACTTCATAACTCTTTCAATTTCATTTGAAAAGATTTACTTTTCATGTATTCTAGAAGGTAGAGACAAGATACTGTAAATAAATACGCTGACAATAATACGTGACAATAGGTACAGCTAGTACTTTCTTTTTAATGGAAAGCATGTTGGGGTTATTTGGATATTTTAACACTTTTATTGACGTCCTCAACTACGTTTTATCCTTTTATAGCTTAAAAGAAACGGCTACACAAAACGTTAGGTATACATATTTGTTGGTTAGAACACATTCAAAAATAAAATATTTCAGCATAAATTAAACATTTTTGATAGAAAAAAAATAACGATCATTACAGAATTCGTTTATATTCCTTACCTCGAGACCTTTATTCGATGTCAAATGATATACAGCTCGAAATTGTCCCTAATAAAACAAGAAAACATTAAAATTGGACATTTTTTAACATTCTAAGCAAAGACAACGGCTAACGTATAGACGATATCAACATTCTTATTCAATGGAAGATCATACTTTATGGAATGTTTTAATTTTATTCAAAAATAATTCCTTTCTATGTTTTTTTTTTCGTTGAATCACACACACACGCACGCACACACACACAAAACATTTATATGTCAAAGTTAGGAATAAATGGTTTAAGTTCGAACACAGTCGGAAAGATAGGCAATTTTGACATCAAGTACACATTTTGGTAAGGCTATAGTCTTATGGATTAATCAAAATAGGGACAGATTCATAAATTTTTCGACCATTACAAGTTCTTCTAAATTCCCTACATTGAGACATTCGATATAAACTGATGTATAAATCGAAATTGTTTCTAATCAAACAAGAAAAAATGAAACTGGGAAATGTTTCTGACGTTCTGAACGAAGAGGATGGCGAACGTATGGACGATATCGGAATCCTTATTCAAAAGAAAACACTAACTTTAGGGACCCATCTGATTTCATTTCAAATTTTATTTTGCGTGTATTCTAGAAGGTACGGATATATTAAAACTCTGCTTACGACAAGAAGCTTAAAGAAAGTTATATTACATTCTAAGTGTAAACCTTGTTGGGTTAATCCTCATATTTTAACACCTGTAACTGACTTAGATTACATTTGCACTGGACAAATTGTCATTACAAAATACTCCGTGAATTATTCTGTTGTTTTGGCATGGTGTATACTCAAAGTTAATTTATCATAGAGTGTTATTTTGTACATGTAAGAAATTGCAACATATCCACTATAAAAGAGAAAGAGGTGTACAGATGATCCTGTTTTTCACGTCATCTTAGTGTGCAACAAATACGAGAACAATATAACATTTGACTTAATCCTGATTTATTTATGATACAGAAAACATTCATCGATTGAGGATAAACTAACAAAAGAGTTTAGGTTTCTTTCGTCTATCTTTCGAATGTGTCCTAACTTGTAATATGTATACCTAACGTTGAGATTCAACTTTTTTTTTTAATAAACCACCAAAAACATGCAACGTCGTTGCTGACGTCTTGTAAAATGTAAAAATATCCAAATAATACCAGCACGTTTTTCATTGAAAAGAATATGTTATATCTTTCGTTTAGATTTAACTAGTGTAACGTAACGATCGCCTTGAGATAAGCAGTGTTTTAATAATCTCTGCCCTCTAGAATACATGAAAAATAATTACTTTGCGATGAAATCGAAAGAGTCCCTTAATAATGTGTTCGAAGTTTAGCCATTTTGTCTTATCGTTAAGATATAACCATACCTTTGTATGGTTAAACAAAAAAGCATGTAAAATAATTATTTTCGAATCAAATCAAACGAGTCTCTACGTGTGTGTTTTCTTGTTGAATAAGGATGCCGATATCGTCCATACGTTAGCCGTTGTCTTTGATCAGAATGTCAAAACATTCACTTTTTAAATGTTTTCTTTTTTGATTAGAGACTATTTCGACTATCGAACAAGGATGCCGAGGTAAGGCATATGGACGAAGTTTGTAATGATCGAAAAAATTATTAATGTGTCTCTATTTCTATTAATCCATAAGGCTGTAGTCTTACCAAAATGTATAATTTATGCCAAAATCGTCAAACTTTCGAATGTGCTCGAACTTGAAATATGTATACCGAACGTTGAGATATAACAGTTTTTTTTTTTTTTTTAAACCACAAAAAACATAAAACGTAATTGATGACGTGTTAAATATTAAATAACCCCACACGTTTTACATTGAAAATCTTTCTTTTAGCTTTTACTAGTGTCACGTAACAATCTTGAGATAAGCAGAGTTTTAATATATCAATACCGTCTAGAATACATGAAAAGAAAAATCTTTTCAAATAAAATCGAACGAGTTCCTTGAGCAGAGGAAGGGGGTGTTATAAGATGGAGATCTATCGAAAACTCTCTCTTTGAAACCTACCAGTTGCTGACAGCAATCTCTTTTGTGTGTTGTTCTTGATGATTCAATAGGCTTTAGAGGTGTTAAGTAATTACAAGTGGGAGATGACTGCTGCTACATCCCCTTGCCTTGACATTGCCAGTCGCTTAAGCTGTAAATTAATTTGAGGGTTTCGACGCGTTTGAACGCTATTTACAACATACTTGTCTAGTTCCCTACAACTTGCTCAATATGAGGGTGTCTTTTAGATCATGCGAGCGAATGCGAAAATAAGTCAAAACCCGACGGTAAAGTTTAGTTTTATACTTCTTGTGCTCATTTGCATAGATCATGAGCATTGGTTAATAGCAAGCATCATTAGGTTTCTTGGCAATAAACAGTCATTTGGAATGTCAGAACAGTGTTTTGTACTTGACTGTCTGTAACTAATTAGACATTAACGCATTCCTTTAAATAATCCTTCTTGTTGGGTTGGCTGTAGGTATGAATGGGCAGATGAGGTTGCCGAGATATTAGACAAAGGTTTTTCAATGCCCTTTATTTCAAATAATTCCCAATGGAAGATTAAGTCTCTACTCTTTGGTTAATCTAATTGGATTGGCTTAAATTAAAGTTTTCGATGGGTCTCCATCTAATAACACCTTCCTGCCTTAAAGGGGAAATCAGGGTTTATTTTCACAATTTATTTCACTACAATTCCCCACCGGTATGATTTGTAACTAACAAATATGATCAAGATTATCTGAGGAGGTGGGGCGTTCTATTTAGTACAGTAAACAAAACATCAAACGAAGTCCCGGCGTGAGTGAACAGCTGTATGGTTTGCACATACGAGTAATTTCCATTCGCGAAGACGCACAGCATGGGAACCGTACACTTTCGGTTATGTTTATTCATATAACGTCATCTCAGTCTTACGCTGTGATTGGTCATAGTATAGAGGAGGCTGTCTTGTCTTGTACGTTTATTTTTTGTACCCGACAAACATTACGAGTTCTCATTCAACCGTAATTAATGCAATAATTACCGTTTCTTCTTCATTCAAACACCTCCCCAACGTCTCTATATTTCGGTGAACAATCAGGTCAAAAAGAAAAATCAACTAAACGTGAATTTTCTCAGTGAAACCCTGATTTCTATTGAATAAGAATGCCGATATCGTCCATACGTTAGCTGTCGTCTTTGCTCAGAATATTAAAATATGTCCCTTTTTAATGTTTTCATGTTTTAGTAGAGACAGTTTGAGAAGGATATCATTTTATATCAAGTAAGTGTATCGTAGTAATGAATATTGAAGAATTTTGCAATAATCTAAAAATTCAAGAATTTGTCTCTATTGTTAATAATGCACAGAGTTATAGTCTTACCAAAAAAACTAATTTATGCCAGAATCGTCTATCTTTCAAATGTATTCGAACTTGTAATATGTATACCTAACGTTGAGATACAACCTTTTTTTGTTTGAATAAACCCCAGAGCCATACACCGTAGTTGATGGCGTCATTGAAAGTGTTAAAAAATCCGAATAACTCCAACAGGTTTACATTGAAAACAGTGTACTATATTTTCCTCTAGCTTTAACTAGTGTCACATGAACATCTCCTTGAGGTAGGCAAGGTTTTAATATATCTCTACAGTCTAGAATACATAAAAAGTAATTATTTTCAAATAAAATCAAGAGAGTCCCTAAAGTGTCTGTTTTCTATTGAATGAAGGTGCCGATATCATCCATACGTTCGCCGTTGTCTTTGCTCAGAATGTCGAAATATTTCCCTTTTTAATGTTTTGTTGTTTTATTAGAGACAGGTTCGAGCTGGATATCATTAAAATCAAATAAGGGTATCAAGGTAGTGAATATTGACGAAATGTGTAATAATCTTAAAATTCATGAATTTCTCTCCATTTTTACTAATGTATAAGGCTATATCCGTACCCAAATAGCTATAGTAATTGATGCCAAAATCGTCTACATTTTTCAATGTGCTTGATCGTTAAATATGTATTTCTAACGTTGAAGTATTACCGTTGTTTTTATGAATAAATCCCCAGACCATACAACGTATTGGGTGAAGTCTTTGAAGGTGTTAAAATATTCGAATAACCTCAGTGCGGTTTACATTTAAAAGAATGTACTATATCTTTCTTTTAACTTTAACTAGTGTCACGTAACAATCTCCTTGAGGTAAGCACAGTTTTAATATATCTCTACCGTCTAGAATAAATAAATAAAAAGTAATTCTTCTCAATTAAAATCAAAAGAGTCCCTAAAGTGTCTGTTTTCTATTGAATAAGGATGTCGATATCGTACATGCGTTAGCCGTTGTCTTGGCTCAGAATGTCAACATTTGTCCCTTTTTAATGTTTTCTTATTTTAGTAGAGACAGGTTCAGAGACAGGTAGACAGTAGAGACAGGTAGAGACAGGTAGAGACAGCTGGATATCATTTTATATCGACCTTTAATGGTGTCGAGGTAATGAATTGGAACGAATTTTGTAATAATATAAAAAATTCATGAACCTGTCTCTATTTTCATTAATACATAAGGCTATAGGGTTACCAAAATAGCAAAATTATGTCAAAATCGTCTATCTTTACGAATGTAATTGATTTTGAAATATCTATGGCGAACATTGAGATGTAACTGTTTCTTCAGGAGAATAAACCAAAAAAGCATAAATTATAGTTAATGACGTTATAAAAAGTGTTAAACTATTCGAGTAACTCCAAGACGTTTTACATTGAAAAGAGTGTGCTGTAGAAAAAAGATACCGATATCGCCTTAACGTTTTTAACTTTTCAGAATGTCAAAACATGCCTCATGGATTAATTAAAATAGAGACAGATTCATGAATGTTTCGACTACTACAAAATTAATCCATACTCCTTACCTCGAGACCTTTTATTCAATATAAAATAAGATTGTAATTAAATAATTGCTTTTCATGTATTGTAGGAGGTAGAAATATTTTGAAACTCTGCTAACGTGAAGAAAATTGTTACGATACAGTCGTTTATTCTATAACAGTCGTTTAATCTATAAGAAATATATAGTACATTATTTTAAAAGTAAACAATTTGGGGGTTATTCCGATATTTGAACACTTTAATGACGTTTTTTGTTGGATCAAACAAAGAAACGATTATATCTCAACGTGAGAAATTCATATTTATAGATCAAATACATAGGGAAGAATAGACGATTTTGTAGAGCAGAGACAGAGTCATGAACTTTTAGATTATTAGAAAATTAGCCCATATTTCCTGCATCGAGATTCTTATTCGATGTAAAAAGCTCAAAATCGAAATTGTCTCTAATAAAACAAGAAAACAATAAACAGGGACATGTTTTGGTATTTTGAACGAACACAACGGCGAACGTATATACGATATCGGCATCTTTATTCAACAGAAAACGCACACTTCAGAAGCTCGTTTGATTCCATTGAAAATAATTATTTTTCAAGTTTTCTAGAAGGCACAAATATATTAAAACTATGCTTACGTCGAGGAGAGTGTCAAGTGACAGTCGTTTCAGCTAAAATAAAGATATAGCACATTCTTTTCAATGTAAAACCTATTGGGGTTATTCGAATAGTTTTAAACTTTTAATGATGTCATCAACTATGTTTCATGCTTTTTTTGTTTCTTCTCACAAAGAAACAGTTATGTCTCAACGGTCGGCACATATATTTCAAAATCAATCACATTCGGTAAGATTTTGGCATAAATTACTGTAGCTATTTCGGTAAGGGTATAGCCTTTTGCATCAATGAATTAGAGAGGTAGATTCAGAAATTTTTCGTTTTTTTACAACGATCGTCCATATTCATTAGCTCTATACCCTTACAGTTCGATATGAAACTATACCCAGCTCGAAAGTAGCTCTAATCAAACACAGAAAGCATTAAAAAGGGACAAATGTTGACATTCTGAGCAAAGACAATGGCTAACATATGGATGATATCGGCATCCATATTCTGTGAAAATCACACTTTAGAGACTCTTTTGATTTAATTTTTAGAAGAATTACTTTTCATGTATTTTGGAAGGTAGTGATATATCAACCTCTGCTTACCTCAAAGAGGATTGTTACGCGACGCTAGTTAAGGCTAAAAGAAAGATACAGGAATGTTGGAAATAAAATGTTGATGTTTAAATTGAAAAACGTACATTTGATAAAGCCTCTGATTTCGTCTCAAAATAAATATTTTTCACGTTTGTTACCAGGTAGAGGTGTATTTAAACGTTGCTTGTTTCAAACAAATTGTTCTGTGGCAGGACTTCTAGGAGGGTAATATATCGTACATTTTGTGAAGTGTATACAATGCTGGGCCTTAAGTAATACTTTGCTAAGATTAGTGAAGTCATCAACAGCGTTTAATGCATTTTGTTGGGTTTTCACACTGATGGGAAGGTTATAGCTCAACGTTAGAATAAGAAAAAGTGAAAGTTAAACAAGAAAAAGATCTAGTTGATTTTCACCACTTGAATAGATGTTTTCGTAAGCACATAGAGAAGATGTTTGCAGGCAGTTTTAACGAAGAGCCTGGAGGGGGAACGTGTGGGAAATATCAGTATCGTCATTTACATAGAAAGACACATACTTGAAGAGGCGTCGGATTTCATCTCAAAATAAATGTTTTAGACGTTTTCTAAAAAGTAGAAGTGTATTTGAACGTTTCTCATTGTTTCAAAGAGATTGTTCTGTGACAGGACTGCAAAAAGAAATATATGGTACATTTTGTTAAAGTGTATACCATATTTTCATGAGATAAACTATGTCATGAACCACGTGTTACGCACTTTATAGCTCGTTCACACTGACGGGATGATTATATCTCACCGTTGGAAATAGAATCTCGACGTCACAAACAATAAAGTATTGTGTGTGTTTATTGTGTATATTAATAACAAATAAAATCAAATTGATGAATTTTCAGATCATTACAAAACTCTTGAATATCACTTAAAACGACATCCCAAATTGTTAATTTTTTTTAAAGAGTCACAAAAATGTGTCTAATGTATATTTTTGTTACGTGACAGTATTTAAAGCTACAAAGACAAAGTATATTATTTTCAATGATAAAAGTGTTGGCTCAAATCGGATATTTTCTAAAACCTTTAATTACGCTATTAACTACGTTTATACTTTTTGTGCTTTATTCTCACAAAAAACGGTTACATCTCAACATTCGGTAGACATATTTCACTTTCAAGCACATTCGATAGATAGTCTATTTTGGTTATATCTTAACGTTAAAAATACATTTTTATATATAAAACACATTAATGAAAGATAGACGATTTCGGCATCAATTAGACATTTAAATGTCTAATTGATGCCGAAAATAGAGAAAGATTCAGGAATTATTAGATCGCTACAAAATTCGTTCATATTTCCTATCTTGGAAACCTTATTAAATGTAAAATGACATACATCTTGAAACCAGAAAACATTTAAAACGGATAAACTTCGATATTCTCGAAAAGACAACGACTAACGTGTGAACGTTATCGGCATCCCTATTCAATAAAAAAACATATACTTTAGAACTCTTTTAATTTCATGTAAAAGTTATTATATTTCATGCATTCTAAAAGGTGGAGATATCATAAAACCCTGCCTATGCTTTTCAATCTTAACTGCGTCGGGGTTAATGGGATATTTGAACACTTTTAATGACGTCATAAACTTCGTTTCATGCTGTTTGTGGTTTATAAACACATAGAAATTTTATATATCAAAGTTAGAAATACGAAAATAAAACATATTTAAGAAAGATAGACGAATTTGATATAATGACAATTTTGGTAAGGATTATGGATTAATAAAAATCGAAACTGATTCATAAATTTTCCGATCATTATAAAGTTCATTCATATTCCTTAGATAGGGCCCTTTTAAATTAAAATTTAATTTAATTTTAAATAATATACAGTTCGAAAATGTCTCTAATCAAAGAAGAATGCGTTTAAAAGGGATGTATTTTGACATTCTGAAAAAAAAACAACGACTTACGTATGGACATTATCGGCATCCTTATCTAAGAGAAAACACAAACGTTAGGGACTCTTTTGATTTCATTTGAAAAGAATCATGTTTCATGTATTCTAGAAGGTAGAGATGTATTAAAACTCTGATTACTTCATTAACATTGTTACGTGATACTAGATGATGCTAAAAGAAAGATACAGTACATTCTTTTCAATTTTAAACGTGTTGGGGTAATTCCGATATTCGAACACTTTTAAAGACGTCATCAACTACGTTTTGTGCTTATGGTGGTTTATTCACACAAAAAACGGTTACATCTCAACGTGAGGTATACATATTTCAAGTTCTAGCACATTCGAAAGATAGACGATTTTGGTGTAAAATTACTCGTTTTGGTAAGGCTACAGCCTTATGGATAAATAAAAATAGAGACAGATTTATAATTTTCTGATCATTACAACACTTGTTCATATTCCTTACCTCGACTTCTTTTTCGAAATAAAATGATATAAAGCTCGAAATTGTCTTTAATAAAAAACGAAAACATTAAAATGGGACATATTCCGACATTCTGAGCAGAGACAACGTCTACCGTATTGACGATATCTGCATCCTTATTCAATAGAAAACATATACTTTAAGGACTGTTTTGATTTCATTTGAAAAGAATCATTTGTCATGTATTCTAAAAGCTAGAGATGTATAAAAACTCTGATTACGTCAGTAACATTTTTACGTGATACTAGATAAGGCTAAAAACATGTAGTACTTTCTTTTCAATTTTAAACGTGTTGGTTTTCTTCGGGTATTTGAACACTTTAAAGACGTCATCAACTACGTTTTATTATTTTTGTAGTTTATTTTCAGGAAAATGTTCTGTGATAGCACTTCAGGAAAGTGTTATATCGCACATTTAATGAAATGTATATGATGCTGGGCTTTTAGTAAGACTTTAATAAGATAGATGACGTCATGAACAACGCTTATTGCATTTTGTCGACTTTCCACAGCAATAGGACGGTTATATCTCAACGTTGGAAACAGAAATTTAAGTGTTAAACAATAAACAATCTAGTTGGTTTTCCCCGAATTCCGAATAGATGTTATTGTAACGGCATAGTCTTGTGGATTTCTAAAAATAAAGATAAATTGATATTTTTTTATCATTATGAAAGTGTTAAATATTGCGTGAATCGAGATTTTAAATCTATATGACATGAAGCAGATTTCAAAATTCTTTCAATTTCAACAAGAAACACATTTTCAAAGGAAATGTTTGTAGGCAGTCTGACGAGCCTGGAGAAGGGGAACGTGTGTGAAATATCGGCATCAATATTTAATAGAAAATCACATACTTCAGTCGTCGAAATGTATATCTTGCAATAAATGTTTTTTTTTTTTTTTGGGGGGGGGGGCGTTTTCTACAATGTAGAAGTGTATTCAAACTTTGCTCATTGTTTCAAAGAGATTGTTCTGCGACAGGACTGCAAAAAGTAATATATGGTACATTTCGTTAAGTGTATACCATATTTCCATGAGATAAACTATGTTATCTACCACGTTTTACGCATTTTATAGATCTTTCACACTGACGAGATGTTTATATCTCACCGTTGGGAAAAGAATTTTGACGTCACAAACAATAAAATTTGTGTTAGTAAAAGTAAAGGCAAATTAAGGAAGTCTTCAATCATTACCAAAGTCTTGAATATCGCCTAAAACGACATCCTAAATTGTTCAATTTTTTCAAAGAGTTAAAAAATGTATCAAATTTAACACATTTGTTACGTAACAACACAAAACGTAACGGTAAATAAGAACTCCATAACTTTTAGGTAAAATTTTACACACAGTTAATGTAAGTCTGACATTGTGTATATCACAATTTTACTAAAATGTAGTAAAATTTACCAAAATTATGTTGAATTTACATATACTCTTTACATTAATTATATGTAAAATTTATGGAGTTCTAATTTAACATAACTTAGGTAAGCAGTATATGTAAAATCTACATTATTTAGGTCAATTTTACTACATTTTAGTAAACTTGTTAGGTACACAATGTAAGACTTACATTAACTGTGTGTAAAATTTTACCTAAAAGTTATGGAGTTCTTATTTTACCGTTACGTTTTGTGAGTGAATCGTTAAAGCTAAAAGAGGGGTGTAGTAAATTCTTTAAATGTAAAAGGTGCTAAGGTTATTCTGATATTTTAGAGCCTTAAATGACGTCATCGCCCATGTTTTATGCTTTTGTGGTTTATTCACATAAAGAAACGGTTGTATCTCACCGTCCAGTATACATATTTCAAGTTCAAACACATTCGAAGATAGACAATATTTTTTCATAAATTAGACATTTTGGTAAGCCAATAGCCTTATCATCCACGGTCGTCCACATTCATTACCTCGATACCCTTATTTTATATAAAATGATATGCAGCTCAAACCTGCCTCTAATAAAAAATAACACATTAAAACGTTGACATGTTGTGACATTCTGAGCAAAGACAACGGCTAACGTATGGACGATATCGGCATGCATACCAATAGAAAATAACCCTTTACGGGCTCTTTTGATTTTATTTATAAGAATTACTTTTCATGTATTCTAAATGGTAGTGATATATTAAAAACTCTGCTCACCTCAAGGAGATTTTTTACGTCACACTTGTTCAAGCTGAAAGAAAGATATTGTACATTCTTTGCAATGTAAAACATGTTGGGGTTATTCGGATATTTTCACACTGTCAATGATGTCATTAACTATGTTATATGCTTTTGGGGGTTTAATCAAATAAAAAGGTTGTACCTCAACGTTAGGTATACATATTACAAGTTCGAATAAATTCGAAAGATAGACGATTTTAACATAAATTAGCTATTTTGGCAAGGCTATAGCCCTATGCATTAAAAAAATAGAGACAGATTCAGAATTGTTTAGATTATTCAGAATTCGCTTTTCTGCGGGAAGTTGGCTAACCAGGGGCCGAATTCCATATGACTTTAATATAGCGACGACTACTGCCGTAGAAAAGGCCTAGTAAGAAGTGCCCCCTCACCCTGGCTTTTTCAAAAGAACTGACACTCTGTAACAATTTGCAACACATTGTGGTTTTGAAATCTCTTATACATTATAAAATGGTCTAGTTGTAGAATCTATATGAGCGGTGGATTATGTATCTTCTGTCAACCTAATGAGATTTTTCTCATAACCCTTTACTGTTTTTGGAACTTGGATCCTTATTTAACTAATTGGTTGATCTTGAAAGACTCCACAATGTGCAGCTTCATTGTCAAACCTACTTCTTGCTTTTTGTTTACAGTTAAATTTTTTGATAGTATTAAACCTTCAATGTAAAAAATATGGTTACTGGATCATCATTGTTATTACTTGGAAAGTATCTTCAGTTTGATATTTGCACATCGCCCCATGGGTCTCACATTCTAGGCTGAGAGTGTGTTTGGATGTGTCCATCTTTGGGACCCTTACGAGTAAAGGTACTCGCTTTCCATGTTTCTCTACTTTTTCATTATATTTTTCCTTCTCTTATCCATCCTCTGCACAGTAATGTTTACTCATGTTTGTACGCTATTTGGTATATTATGGTCCATATCGTCTTGTATCTCTTCTGCATCACTGAGATTATTTTTTGCTTAAATAACTATAAATATATCTTGTACATAGCTTATGGCTAAACTTAAATTGTGTACATATAACGCTAAAGGCCTCAGGCAGATTAGGATGAGGAGACAGGTTTTAACTTATCTCTAATACAGGTATTTACTTTATTCAAGAACCACATAGTTGTCATAATGACGAAAGGTATTGGAAAGCCGAATGGGTTGGTCATATTGTTTTTGCCAGGGTTCAACAATTAGTCGCGGGGTTTGCATACTTTTGAAGCTGTCACTTGACCATACAATCTGCAGTACGTTTATTTGTGATCATGGACGCTTTCTCATCCTTGAAGTTGCAATTAAACTGACGTTATTCACCCTTGTTTGTGATTATGGACCCAATGTAGATGATTCTGGCTTTTTTCAGTGGGACTCTTTGGTGGTAAGTAGCGAGTTTAATTTTGTTTTTAACTTAGATTTTGATAATAGTCGTCTGTCCCCGTACACATTTTCGTGCCAGAGATAAATGCATTCACATGCATTGCCCTCATGATTGAATCATAAGATGATACGATCTAGGGCAAGATGGGTCGAGCAGGGGGAAAAGCACAAAATTTTCCTTAATTTAGAAAGTCGCAATAAAAGGTTTAACGTAACTTGCCAACTCAAGTCCTAGGAAGGACACAATATTTGTAATAATACTGCAATTATTCGCACTTTGGCAGTCTTCTAAGGAACTTTGTGTACGAGTGAAGGGTGTAATCCATCCATTCGTTTTTGGTAATAAAATTTGTAATAATCCTTCATCTCATGAGGAGGCTGAAAGTTATTACGGTAAATTCTTAAATATTGCTGCGATGTCCTTAATTCTTTCAGAAATGGAAAAAGTCCAGGAAGTGATGCCCTCACAACAGAGCTTTACAAGTCACTTTTGGCATAAGTTTGGGAAGTTTGTTGCTAATTCTTGTGTTATTATTGTGATAAGTTGGAGTTACCTTCTGAGCAGGGGCGAGTTCTGATCACGTTAGTTCCTAAACCAGAAAAAGATCATATTACTTTTGTAATGAACTGTCGATCTATATCATTACTGAACGTAGATTTGAAAATTGCTGCCAAGACATTAAGCACTAGGCTTAAAACGTTGTTCCATCTGTTGTAAACTGTAATCAAACGGTTTTATTTATAATAGTTTCATGGGCGAGAATATTCCGTCACTACTTGATTGTATCGATTATTGTAGTAAGATGGATGTACCAGCCTGTTTTTTTACTATTTGTCGATTTCGAGAAAGCCTTTGACCGTCTGGAATGGTTTTTCATCCTCAAATGTTAACGTTATTTTAGTCTCAGGAATGGTTTCACACGTTGGATTAGAACTCAGTCTTTAATGTCTCAGCTTGCGTTGGCAATAACTTTTATTCATCCCACTCTTTCAAAATATTTGGAGATGTTAGACAATTGTGTCAATAAACACCATATATTTTTGTATTGTGTGGCGAGATTTTGGCAATATGTATTAACGACTCAGCTCTTGTCAAAGGATTATTTGTTATTTTGAAGGAAATCCGAATAAGTCAGTATGCTGATGACACAACACATGCGATACTTAAAGTGCTGTTGTTAACATTCTTCATAGGTTAAACAATTCTTCTGGTTTAAAGGTTAACTATGAAAAAATATCTTTCCATTAGGACCATTGAGTGTTGAAAATCCCTTTTTTTAATGAGTTTAATATGGCTTGGACTTTTGGCCCTGTTACTGTTTTGGGAATTAATTCTGACGATCATAGAAATATTTTTTTTCCATCTAAACTATACCCCAAAGATTCCATACGTTAAGAGTAAGTTAAATTTTATGGTCTGTTAGATACTTAATGCCTATAGGCAGAATTACTGTTATTATAACTTTCGCAATTTCTCAGCTAGTTTTCCTATTTCAAGAATTACTTAGCCCTCTTGTTGCCTCAATAAAAGATTTGGAAGCTTGTTTGTTTCATTTCATCTGGTCAGGGATACCAGACAAAATAAAAAGACCTAACTTTGATTATTCTCTTGGACCAAGGTGATCTGGTAGCCACCCACATTACTTCTTTTATTAGTGGTGTCAAATGCACATGTGTAAAAAGATATACTGATAATACCACTTCTACCTGGAAACTGTTCTTTGACTTTCACTTGCCAAAATATGGCAAGCAACTTTTATTTTTCTGTAACTACCAGGCGAAAGATTTATCTATTGTTATTAATTTTACAAGCGATGTGTGTGAGGTTTGGTCAAAGTATTGTTTTTGTTATCCAGTAGAAAATTTGGAAACGAAATTGTTTGGAATCATTCACTGATAAGAATTAGTGATGGCATTATATTTTATGATTATATGTAATGCATAGAAGGTGTTTCAAGGGGACAAGACTTATAACCAAAGACCTTTGAGCAGCTGTTTTCACTAGATGCTCTCCCTTTTACTATCTTCTACGGTATTTTATCTTTTATTCCTAGAGAATGGGTAGTAAATTTGAATTAACGTGACATTGAAAATGTAAATGACGGTTTAGAAGACATTCTGCAACATACTCCATATTTATCTCGCAGTCTTGCTGTTTAGAAATTAGAGCGTGATGTAGTCTTTTTGTTGTCAAGTTTTGGTACTTTAGTTCTTTTTTGTACGTCTTGGCGTGTAGGAAGAATTCGACTATCTCTGTCACGTTTTGATATGCAAATGAGTAATTTTAGTTTCTTTACCACACGTGTTTTGTATTGTTACCTATTACTCCTTCTCAAGTGACCGGAATGCTTACTCCTCAGAGTGACCGGGATGAAGCATAATAACTTCCAGAAGGTTCACATCAACTGAGTCGTATTTCTTTTGTCTCTCGGCCTTTATATTCTGAAGAACAAGCTGTATCCCAACCAGATAAGAAAAGCTTTTGTCTTTTGGAATATAGCAGTAACCTCAGTAAACACTCAGTTATCATTGCATGTAGCTTGCATTTAGATACATTTCTTATCACAAGTGTTTATGAGACAAGGAATGCAGTATTATTATTTTTTTTCCATGTGTGTGTGTCATTACGTTATCAAGGGCTATTGGATTAAGCCTTGCTTCAGTAGTGATTTAATTTTATATCTTTTTGACTGATCTTTGTGTCTGGTGTGATGGCCCAGTGGTTAAGGCTGTCGTCCTACGATCGCATGATCCTCGGTTCGAGCCCTTCTCAGCACCAATTCTTTTTATTTGTAAGAAAATGCTGGCATGTTATCATTAAGTATTAATTCAAACTTCAAATTCCCTAGCTGACGTGCTGGCCATGCGATATAAGGGGCGGACGAAAGACTCCTGCTCTGCTGGTCATAGAAACCGTGCTAGGGTTCAAGGCACATCCGGGCTACAATGGTCCGGTGGTGGTATGGTACTTTTTGTGGCCTAGGATCCCGTGCCATGTCTCCCTTGACGTCGTAAAAGAACCCGGAAGGATACGAGGAGGGTCGGTCAGAGGTCGACCAGAAGCGTACTAGGTGGCGTGAGGTGAATCCATGCAAATCGGCCAGAGGGTTGAAAGGCTCTTTGCGACCGGCATGTGTGCTGCCCATAGTCCACTGAACACGTGGCCCAATGAGGCGTGTTCTTCTAGATATGAACCTACGGAAGCCTGTAATGGCCATTGTAGTTTTTTGTCTTCTTTTTTTAATTAAGTATTCGACTGGCGCCATCAATTTCTTCCATCCTAGCTACCTGGAATATTGCAATATTTGTTTTGGAATGAACTTTCGGAATCAACACTCATGTAACACTATCGTATTATGGCAAAACAGGTGAAGAAAAAGGTACACTTCTGTTACTCACATCTGCAGTTTGGCATTTGGATAATGTAACTGAAATTCAAATTAACATTTACTTTCCCCAAGAGAGTTAGAAAATGTTTATAATGGCGGTATTTCGAAAAGTTATCCTTTGGATGTACGCAGTAGCATTGTGTATATTAAATAGCGTGTCTCATTTAGTGATAAATATGTCACATGATGTCAACACTTTTATTCATAACAGTAAAACACAACTATAATTTATCAAAACAAAGAAAACCTATTCGCTTAATTCACCCGTGTATCAGCACAGTTGAATTTAAACTGATAACGTATTTCGTCATTATTTCATATATGCCCACCCATCTTCCCTGTTACCCATTTTCCCTGAAACGGCACTGAAACCGGCTCCGTGAAACCAAATGGGAACTATTTACACAGTACAAAATGAAAATGAAAATTATGTAAAGCTATTGGTTTATTTTCTTATTTTTTACTTTATTATTGGTATATTATTGTTTTATTATTAATTCATCTCATAGTATTGGTTTCAACTATAGAGAAGGATCAGAGGGTCTCTTTCCTTACAGCACATTGCTGCAGTATCACTATAGGAGCTACAAGTAGTAACCCCACCGACCGCAGTTTTAGATTTTATTAGCTAATCTTTCAGCGGACGAGTCTGATTACGTTAAAAAAAGAAAAAAAACTAAGGAGAGAAGGAAATCAACAATCACTCCTTTCAGGAATTTTCTCTCAGTGATTTGAACAACCAAGAAGCCTATAGCCTGTTTAGGAATTCCAATGAGACCTTCACTGAATATTACGTAACAGGTATGTGATTGAAGGACTTCAGGTTGTTTAAGCTTCCAAAGGTACAAGCAGACATGAGTGCGACTTCTTTCTTTAGTGAGACTCAGTCATTTATTGTAAGGGTTCATTACCAAAACGTTCCATTGTTTGGTTGACTTTCTATGCATTCATCCACTGAAACCTTAAGTAGTATGAACAATGATTAAAAACAGTTGATTGTCTCTAGCACATTCACTAGTCATAGCTAGTAAAAAGTTCTGTGGATGGAAAAGTGATTTCTGTGCATGATGTGTCTATGTGTGTATTGGTAACTGTCATAACACCTCTGGCATATATTGCGGTTTTTTTCTTTTTCTTATAGGCGTCGCCGTACTGATGGGGCGCATTGGTTCATACTGGGAAAGAAACATTTGCTTGATTGCACGATTCTCTTTTCTTTCGACTTGGCAAAGTGGTAGTTTGGTTTTGTAAATTTAAACTCACATTCTACGTGTAGTGCGCACCAGTTTACCTTTGGCAACACCCTGTGCACAAACAAATGAGGGGATGTCATGGGTTGACTGTAATTCTCTGTATAACTACTCTGGCCTAAATCACGATGGTACTTGGATGAACAGTAGAGACTTCCTTTCTGACTAACCACCTTAAAGTACAGTAATGTACGGTAATTTGTGGGGCGTAATTTCCGTGTAAACCTTGACCACATTCCTATCTGGTCCATGTCTAAGTCCGGCTCAGCTTATGTACGTCTGCATCACTTGCAATACTTCAAAGTAACTAAATTATGGAGATTATGATAGTTAAAATGCGAAAATGTCACCGAAGGCGTTTATTATGAGACGATAAAAGTTAAACAAGGAAGAAATCAATTTTGTTTGTATTTAATAAAATATTGTTATTCTCAACAAGTGTTTTTCGAAGTGACAAAAATAGCTGATCAAATGCTGGCGGACGTTTTATTCTGGAAAGAAGAAGGATATGTATTTCCGTAGTTTAATTAAGTTTCTTGATTTGTCGATATGAAGTAACTGCTCTTAGTTCTTGATGACTCCTTTCAAGACTTTCATCTCACTGGGCCAACAATGGTTGCAGTAGGTCATAATAATTTAACATTCATGAATACAGACTATTTCAGGAATAGCTAGTATAGTACAATGTGTCACTGAATTATATATGTCAATCATGAATTATAAATTGCACGTTGGACAGATAACAGTAAGTTATACTTGTTGATGTTGTGCAATACTGTGATCTGCTAACATAAGCGGATACTACTCAAATTTCACGTACTACCACAGTGCTAAATCTCACATTGCTGTAATGAATGGCTTGGGTGTACATCATTCACTCCATGCACAGTTACTCACATAGAATGTTACATTACAATTTCCATTCCATCACTTTCTTTTTTCACAATCAGAACAGTGCACATGATACTTTCACTTGTTTCCACAGATAGGACAACAGGAGCTTACAAAAGTGATGTAACTTGATTTTTTTCTCCCAACAAATGTAGCAAGTGGTCGTTTGGTTTCTCATCATGTCACATTTGTGACTATTTGTGTACTATATATCAGTCAGTTTGTGACAATATATATAGATATAGTACATTCTTTTAAATTTTAAACGTGTTGGGGTTATTCGGATAATTGAACACTTTTAAAGACGTCATCAACTACGGCCTATGCTTGTGGTGCTTAATTCACCAAAAACCGGTAACATCTCAACACAAGTTCGGGCACGTTCGAAAGATAGACGATTTCGGCATAAATTACCCATTTTGGTAAGGCTATATCCTCATGGATTAATAAAAGTAGAGACAGATTCATAAATTTTCCGATCATTAAAAAACTCAAGTATATTGCTTACCTCGGGATCCTTATTCGAAATAAATTGATATAAAGCTCAAAATTGTCTCTAATCAAAAAAGAAAATAAAAAACAAAAGGAAAATATTTCGACATTCTGAGCAAAGACAACGTCTAACGTATGGAGGATTTCGGCATCCTTATTCAATAGAAAACACATAGTTTAAGCACTCTTTTGATTTCATTTGAATATAATTACGTTTCATGATTTCTAGAAGGTAGAGATATAATAAATCCCTGCTTACATCAAGGAGATTGTTGCGTCACACTAGTTAAAACTATCAGAAATATATAATACACTCTTTTCAATGTAAACCGTGTTGTGGCTATTCGGATATTTGGAAACACTTTTAATGACGACAGAAACTACGTTTTATGAAGTTTGTGGTTGATTAAAACACACACACACAAGTTGATACATCAACGTTTGAAATACGTATTTAAAAATAAAACACAATTTAGAAATATAGACGAATTTGGTATCAATCACATTTTGGTAAGGCTAAAGCCTTATGGATTAATAAAAATAGAGACATATTCATGAATTTTTCAATCATTACAAAATTCATCCCTATTCCTTAGATCGGGGCACTTATTCGATGTAAAATAATATACAGCTTGAAATTGTCTCCAATCAAAAATGTAAACATCCTTATTTAAGAGAGGAAAAAAAAATATTTGGTATCTATCACATTTTGGTAAGCACTGCTTACATGAAAGAGTTTGTTACGTGACACTAGTTAAAGCTTAAATTTTTTTCAATCATTACAAAATTCATTCATATTCCATAGATCGGGAAACTTATTCGATGTAAAAGTGATATACAGCTCGAAATTGTCTCTAATAAAACAACAATTTCAAAACATTTCAAAGGGATGTATTTTGACATTCTGAAAAAGACAACGATTAACGTATGGAAGTTATCGGCATCCTTATTTAAACAAAAAATACAAACTTTAGGGACCCTTTTGATTTCATTTGAAAAGAATCATTTTTCATGTGTTGTAGAAGGTAGAGATGTGTTATAACCTTGATTACGTCAATAAGATTGTAACGTGACACTAGATAAGGTTAGAAAAAAACATACAATACATTCTTTTCAATTTTAAACATGTTGGAGTTATGTGGATATTTGAGCACTTTTAAAGATGTCATCATCTACGTTTTATGCTATTGGTGGTTTATTCACACGAAAAACGTTTATATCGCAATGTTCGGTAACCATATTTTAAGTTCGGGCACATTCGAAAGATAGACGATTGTGGTATAAATTACACATTTCAGTAAGGCTATAGCCTCATGGATTCATAGAAATAGAGACGGATTCATTAAGTTTCCGACCATTACGAAACTCAAGTATATTCCTTACCTAGGGATCTTTATTCGAAATAAGATGATATAAAGCTCAAAATTGTCTCTAATCAAAAAAGAAAACATTAAAAAAGGAAAATATTTCGACATTCTGAGCAAAGACAACGTCTAACGTATGGAGGAGTTCGGCATCCTTATTCGATAGGAAACACATAGTTCAAGGACTCTTTTGATTTCATTTGAATATAATTACGTTTCATGATTTCTAGAAGGAAAAGATATAATAAATTCCTGCTTACATCAAGGAGATTGTTGCGTCACAATAGTCAATGCTATCAGATATATTACAGTCTTTTCAATGTAAACCGTGTTGTGGCTATTCAGTTATCTGGAAACACTTTAAATGACGTCATAAACTACGTTTTTAGAAGTTTGTGGCTTATTAAAACACACGCACACAGACAGACACAGACACAAAACGTTTGTATATCAGCCTTTGAAATATGAATTTAAAAATAAAACACGAATTAGAAAGATAGAAGAATTTGGTATTAATCACATTTTGGTAGGGCTAAAGCCTTATGGATTAATACCGTAAAAATGGAGACAGATTCATAAATATTCCCATCATTATAAAACTTGTTCATATTCCTTACCTCGGGATCCTTATTCGAAATAAAATGATGTCAAGCTCGAAGTTGTCTCTCATTAAAAAGAAAACATTGAAATGGGACATACTTCAATATTCTGATTAAAGACAACGTCTAACGTATGGACGTTATTGGCATCCATTTTTAAGAGTAACACAATCTTTAGTTACTCTTTTGATTTCATTCGAATTTAGTTACTTTTCATGTATTCTAGAAGGTAGAGATGTATGAAAAATCTGATTACGTCAATAAGATTGTTACGTGACACTAGATGAGGCTAGAAATAACAAATAATACATTCTTTTTAATTTAAAAGATGTTGAGGTTATTCAGATATTTGAACACACTTCAAAAGGTACGTAATATGGTTATTGTGGTTTATTCACACAAACTACGGTTACATCTAAACGTAAGAAAGACATATTTCAAGTTCGAGCACATTCAAAAGACGATTTTGGCATAAATTACACATTTTGGTAAGACTACAGCCTTATGGATTAATAAAAATAGAGACAGATTCATAAATTTTTCGATCATTACAAAACTTGTCCATATTCCTTACCTCGGGATCCTTAAAAGAAATAGTATCAAGCTCCTAATTGACTCTAATTAAAAAGAAAACATTAAAATACTTTGACATTCTGATTAAAGACAACGTTTTATGTCCTGACTTTATTGGCATCCTTATTCTATAGAAAACACATACTTTAAAGGCTCATTTGATTTCATTTGGAAATAATTAATATTCATGTATTCTAGCAGGTAGTAGATATAGTAAAATCCTGCTTCTGTCAAGGCGCTTGTTACGTGAGTTAAAGTTATCAGCAAAATATAATGCATTCTTTAAAATTTTAAACGTTTTGGGGTTATTCGGCTATTTGAACACTTTTAATGACGTCATCACCCACGTTTTATGCTTATGGTGGTTAATTCACACGAAAAACGGTTTCATCGTCACGTAAGAAATAGATATTTCAAGTTCGAGCACATTCTAAAGAGAAAGGATTTTGGCATAAATTACAATTTCTTTTCATGTATTCTAGAAGGTTGAGATGTATTAAAATTAATTATTACGTCCATAAGATTGTTAGGTGACACTAGAAGAGGCTAGAAAAACATATAGTACTCTCTTTTCAATTTTAAACGTGTTGGGGTTATTCGGATATTTGAACACTTTTATGACGTCATCACCTACGTTTTAAGCTTATGGTGGTTAATTCCCACAAAACACGGTTACATCTCAACGTACAAAATCCATATTACAAGTATGGGCACTTTCGAAAGATAGACGATTTTGGCATAAATTACACTTTTTGGTAAGGCTATGGCCTTATGGATTGAAAAAATAGAGACAGATTCATAAATATTCCAATCATTGCAAACCTTGTTCATATTCCTTACCTCGTGATCCTTATTGGAAGTAAAATATTATCAAGCTCGAACTTGTCTCTAATTAAAAAGAAAACATTAAAATGGGACATACTTCAATATTTTGATTAAAGACAACTTTTAACGTATGGAGTTATTGGCATCCTTATTTGAGTGAAACACAATTTTTAGTTACTCTTTTGATTTCATTCGAATATAATTACTTTTCATTTATTCTAGAAGGTAGAGATGTATGAAAGCAAAAAACTTTAGGGACTCTTTTCATTTAAAAATAATTTCTTTTCATGTATACTAGAAGGTTGAGATGTATTAAAACTCTGATTTGGTCAATAAGATTTTCACATGACACTAGATGAGGCTAGAAAAAGATATAGTACTCTCTTTTCAATTTTAAACGTGTTGGGGTTATTCGGATATTTGAACACTTTTATGACGTCATCACCTACGTTTTAAGCTTATGGTGGTTAATTCCCACAAAACACGGTTACATCTCAACGTACAAAATCCATATTACAAGTATGGGCACTTTCGAAAGATAGACGATTTTGGCATAAATTACACTTTTTGGTAAGGCTATGGCCTTATGGATTGAAAAAATAGAGACAGATTCATAAATATTCCAATCATTGCAAACCTTGTTCATATTCCTTACCTCGTGATCCTTATTGGAAGTAAAATATTATCAAGCTCGAACTTGTCTCTAATTAAAAAGAAAACATTAAAATGGGACATACTTCAATATTTTGATTAAAGACAACTTTTAACGTATGGAGTTATTGGCATCCTTATTTGAGTGAAACACAATTTTTAGTTACTCTTTTGATTTCATTCGAATATAATTACTTTTCATTTATTCTAGAAGGTAGAGATGTATGAAAGCAAAAAACTTTAGGGACTCTTTTCATTTAAAAATAATTTCTTTTCATGTATACTAGAAGGTTGAGATGTATTAAAACTCTGATTTGGTCAATAAGATTTTCACATGACACTAGATGAGGCTAGAAAAAGATATAGTACTCTCTTTTCAATTTTAAACGTGTTGGGGTTATTCGGATATTTGAACACTTTTATGACGTCATCACCTACGTTTTAAGCTTATGGTGGTTAATTCCCACAAAACACGGTTACATCTCAACGTACAAAATCCATATTACAAGTATGGGCACTTTCGAAAGATAGACGATTTTGGCATAAATTACACTTTTTGGTAAGGCTATGGCCTTATGGATTGAAAAAATAGAGACAGATTCATAAATATTCCAATCATTGCAAACCTTGTTCATATTCCTTACCTCGTGATCCTTATTGGAAGTAAAATATTATCAAGCTCGAACTTGTCTCTAATTAAAAAGAAAACATTAAAATGGGACATACTTCAATATTTTGATTAAAGACAACTTTTAACGTATGGAGTTATTGGCATCCTTATTTGAGTGAAACACAATTTTTAGTTACTCTTTTGATTTCATTCGAATATAATTACTTTTCATTTATTCTAGAAGGTAGAGATGTATGAAAGCAAAAAACTTTAGGGACTCTTTTCATTTAAAAATAATTTCTTTTCATGTATACTAGAAGGTTGAGATGTATTAAAACTCTGATTTGGTCAATAAGATTTTCACATGACACTAGATGAGGCTAGAAAAAGATATAGTACATTCTTTTCAATTTTAAACGTGTTGGGGTTATTCGGATATTTGAACAATTTTAATGACGTCATCAACTACGTTTTATGCATATGGTGGTTTGTTCCCACAAAAAACGGTTACATCTCAGCGTTAGAAATACATATTTAAAAATGTAACACATTTAGGAAAGGTAGACGAATTTAGTATAAATGACATTTTGGTAAGAATAATTAATTAATAAATAATAAATTAATAAATAAATAATTAATGAAAATAGAGACAGATTTATGATTTTTTTTCATTACAAAATTCATTCACATTCCTGAGATCGGTACCCTTATTCGATGTAAAGTAATATACAGCTCGAAATCGTCTCTAATCAAACAAGAAAACATTTAAAAGGGATTTATTTTGACATTCTAAAAAAGACAGCGACTCAATGCTCAGAATGTGAAAAAAATATCCTTTTCTTGTTTTATGAGAGACAGAGTTTTAATTTATCACTACTGTCTAGAATATATAAAAAGTATTTCTTCTCAAGTAAAAGTAAAAGAGCCCCTAAAGTGTGATTTTCCATTAAATATGGATACCGATATCGTCAACACGTTAGCCGTTTTTTGTTTGTTCAGAATTCCACTATATGTCAACGTTTCAATGTTTTCTCGTTTTATTAGAGACAGGTTCAAGTTGGATATCATTTCTATATCAAAATTTAAGAGTATCAAGGTAATGAATATGGACGAATTTTGTAATAATCTCTTAATTTCTAAATCTGTCTTTAAGTTAATCACTGTATAAGGTTATAGTCCTAACAAAATAGCTAATTTGTTTGAAAATCGTCTATCTTTCGAATGTATTCGAACTTATATGAAGTATACCTAACGTTGACATATAACCGCTTTTTTTTAATAAACGATAAAAACATACAACATCCTTAATGATGTCATTGAAAGTGTTCAAATACCTGAATAACCCCAACAGGTTGTACATTGAAAAGAATCTGCTATACCTTTCTTTTATCTTTAACTACTGCGAGGTAACAATCTGCTTGGGGTAAGCAGAGTTTTAATTTTTCACTACTGTCTAGAATACATAAAAAGTATTTCTTCTCAAATAGAAGCAAAACAGCCCCTTAAGTGTGAGTTTCCATCAAATATGGTTACCGATATCGTCTATACGTGAGACGCTGTCTTTGCTCAGAATGTCAAAATTTGTCCCTTTCTCGTTTTCTTACAGACAGGTTCGAAATGGATATCATTTTTATATCGAACTTTAAGGGTATCGAGGTAATGATTATAGACGAATTTTTTAATAATCTCTAAATTTCTGAGTGAATTTGTCTCTACTTTATTACTGTATAAGGTTATACTCGTACCAAAACAGCTAATTTGTGTCAAAATCTTTCGAATGTATTTGAACTTATAATATTTATATCTAACGATAAAATATAACCGTTGCTTGTGTGAATAAACCACAAAAAGGATACAAGATCGTGGATGACATCATTGAAAGTGTCAAAATATCTGAATAACCCCAACACTTTTTACATTGAAAAAAATCTACTATATCTTTCTTCTTGCTTTAACTAGTGTCACGTAACAATCTCCTTGTGGAAAGAGTTTTAATGTATCACTACCGTCTAGAATCCGTGAAAAGTAATTCTTTTTAAACAAAATCAAAAGGGTCCTTAACGTGTGATTTCCATTGAATTTGGATGCCGATATCGTTCATACGTTAGCCGTTGTCTTTGCTCAGAATGTCAAAATATGTCCCTTTTTAATGTTTAGTTGTTTCATAAGAGACAGCTTTGAGTTGAATGTCATTGTATATCAAATAAGGGTATCGAGGTAATGAATATGGACGGATTTTGTAATAATCTAAAAATTTCTCAATCTGTCTCTATTTGTGTTAATGCATGGATGTCGTTTTACGCGATATACTTTTATCGACTTTTATAATAATCGAAAACTTTATCAATTTGCCTTTATTTTTATTAATACAGATTGTATTGTTTGTGACGTCGTACGGTGAGATATGACCATCCCATCAGAGTGAAAGATCTGTAAAATGCCTGACACGTGGTTGATAACATACATTACCTCATAAAAATATGGTGTATCCTAAACAAAATGTATTATATATTGCTTTTTGCAGTCCTGTCACGGAACAATCTCTTTGAAACAATGTGCAACATAAAGGGTTAAAGTAAACACTTCTACTTTTTAGAAAACGTCTAAAACATTTATTGTGAGATATAAATTCCGACGAATGTTGAAGTATGTTTTTTTTTTCTATTAAATATCGATGCCGATATTTCTCACACCCCCCTTCCAGGTTCGTAGTTCAGACTGCCTGCAAACATCTCCTTTTGAAATGGTTGACATGGTTGAAATGGTTTTGAAATTGAGAGAATTTTGAGCTCTACTCTTTTTTTTACATCGATTTAAAGCCTAAATTTACGCAATATTTGAGACTTTCATAATGATGGAAAAGTCCATTAATTTACTTTTATTTTTAAGACCATGTAGTAACTAAAACATCTATTCGGAATTCGGTGAGAATCAACTAGATTTTTTGATTCTTTAAGTTTAAAATCTCTGTTTCCAACGTTGAGTTATAACTGTCCCATCTGTCTGAAAAAATTTACAAAATGCATTAAACGTTGTTGATGACGTCATCTATCTTATTAAATTATTACTAAAAGCCCAGCATGATACACACTCCACTAAATGTGCGACATATTACTTTTTAGCAAGTCCTGTCACAGAACAATTTCTTTAAAATGAGCAATGTTAAATTATGCTTTAACATTGTAGGAAACGTCAAAAATATTTATTTTTTGAGATGAAATCAGAGGCTTTATCAAGTATGTGTGTTTTTCTGTTTACACTTTGAAATTCTATTTCCAACAATTGAGATATAACAGTCCCATCACAGTGGAAAGAACCTAAAAATGCTTCAAGCGTTTTTGATGGACGTCATTAATCTTATTACTTTTTTTAAAAACCGCAACATTGTATACAGTTAATATAATGTATAATCTCTAACATTACCTTGAAGTCCTGTCACAGAACATTCTGCTTAAAATTGAGCACGTTTTAACATACTGCTACCTTATGCAAGAGGTCAGAAATACTTGTTTTGAGATAAAATTCAGAGGTCTTTTTAAGTATGAAAGTTTTGCTATTAAGTAAGGATACTGATATCTTCCATGCGTTCGTCCTTTTTTTTTTTTTTTTTTGGTTAAAAATGTCTACAGACGTCTTATTTAAAACTATGTTTCCTGTTAAATTAGAGACAAGTTCGAACACTGCATTATTTCACGTCGATTTAGGATCTCCATTAATGCGATATTAAAGACTTGCGTAATGATAGAAAACTTCATCAATTCGTATCTACTGTTTATTAATCCATAAGGCTGTACCCTTAACAAAATGGCAGAGTTATTCGAAAATTACTACATTATTATTTTTTTTTAAACTTCAAAATTGTATTTCTAACATTGAGATGTAACTGTCTCATAAGTTTGAAGAGCTTGCAAAGTGCCTAGAATGGAGCTGATGACGTAATCAGCAACCATTAAAATGTCATCATAATAACGCCAACATCGTTGTCATGTAAAAATGTGACCTATCTTACTTTTAGATTGAAGTACTGTGACATAGCACTCTTCTTGACAGAGAGATCGTGTTAACATAACTCTAACTTCTTAACAACGTCAAAAGTAATTTATTTCGAGATAAAATGAGAGGCATCTTAAAATATCAATTTTAATCAGTAGACTAAGGATGCTAAGACTTTGGTCATGATCAAATAACTCATCAGCTTGCTTCAGTTGATAATCCATAGGGTTATAGCATTAGCAAAATGTCATAATTATGTCCAAATCGAACTTACAACTCGTATTCCTTATGTTGAGATGTAACTGCCGGATGAGGGTGAAGATACAACATTCGAGATAAGTTAAAGATGTTATCATTATTAAAATATTATATCAACCTGGTCATTGTCACAGATCAATCTTGGTAAAACAAAATATTTTCATGTCCTTCGTACTTTAATATAAAATCAGAGGCGCCAGTTGAAAAATGTAAATTTTTTCTTTCTTTTTTCAAGAAAGATGTTATTTGACATAAATTTTCCACTTTTTTTCAAAATGTCAACATATGTAATTTTCAAGTCGTTTTATGTTAAATTATGAAACATTCTTGCATTCCTCGTATGTACAATGTGAAAAATGTTTGGAATTTCACAGAAAATAAAACAAAGAAAGAAATAAGAATTACAAAAATTGTCTGGAAACTAATTACCAGAATATTTCTTTATTCTTTTTGTATTTCTTTGATTTTATTTTCTGTAAATTTACATTTTACATTTTAACTGTGAAGGTTTACGCGACATTTAATACTCAGGTAAGGAGCTATATAAGTTCATAAATTTGTCTCTTTTCAATGGTGAATCAAAATGCAAGGGAGACTAGGAAATATTGAGGATTTGTCCAAAATCATCAACCAGGTTCTCGAGTATGTTGGAACTTCGATGATGTATTTCGATTTTGAAGTAGCAGCGTCCTTTTTATGTAAATATATCCTCTAAAGTAAAGCCGAAAACTTAGGAGACAATGTCAACAACAGAATATATATCTTAGAATATCCCGACATTGTTCACACGTACAAGACTGAATGTACCGTCCCCCACTTGAAAATCTCCTTGGGTTAAGAAACCTTAAACAGACTTCTACCTCGTAGAAAATGTCAAGAGCAGCCATTTTGAGATGAAACCACAGACTTCTTAATATATATTTGTTTATTTTATATCGCCTAAGTATACTGGCCACCTAAGCAAGCAAAAACATTTGAAGTCACGTAGATAACTTTAAACATTAGGAAGTTTTCGTCATCGGTCAATCCTCGCATGATATCATACATGTTTACCCGTTCTCGAGAGGACACATCATGTATGTCTGGATATCATCACGTCATGTTCTATCATGCAGAAAATGTCTTCCCGAGACATGATTTTAGTACGTTACAAAAATTCTGTTAGCATTAGGTGCCGTCAGTCAGTCAGTCAGTCAGTCAGTCAGTCAGTCAGTCAGTCAGTCAGTCAGTCAGTCAGTCAGTCACTGAGTCGTATATTCCTGAAGATGAAGATGGTCATTGTGCAACAGAAAGCTGAGGGGAAAATAAGAAATAGCTTTCCAATTAGTAATTATGGCATGCATAAAAACAAATAAAGCTTTACTTACATGACACAATTAGTCGTAATTAAGGCTTCATCCTATACAATAGCGCACCGGTATTAAAGCTAACATATCAAAGCACTCGCTGAACAATAAATACAATCATTTTTGTTTTATTGTGTTTTGGATATTTACAAATCAGCTCATGCGAATAACATGCAATGCCAGTTGTTTCTTCAAATTACAGTGTGTGCCCAGTTATACTATCTCAGGTTAAGAACAGTATTTGATCTAAGAAGTTTGGATAGATAAATATTTCTTCATAGTCAAATTTATACAACAAGCTTTTAGTCTAGAGCTTTAATCAGGAAACTTACAGCTGATTTGAGCATAAACCCATTTGCTATAACTGAGGTCAGGCAGGCTCACTAATTCTTGTACAACTTTTACATTTAATCTTTGCTGTGCAATATTTCTTTTAAAGTAACTTCAAAATACACCACACTACTAGTCTCTGTCCATATCCAATACCTGTAGTATAAAATGCCATAATATTAGCTTAGAATTTGCGATCCCATTGAGGGACACATAGCCTACAAAATAGGAAATTGAGGCCCACTCCTACTATCATAAACCATAGACAGTGCTAATGTTGGACAGCAGAAGTACGCTGCAAGACTTATAGTTTACGCACATCTTGTTTGAGCTGGACATGTAAATTGAATTGGTCAGTAGTCCAGTTTATCGCCTCACATGATATATTTTACATAAACTGTAAACATGATGCTGGTTATCATGTTAAATATTTGCAAAATTTCTATTTTTTCTGCCTAAAAAAACATTCTTGTTACCATATAGTCACAAATGTAACATGAGAAACCAAACGCCCACTTGCTACATTTGTTGGGAGAAAAAGTCTAGTGACATAACTTTTGTAAGCACCTGTTGTCCTGTCTCGGGAAACAAGTGAAAGTTTAATGCGCACTGTTCTGAATGTGAAAAAAGAAAGTCATGGAATGGAAATTGTAATGTAACATTCTATGTGAATAATTGTGCAGGGGGAGAATTGAACATACACCCAAGTCATTCATTACAACAATGTTAGATTTAATACTGTCGTAGTGTGTGAAATTTGAGTAGTATCAGTTCATGTAACCAAATAGCAGTATTACCCAACATCAGCAAGCATAAAACATAGTTATCTGTCCAACATGCAATTTTTAATTGATGGTTGTCATCCATAATTCAGTGACACATTGTAGCTATTCCTGAAACAGTTTGTATTTTTGAGTGTTAAATTATCATAACATACTGCAACCATTGTTGGCCCAGTGAGATGAAAGTCTTGAAAGAAGTCATCAAGAACTTAGAGCCTCTCCTTCATATCGACAAATGAAAAAAACTGAAAGAAACTGCAGGCTGAGATACATTTCCTTTTCAGAGTGAAACTTCCGTCAGCATTTGGTCAGCTATTTTTATCACTCTAAAAAGACAGTAATTGAGAATATGCCTATTTTATTAAATGCAAACAAAATTCATGTCTTCCGGCTTGTTTAATTGTTATTGTCTTATAATAAACGCCTTCGCTGACATTGTCGCTTAATGTATCTAACGTTAATATTCTCCATGATTTGGTTACTTTGAACCATTGTATATGATGCAGAAGTACATAAGCTGGGCCAAACTTAGACATGGACCACATACGAATTTGGTCAAGGCATACACAGAAATTGCGCCCCACAAAATTACGTTACTGTATTTTTAGGGGGTTAGTCAGAAAGGAAGTCTATGGAGTTCCTCCAGGTACCGTAGTGATTTGCGCCATCGTAGTTTTACAGAGGATTACAGTCAACCCCTGACCTCCCCCTTATTAGTTTGTGCGCAGATTCTTCCCAAAGGTAAATTGGTCTATACTACTCGTAGAATGTGAGTTTCACTTAACAAAACCAAGCTACCACTGAACCATTCTAAAGAAAAGAGAATCGTGCAATCAAGCAAATGTTTCTTGCCCAGTATGAACCAATTCGCTCTGTCAGTAGGTACTGCGCCTATGTAAGAAAAAAAAAAAAAAACAAACAACTGCAATATATGTAAGCAGGTGTTATAACACTTACTATACACACATAGACACATCATGCACAGACATCACTTATCCACAGAACTTTTTACTAGCAACGACTAGTGAATGTGTTAGAGACTATCAACTGTTTTTAATCATTGTTCATACGACTTAAGGTTTCAGTGGATGAATGCAGAGAAAGTCAACCAAACAATGGAACGTTTTGGGACTAAACGCCTTACAGTAAATGACTGGTCACACTAAAGAAAGAAGTCGCACTCATTTCTGCTTGTACCTTTGGGAGCTTAAACAACTTGAAATTCTTCAATCACATATCTATTACGTAATATTCAGTGAAGGTTATTGGAATTTCTAAACAAGCTATAAGCTTCTTGGTTGTTCAAAGCACTGAGAGAATTCCTGAAAGGGGTAATTGTTGATTTCTTTCTCTCCTTAGTTTTTTTTTTTTTTTTTTAATCGACTCATCCACTAAAAGATTAGCTAATAAAATCTAACACGAGCGGTCGGTGGAGTTACTACTTGTAGCTCCTATAATGATACTGCAGCAATGTGCTGTAAGGAAAGAGACCCTCTGATCCTTCTCTATAGTTGAAACCATTACTATGAGATGAATTAACAATAAAACAATAATATACCAATAATAAACTAAAAAAATAACAAAAAAAAACCCCAATATAAACCACTAACATTATATAATTTTCATTTTCATTTAGTAGTGTGTGAATAGTTGGCATTTGTTTTCACGGAGCCGGTTTCAGTTCTGTTTTCGCTTTTGTGCCGTTTCTACGTACTTAAAAGGGAATTGGGTGAGCATATATGAAACACTTTATGAATTTAAATAGAACTGTTCTAATACTAGAGAATTAAACGAATAGAAATTTTCTTCGATAAATTAGAGTTATATTCTACTGTTATGAATACAAGTGTTGACATCATGTGACATATTTATTACTAAATGAGACACGCGATTTAATATACACAATGCAACTGTATATATACTTTAATATACACAATACAACACACATCCGAAGGATAGCTTTTCGAAAAATGCCAAACTGCAGATGTGAGTAACAGAAGTGCACCTTTTTCTTCACGAAGAAAGGATAAGTAAGACATAGTTTGCTCAATATTCAGTTTTGCCACAGTACGATAGTGTTACATGAGTGTTGATTCCGAAACTTCATTCCAAAATAAATCCTGCAATATTTCAGGTAGCTACGATGGTAGAAATTGATGGCGCTAGTCGAATACGTAATAAAAAGATAACTAAAAACTATAATGGTCATTACAAGCTTCCGTGGGTCCATATCTAGAAGAACACGCCTCATTGGGCCACGTGTTCAGTGGACTACGGGCAGCACACATGCCGGTCGCAAAGAGCCTTTCAACCCTCTGGCCGAGTTGCATGGATTCACCTCACGCCACCTAGTACGCTTCTGGTCGACCTCTGACCGACCCTCCTCGTATACTTCCGGGTTCTTTTTTTTTTTTTTGAGGTTGTCTCCTCCGTTTATTTATTCTTCATTGGACACATTACAAGCGTAAATAAGTTATTGTTAAAGGTTACATACATAAGTTGACAAAATAAGGAAAGTCAAGTGAGAAAAATAGAAACAGATGGAAATGTGACTTTATACTGGAAAGGTAAGTATATACAAATCTACAGATGAATGGGAAGTAGAAAACTTCTGAAGTCGGCTACAAAATGCAACCTGGGTAGCATTACTTAAATCCATTACTGCGAACGAATGAACAGCCTTTTTAAGAATATAATTACATCACTTTATTTTGAAACGGTGTAAATATAGGCCTGTTAGAAGGAGTAAGGAATATTGTTCCGTTTTATGTTCACAAAGGAATTGCCGTTTGTCCAGAGTTTCTCGAACTTGTTTTTGGTCAACCGATTGTGATCTGCTTCAACCCTGTTCATAATCGACTTTAAAATAGAAGCTTTTATTTCTTTCTCATTCTGGATGACAGACTCAAAAATTTGAAGACAGCGAGACTTCCACAAGATAAATTTGGTAACACAAATAGTAAACCAAATCCTATTGAAAACATACTTATTACAGTTTATTTCCGGGAAGCCGAACATGAGCAGGGAAGGTTGAAAGTCAGCCTTTGAACCTGCTAATTTTCTAAAGATTTTTAAGAGCCACTTTAAAATGGGCCTAACTTTTGGGCATTCCCAGAAAATGTTTTGTAACGTCTCGACTTCCTCACAGCCTTCAACTGGGCAAACACCGTCACCCATACCCCAGTCTTTTATTCTTTTGCCAGTGTAAAGAACCTGATGTGAAAGTCTCCACTGGAAATCTTTAAGTTTGTTATCTAAAATATCATTAAAAGCCAAGGCCCAGACTCTCACCCAAGGATAATTAGGATGTTTACGAACAATAGAAATAGAAACATCTTCTGACATTAACATATGGACAATGTTCTTAGTACGCTTACCGGAGAAAGTAGAGTTATCATCCAAATTGATCAACTGTTTCAGAATGCCACAGGCATGAGTTAACGTTTTAGAACAAGTTTCACTGTTTGGCCTGGAGTTAGACCAAATGGACGGTTGGACCGTACGTAATTGCTTCGCTATGTTAAAACGAGCTAAGACGAGGTAAGAAGGCGTCGACATGTTACTATCACAGAACAAGGGAAAGAGTGGTTTGGAAAGCAATGCGTTCATTTTGACTGTTAAGTCTTCTAAACCTTAGCCTCCACATCGCTTCGGGAGGACGATGGCATCACGAGAAACCAAATCGGGTTTGTTTGGTCCCCAAATGAGTGCAAAGACAGACTTGTAAATCTCCTTCACCACAAAAGGTGGTACAGGATAAATCGGCCCTAAGAAATACAACATAGGATAAATAACACCATTAATAACGAGAACTTTACCGAGAAGGGTTAAATGGCTGTTACTCCAACGACTAACACGAGACTGGACACTCTCAATTTTCTTCGTCCAGTTGCTCAACACAACCTTTTCAGTCCCAAAAACAACCCCAGTAATTTTAATTTCGGAGGAGGACCATTGGATTCCCGAAGGAAGATGCTGTGGAGAGAGCCCTCCTAGTTTGAGTCCATACGTTTTATTTGTATTAACACAAGCACCTGTAGCTTCCTCAAAGTCTTTTAAAATGTGGAAGAAGACTTCTATGTCAGAATTGCAAGTGGCAATACAGGTAGTGTCGTCAGCATACTGCAAAAATTTAATGTGGTTCCCAGAGCCTGGTAAAACGAAACCAATTACATCATTACATTTACTGATGAATCGAGCCAACGGCTCAACATATAAGACATATAATAATGGGGACAGGGGACAGCCTTGCCTAACACCTCTCCCTATACAAACGGGGTTTGATAGATAACCATTAATAAGAATGCGGCTACAAATATTGTTATACAAGATGGAAACCCATTTAAGAAAGTTGTTTCCAAATTTAAGTTGAACTTTTTCAGCACCTTGAAGAGGAAAGACCAATTCACCTTGTCGAATGCTTTCTCTTGATCAACGGAAATTAAGGCACACGGATGATGCCTCATAATACAAAAGTCGATAATGTCTCTGACAATAAGCATGTTGTTAAGAATCGATCTCCCAGGAACAGCAAAAGTCTGATACTCATTGACGATGCTAGGGAGGATTTTAGACAGTCTATTTTGCAAGATTTTGGAAATTAGCTTATAATCAGTATGAAGAAGACTTATGGCGCGCCAGTTGTTAGGATTACTGGTGTCTCCCTTTTGGGGAATCAGAGTAATAATACCCATTCGTTGACTGTCAGTGAGAGAACTATTATCGAAGGTGTCGTTGAAAACGTCAACTAAATCTTGTCCTAACATGTCAATAAAATGGGAGTAGAACTCGTAAGGCAACCCATCAGAACCAGGAGATTTATTCTTCGCAGAACTATTGACAGTACTAATAACCTCATTGAGGTTAATTGGATTATCAAGTTTGGCACGGTCGTCATCGCTGATGTTAGTATCAATACAGTTAATAAAGTTGTCCCGCAACTTCAAGTTAACCTGGAGCTCCTCTGAATACAATTTGGAATAAAATTTTTGAAAAGTCTCAGAAATTTCATCTTGAGAGGAACAAATACGCCCACCATCTCTGCTTTTAATAGAATTGATTACTTTCTGTTTGGCGTGACTTGTTTCTTGCCTATAGAAGAAAGACGCCGGTTTTTCGTTCTCCTCGAGAAGCTTTACACGGGAGCGTATACAAGCGCCTTTAAGTTTCTCTTCAATTATTCTTTCCACTTCAGTATTACTAGAGTCGCTACAGATACTTTGTAACAATAACAGGCGCTCTATTTTTTCACGTCCTCTACGTACACTATGTCGGATTGCAAGCTGCTTGATTCTACTCTTGACATTTTCCCACCAAGCTGACATGGAGTTAAATCCGGGCTTGAGTGTGGACCAGAGATTGCACAAGGTTCTAAGCTCTTGGGGGAACAAACGATCATGATTCAGAGATGTATTGTATTTCCAATACCCCTTGCCTCTAACTGCGCTGCAGACACGATAAAACTTGGCATGCACGCAGCTGTGGTCAGAATACGGAAAGGCAGAGTTTGTAGCCGCGCTAACAGTAAAGACTTGGCTCAAGTAAATCCTGTCTATTTTCGAGGTTTGCCTATTACCCATGCGTGACCAAGAGTGACCTGGGAGTGAGGGGTGCAACGATCTATAACAGTCAATGAGATCGTATGCTGAGACTAGATTCATAATCTCTTTCCGACCAGCTGAGCTGTTTGAGTTGGTGGAAAGATTTTGAAGGTCGATTGCCTCCATAACACAGTTCAAATCACCACCAAGAATCAATGGATTGTTGCCACGAATAAACGAATCTAGGTTGCCTAAAAATTCCTTTCTCTCACGAGGAGAATTAGGGCAATGAACATTGCAAATGCTGATCGTGGTATCTTTAACAGAGCAGAGAATGGAAATACAACGACCCCTATTACCACGTCTAATTTGACTAGTATTCCAATGATGTTTATCACTAAGCGCAATACACACACCCCCAGAATGGTTAGAAAGGCTGGGGGAGAAATAAACAGGGCCTTTCCAACGACGTTTGAAAAAAGAAAAATCATCTTCTGATGCCAAAAATAACTCTTGTAAGAGTATAATGTCAAAGGAGAAAATTTCCATCCATTGAATGACACGAGCACATTTGTTGTTATTACGCAAACCGTTTACATTAAGAGTGGCAATAGATAGATTTAACTTTTCCATTGTCATTTTCGTAAGAAATAACTATCGAAAAACTCAATATCCTTCCCTTTCACAAAATACTCGTGCTTATCGACCAGGTGTTGTAGCCATTCTCGTGGGTTAGAAAAAACTGTTTTACATCTTTTTCCTGCACATGGGTATTGTGGTGATTTAACAGTTGGATGTCTAGTCGCTATGTGTTCTTTCAAAACTTTGAAAACAGAAAAGGTCTCTCGACACGATTTAGATAGGCAGGAGTGCCACGGCTCATCTTCTAGGAAGATTTGAGTCATTGTGATTGTATCCCTTGGGTCCTCTGGTGGAAAACGGATTCGTGGCCTTGATCTCTCCTGCCTTTTGCCAGGCGCGGGCTGAGACGCAGCTTTCCTCTTAGCTCGACCGCCAACAGGAACCTTCTACTTAGTAGGCCTTATTGGGGTAGCGGTTACGATTGGCTGAGACCAGGTCTCCATGGGGGGTTGCTCACTTTTAGAGGCCTGTTCATTTACCATGTCTGTCACTTTGTCTGATTTAGGTATAGCATTTTCTGTTTGAGTAACTGACTGTTTAACTCTTTCTTCTAAGATGGCTTCTTCTAAAATAGCTTCCTCTGTGCTCCCTGGAGTCTGACAGTCCTGGCAGGGATGTGGAGCTGGGGAATCAGCCCAGTTATTTAACATTTATTGCACGATCTCGGGCATTTCCTCACTATCAAAAATATCCCCTGAAACTCTGTTCTCCTGTTTATCACTTACTGCTACAGTAGATACCTGTGTTTCAGGAATCACCTCTGAATCTGCTTCGACTTCATCCCACGTATCTGGCTGGGGTGGGGTCTCGAAAAGTTCCATTTCGGAGTCAGAGAGGGCACCAGGATTATTTTTACTCTCGTCAATTGGGCATGCCGGTCCTCTCACCCACGTCGAGGATAGCTTGATCTTATTGGCGAATGAGATCTTACAGTTTCTATAACTGTGTCCAGACGTGTTACAAGTCGTGCATTTCACCTCGGCGCTGCAGTCTTCTGCTATGTGTCCCAGTTCCTGGCATTTGAAACACTTTGAGAGTTTGCACTCCTTCGCCTCATGTCCTATTGTTCCACATTTAAAACATGTCCGAGGTTGTCCCCCATACCTTACCCAGCAGTTTCTTCCTTCAAGGCGTAACGATGATGGAATGTGATGCTCAATCTCTATCTGGTACTGCCTTATTCCATTAAAAACGGTTGGATAATCGGGGATCGTTAAGAAACGACCGGTCAGGACTTTACCGTAGCGACCCAAAACAAATCTCACAACATTATCGTCCAGTTTATGTGGAACGTGAAGTACAGTCACAAGACTCGCAGAACTGGTATATGCATTAGCGGCATATCCCTTTCCCGCTATCAGTGTAGGCCAAAATCGTTTCTTCAGCTCAACTGTTTTAAACGTAATGTCCCACAATTTTCGGGGAAGATCCTGGACCTCAAGTAAGTGTAGCCCGGGGTCGATACCTTTCTCCTTCAAGACTTCAAAAACTTTTCCTTTTCCACCTTCAGATTCTAGAAAAAGCTGAAACGATTTGACACGGGACAACTTTTCCGTGGTCGCCGCCATGTTGCCTCTCAATCGACGCACCACAATCGACGCACCAATACGCACCACTACCTGAGCGAAGCCATTACGGGCATAAAAAATGTATGCATGTGCAGAGCACACCGACGCTTACCTAGCTTTCTCGGCACGAAATTTACACGGAAAACCTACAGCGCAGATACTCGATCTGGTGTATTGCCGACGCCGAAGCGCCAGCGTGGTTAACCACTACGTCAGCCTGACTTTTGATGCGAGAAAATAATACTTCATGGTCAAGTGAATTGAGAGCCGTCTTCCGTGGCCAAAATACAACAGAACAATTAGGCTATTGATGATGACGTCACTGTGTTGCAAATAGTCACCATATTAGCAGAGCGAGCGTGCGCACACAACGCATTGAGCAACTGTGCAAAAATAGTAGCTGGGCTATGCGCCGTTTAGTTGTATTCATTCTGTGCCAAGGTACCACAGCCTCTACTAGCTAGCTCGGGCATCTGTTTATTGGCGAGTTTTGTTCACAAACATGAACGACTCTATTACAGAGATTCCGGCAACAATTAACTGAAATCTCCAGAATATTGAAGTCTCCAGAATAAATACGATAATCGGTTACACCTTAACACCCACATATAAACCGTACACATTAACCAAAAATAAATAAATACAGGTAGGCTACACATATGTTCTTTTTTTTTCTTATTTACATGTTCAATTAATTATGTCGATTACATGTCCGCAGGCTCAACATTATTACTTCGATTCGGCGGATCATTGGCTTGTCGTTGTTTTACAAGTTCAAGAGAACATCTTCAATAGTTAAATCAAATAGTTTTCAGTCACACCCATGTGTAAATATCACTGATATATACAGTACATAAGCCAAATCAACCGTAGCCTCTGCTGAGTGAATGCCATAGAAATAGACTCGCAATACATAATTCAAAGGGCAATACACATTCACGGCTTAACCGCGTAATTAATTACATCGCGAATCATCACCGAGGCCTTCTTATATATTTCAAATTTTCATTTTTTTCTTCTTCTCCGTTTTCTTTTCTTTTGACATTTAAGGTAGGTCCCATACCCCTTCTCCATTGACTTACACAGTACTAAACGGCAAAAGTAATGTGGTCACTAAAGCCTTCTAGAAGTTTTCAACAGATATAAGCTACCACTAGTTGGAAAGCTGACACATTTGCCATCCATGGCACTTTCAATTTTCCGTACCTTAGCTAAGTTTAGATTTTTTGACCGTCGAATTTTACCTACCCTGTTCAGTCGGACCGGAACACACACCTGCTCAAAAATAATGCTCCGCCGGCTAAAAGTCCACAAATTGTCCATAATTGCTCCAATTGACTCCATTTTTGCAACATATATACCTCAACTCACCTGCGTCAATATTCAATCCACAAAAGAAACCAACCCATAGCATAACATACCGAAAAAGTTGAACAAATGTCCATTCTAGGGACTTTCACTCCTAACCCCCCCACCCCCCCGTGCTACGCTGTTTTTGTTGTGTTACGTATGTTATACTAGATCGACTTCGTTTGGGAATGACTGATTATAAGGGTCCTGGAACGAGCAAAAACTGTTCACTGTGCTTCATAAATTTCTTCATTTTCGAGAGGAAACGGTAACTAAAAAAAAAAAAAAATTGCGCACTTTTTCCGACATTGACACCTTTTCATACATTTTTTCCTTATTTTTTTTTTCTCCTACAGTCACTGCTGCCCTTTGCAGACGGGAAACGTATTGCGCTTCGCATCATGTCATGAAGTGTAATTGCTCGACAGGAAAGTCCTTGTTGATGATGCGCACTTGTTATTCAGTGGTATAGACCGACACAAGTCGCGCTCATCTTTTGTCATTCAAGTCATCCGAGGACTAAAGAAGCATTATTTGTCGGTAAGCGACCTTTCGAGTCATGTATCGTTCTTGTTTAACTTTGTTTGGAATGCATCATAAGTATTTGGCAAATTTAATGTACAATACAACAGTCCCCTCCCCCTCCCCGTTTTTTTTTTATTATTATTTTGTCTTTATTTTTTGCTTTCTTGATACGGTTTGACAGTGCGGTCCGCCAAACGTTGCTCCCTGTGTTCGATCGGCACACTTGAATGGTAAAAAATTAAACATAAACATTTGACTTGAAAGTTACAGGCAGAGTAGGTGATATTGCGTTAAATGATAAATGTCCAAGAGCAAATGATAACCCGTTCCCATCCTTACAGCGGAGAAAAATGTATATACATATATACATCATGGTTAACAACTTATCGGACCCAACAATTTCGCAACTTCATGTTACGTCGAACAACAATTGTTTCGCCCTTCTCCTGCAGTGACATTACATTTTTTTTTTCTTTTACCCCTTGTTCGTTCACTTGTATTGCAACTCTCGATTCGTTATTTGCACGTAGCATTTCATGTTCGTTTCATCAGTCTCTCTCTTTTTATTTATTTATTTATTTTTTTTGGTATTAATTGAACTTCCATCCCTTAGTTTTGTGTGTTTAATCGTCTCATTAATGCATTCATAATTTTCTTTTTTATTTTTTTTTTGTATTATCTGTACTTCCATCCTTTGGGTTTGTGTGTTTAATCGTCGCATTCATGCATTTCTATTTTTTTTTTTTTTTGGTTGGTGTGTGTGTGTGTGTGTGTAAATTATTGCAACGTACCGTAACTCTTTTTGTGTTTAATTTGATTTTTATTTGATGCAAATCATTATTGTGTTTTTCTTTTCCTCCGTGTACATTGCACATGTTCATCACCGAAGAGTGCACTGAATTTCATCGTTTCACGGACTGATTTTCACGAGATGTGTCTCTTTGTTCAATCTCATCCTCTCTCTTTAAACGCTGTTTTAACACGAATATATGGCCTTCGTCGAGCATTTAATCAGAGGTGTGCACAGGGTTACTGTGCCATGTATACCAGAAATTCACACTACTGACATATCGATGGATATGTGTAACTGCTTATGTTAGCATGTTCGTCGTTGCTTTTGTGTGTGTGTGTGTTTTTCTTTTGTTTTCTTTTTTCTTTTATTTGTGTTTGAGTAATGTAGTTAGCGTCAAAAAGAATTCTACAAGCCGTCTGTATCCTCTGGTCAATAAAAGAGTGCATGACTATAGCGAAGTAATTCAAGAAGTTGAAAATCCATTGATGGCATCTCTGTCATTCTCTAAACTCTCAAGCCTTCTCTCATCAACAGTTGTTTTAACTTTAATGAGCCCCAGACCGTCCGTCGCATTGCCTGTTTCACAAGACGTTGTCGTTTGGAAGGCGTCATGTCGATTTTTTTTCTTATTTATTTTATTGGTGAAGTTTTTTCTTTTTTTTTCTGTGTTTTAATTTTTTTGTTATTGTTTTATTGTTTTGGGTTAATTAATTGGTATCGTCGATGTTTAATTTTTGTGCTTTTGCAGATGACTTGGATCATTTGGATTATCCTTTCAACCATTGAAATGATGATCAGGGAAACATTATTATTGATAATTCACAAACAACTTGTAATTATACTGACATTAAGAATCTCAATACTCATTCTAGTACACATAAGGGTTTGTGCCTCTTTCATTGTAATTCCAGGAGCTTGAGCAAAAATAATGACGACCTTTCGCTTTTATTACAACTTATTGATTTTAAATTTCATTGCATAGCCATAACAGAACGTGGTTAAACAACAACTCTCTCCCAGCCCTTTACATCTGGCTGTTACAATTTTGTTCATAAGACCGTAAACAGACTGCTGGTGGGGGTGTAGGTGTTTATATAAAGATGGTATTATCTTTAACAAAATGACCAACTTTCAGTGTCTCACGACAATTTTATATGAATCAATTTTCGTTGATTAAAAATTCTATAACCGCACTCTAATTATCGGTATTGTCTATCGTCCACCAAACGCCAGCTCGATTGATTTCTTCAATCTTCTGGAAGACAATTTAGATCGCATTGGAAATAGACCTTGCTACATAATGGGTGATTTCAGCATTGGTTTATTATGCTACGATGGGGTGAATAGTGCTCGAACACACAATTTTGTTAATATTCTCTCGTCACATGGTTTCCATTGCATGATAAATAAACCCACCAAAGTAACAGACCAGTCTAGAACCTTAATAGATAATATTCTTACTAATGTAACAAGCCCATGCACCTCGGTATTGTTGTTAATGATTTATCAGATCACTACCCGATTTATTCTTTTATTACTGACTGCGTCACGCCGTCTGCGCCCCACGTTGGACGGGCTAATCCTAAATTAACTCGTAAATTCACCCAATATACTATTGCTTCATTTCAACAGGACCTCTCGCAAGAGGACTGGGTTGATGTACTCAACTGTGACGATGCAAATTCTGCTTATAAGGCATTCATTCGTATATTTATAGTTGCTATGACCGCCATTTTCCTCTTCAGCCGTGTAGCAGACGTTCTGATATTAGGAAGAGCTGGTGTACGACCGGTATCTTGAACTGTGTCGTACGAAAAATAGGTTATTCACTCGCTATAAACGCCACCCTTCACAGGTGAACAAAGCAGAATACAGTACGTTTGAAATAGACTCACTTCAGTTATACGTGTTGCAAAATTTAACTATTACAATAAGGAATTTTCTAACCAAAGTGTTAGGGAAATCTGGAAGAAAACTAACAATATCCTACAGAACGATGCTAGTAAGCTTCTTGTATCAGTGAATTGCATGATAACGGTAAACGTGTTTCCGACATAACAGAGATGTGTAATATTTTTAATGAATATTTTGTTAGCATTGGCTGCAAGTTAGCATCTGCCATTCCTAACACACCGCCAATGAGCTTTCAAACTATATGAGTGATCCTAACGAACACTGTATGTTTTTGGGCCCTACTGATGAGAATGAAGTTAATAAATGTATTAAGGATTTGAAACCTGGTAGTCCAGGACATGATGATATTTATTGTAAGGTTGTCAAAGCAGTCAGTCACATTATTTCGAGTCCATTGAGCCACCTAGTTAACCTTTCTTTTGGTAGTGGAAGCGTCCCTAATGATCTTAAAATTGCTCGGGTTGTACCTGTTCATAAGAGTAATGACAAAAACATAAAGAATAATTAAAGGCCTATCTCTGTATTACCCGTTTTTTCCAAAGTATTTGAAAAATTAGTTTATAAAAGTTTGTTTGAATTTCTTTCCCATCATAATCTACTTTATGAGAATCAATACGGCTTTCTTCCGTACAAATCTACGATGCATGCATTGATCAACTTCATTGATAATATTTCCTGTTCCTTCGATAATCGTAAACTTTCTTGTGGAATATTCCTTGATCTCTCTAAGGCCTTTGACACTTTGGATCATAATATTCTTCTCTATAAACTAAATCATTATGGTATCAGAGGTATTCCTTTGAAATGGTTCAGTAATTACCTTTTTAACAGATATCAGTATGTTCATATCTCAAATGCTAAATCTACTTTGTGTTCCATTACTACTGGTGTCCCACAGGGGTCAATTCTTGGTCCACTTCTGTTTCTTATTTATATTAATGACCTACCTCTCGTTAGTTCAAAGTTTAAATTTACTCTTTACGCTGATGATACAAGTATTTTTTTACGATAGCTATAATTCCCATTCGTTCATCAGCGATATTACCAACGAGATGGTCACTGTCACTAATTGGTTTCGAGCACAAAAGCTCCATCTGAACGCTACTAAGTCGACTGCTATTTTGTTCCACCCAGTTCAAAAGTCTGTCGACCCTAAAATGAATGGTATTAATATACATGACAATTTTTGTTGATTGTACTACTTTCCTCGGTGTTACCATAGATAAAAATTTAAGTTGGTCCCCACATATCACTAATACCTGTAGTAAAATCTCTAGAGGGGCTGGTATAATTTACAAATTGAAAGATATTCTCCCAAGGAAGGTGCTACTTACCATCTATAATAGCTTAATCCTTCCTTTCATGACTTATTGTGTACCCGTTTGGGGATATGCTGCTGCCAATCATACCAGTAAAGTGCATCTGATTCAAAAGAGAATCGTTCGTTCTATTCTCAACAAACATTCCATGACACCTTCTGTTCCTCTTTTTAAAAGACTTCAAGTCCTTGCTTCCCGATATTGTGAAGTATCATACGGCAATAATAATGTTTCATGCTACCAACAATCTGTTACCTCTTTCTGTGGCTAATCTGTTCGCGAGACCTAACCACATGTTTAACACCAGACATAATTCTAATTATATGCTCCCATATTGTAGATTACTTTTAACGCAGCATATTATACACTATACTGGACCTTCTCTGTGGAATGAGTTGCCTGAATCACTTAAAGATATCTCCACGAAAACTTTATTTAAACGGATTTTGAAAAAACACCTTCTGGACAATCTCTGATCCGTGCATTTGCCTGGGGTTGGGTGGGGGGGGGGGGGATTTTGTGTTTTGTTGTTTGTTCGATTTTGTTTCCTTGTTTTTTATGAACTTGCTTTCTTTGACTTAGGGGTTCTACCCTTGTACAAGCTTTAATTAGATTTCTGGTATAACTCCTTAATCACTTATAGCTTATCTTTGTAATGTTCTCATGTTTTCGTTGTCTGATTTTAATAAAGTTTAGTTGAATTGAATTGAATTGAATTTGTTTTTCATGCAAAATGTGCTTAGTACTTGAATTAGGAATGTATCTGGCGGATTGTGACGATTTCCGTTTGCATAATTAGGCACCTAATGTCGATAATGCTGGTTCACTTGATGTTCAATATAATGCAAAATGAAAGCGCGGGCAAACCAGTTACGAGTTGGGAAGAGAATAAAAGATGCCCCGCCAATTTTTGGATGAGGGAGGGGACAACGAGATGATGGTGATAATGATGATATGTCCCGATGTGTTTTACAAAAGAAGATCAACCGTGTTTAGAAAAAAAAAAAATTCTCTCTCTCTCTCTCTCTTCTCTCTATGGAATATGGTGTTTGTCTCGAATGTATTTTCCTTCTTCATATTAAAAAGAAACCAAATTAAATTTTAGCAAGAGAGACACGCCTCATTTGAGGCCATGGTTTCACTGAACGTTGAACGTCAACTCACACCGGTCGAAGCTAATCGACCCGTCGCAATGACGGGAGCCCTCAATTGCAAGTCAGCTAGCCCACTTCTGGCCCCGAACTCGGGCCGGCCCATCAGCGAGCTCTCTCGAAAGCTTTTGCGGATCTAAGGGAGGAATTGTGGCACAGATCCTAGGCCATACGCACCACTACCTGAGCGAAGCCATTACGGGCATAAAAAATTTATGCATGTGCAGAGCACACCGACGCTTACCTAGCTTTCTCGGCACGAAATTTACACGGAAAACCTACAGCGCAGATACTCGATCTGGTGTATTGCCGACGCCGAAGCGCCAGCGTGGTTAACCACTACGTCAGCCTGACTTTTGATGCGAGAAAATAATACTTCATGGTCAAGTGAATTGAGAGCCGTCTTCCGTGGCCAAAATACAACACAACAATTAGGCTATTGATGATGACGTCACTGTGTTGCAAATAGTCACCATATTAGCAGAGCGAGCGTACGCACACAACGCATTGAGCAACTGTGCAAAAATAGTAGCTGGGCTATGCGCCGTTTAGTTGTATTCATTCTGTGCCAAGGTACCAGAGCCTCACTAGCTAGCTCGGGCATCTGTTTATTGTCGAGTTTTGTTCACAAACATGAACGACTCTATTACAGAGATTCCGGGAACAATTAACTGAAATCTCCAGAATATTGAAGTCTCCAGAATAAATACGATAATCGGTTACACCTTAACACCCACATATAAACCGTACACATTAACCAAAAATAAATAAATAAATAAATACAGGTAGGCTACACATATGTTCTTTTTTTTTCTTATTTACATGTTCAATTAATTATGTCGATTACATGTCCGCAGGCTCAACATTAATACTTCGATTCGGCGGATCATTGGCTTGTCGTTGTTTTACAAGTTCAAGAGAACATCTTCAATAGTTGAACAAATCAAATAGTTTTCAGTCACACCCATGTGTAAATATCACTGATATATACAGTACATAAGCCAAATCAACCGTAGCCTCTGCTGAGCGAATGCCATAGAAATAGACTCGCAATACATAATTCAAAGGGCAATACACATTCACGGCTTAACCGCGTAATTAATTACATCGCGAATCATCACCGAGGCCTTCTTATATATTTCAAATTTTCATTTTTTTCTTCTTCTCCGTTTTCTTTTCTTTTGACATTTAAGGTAGGTCCCATACCCCTTCTCCACTGACTTACACAGTACTAAACGGCAAAAGTAATGTGGTCACTAAAGCCTTCTAGAAGTTTTCAACAGATATAAGCTACCACTAGTTGGAAAGCTGACACATTTGCCATCCATGGCACTTTCAATTTTCCGTACCTTAGCTAAGTTTAGATTTTTTGACCGTCGAATTTTACCTACCCTGTTCAGTCGGACCGGAACACACACCTGCTCAAAAATAATGCTCCGCCGGCTAAAAGTCCACAAATTGTCCATAATTGCTCCAATTGACTCCATTTTTGCAACATATATACCTCAACTCACCTGCGTCAATATTCAATCCACAAAAGAAACCAACCCATAGCATAACATACCGAAAAAGTTGAACAAATGTCCATTCTAGGGACTTTCACTCCTAACCCCCCCAACCCCCCCCGTGCTACGCTGTTTTTCTTGTGTTACGTGTGTTATACTAGATCGACTTCGTTTGGGAATGACTGATTATAAGGGTCCTGGAACGAGCAAAAACTGTTCACTGTGCTTCATAAATTTCTTCATTTTCGAGAGGAAACGGTAACTAAAAAAAAAAAAAAATTGCGCACTTTTTCCGACATTGACACCTTTTCATACATTTTTTCCTTATTTTTTTTTTCTCCTACAGTCACTGCTGCCCTTTGCAGACGGGAAACGTATTGCGCTTCGCATCATGTCATGAAGTGTAATTGCTCGACAGGAAAGTCCTTGTTGATGATGCGCACTTGTTATTCAGTGGTATAGACCGACACAAGTCGCGCTCATCTTTTGTCATTCAAGTCATCCGAGGACTAAAGAAGCATTATTTGTCGGTAAGCGACCTTTCGAGTCATGTATCGTTCTTGTTTAACTTTGTTTGGAATGCATCATAAGTATTTGGCAAATTTAATGTACAATACGAACAGTCCCCTCCCCCTCCCCGTTTTTTTTTTATTATTATTTTGTCTTTATTTTTTGCTTTCTTGATACGGTTTGACAGTGCGGTCCGCCAAACGTTGCTCCCTGTGTTCGATCGGCACACTTGAATGGTAAAAAATTAAACATAAACATTTGACTTGAAAGTTACAGGCAGAGTAGGTGATATTGCGTTAAATGATAAATGTCCAAGAGCAAATGATAACCCGTTCCCATCCTTACAGCGGAGAAAAATGTATATACATATATACATCATGGTTAACAACTTATCGGACCCAACAATTTCGCAACTTCATGTTACGTCGAACAACAATTGTTTCGCCCTTCTCCTGCAGTGACATTACATTTTTTTTTCTTTTACCCCTTGTTCGTTCACTTGTATTGCAACTCTCGATTCGTTATTTGCACGTAGCATTTCATGTTCGTTTCATCAGTCTCTCTCTTTTTATTTTTTTATTTATTTATTTATTTTTTTTTGGTATTAATTGAACTTCCATCCCTTAGTTTTGTGTGTTTAATCGTCTCATTAATGCATTCATAATTTTCTTTTTTATTTTTTTTTTTGTATTATCTGTACTTCCATCCTTTGGGTTTGTGTGTTTAATCGTCGCATTCATGCATTTCTATTTTTTTTACTTTTTTTTTGTTGGTGTGTGTGTGTGTGTGTAAATTATTGCAACGTACCGTAACTCTTTTTGTGTTTAATTTGATTTTATGCAAATCATTATTGTGTTTTTCTTTTCCTCTGTGTACATTGCACATGTTCATCACCGAAGAGTGCACTGAATTTCATCGTTTCACGGACTGATTTTCACGAGATGTGTCTCTTTGCTCAATCTCATCCTCTCTCTTTAAACGCTGTTTTAACACGAATAAATGGCCTTCGTCGAGCATTTAATCAGAGGTGTGCACAGGGTTACTGTGCAATGTATACCACAAATTCACACTACTGACATATCGATGGATATGTGTAACTGCTTATTTTAGCATGTTCGTCGTTGCTTTTGTGTGTGTGTGTTTTTCTTTTCTTTTTTTTCTTTTATTTGTGTTTGAGTAATGTAGTTAGCGTCAAAAAGAATTCTACAAGCCGTCTGTATCCTCTGGTCAATAAAAGAGTGCATGACTATAGCGAAGTAATTCAAGAAGTTGAATATCCATTGATGGCATCTCTGTCATTCTCTAAACTCTCACGCCTTCTCTCATCATCAGTTGTTTTAACTTTAATGAGCCCCAGACCGTCCGTCGCATTGCGTGTTTCACAAGACGTTGTCGTTTGGAACGCGTCATGTCGATTTTTTTTTCTTATTTATTTGATTTGTTTTTCATGCAAAATGTGCTTAGTACTTGAAGTAGGAATGTATCTGGCGGATTGTGACGATTCCCGTTTGCATAATTAGGCACCTAATGTCGATAATGCTGGTTCACTTGATGTACAATATAATGCAAAATGAAAGCGCGGGCAAACCAGGGACGAGTTGGGAAGAGAATAAAAGATGCCCCGCCAATTTCTGGATGAGGGAGGGGACAACGAGATGATGGTGATAATGATGATATGTCCCGATGTGTTTTACAAAAGAAGATCAACCGTGTTTAGAAAAAAAAAAAATTCTCTCTCTCTCTCTCTCTCTCTATGGAATATGGTGTTTGTCTCGAATGTATTTTCCTTCTTCATATTAAAAAGAAACAAAATTAAATTTTAGCAAGAGAGACACGCCTCATTTGAGGCCATGGTTTCACTGAACGTTGAACGTCAACTCACACCGGTCGAAGCTAATCGACCCGTCGCAATGACGGGAGCCCTCAATTGCAAGTCAGCTAGCCCACTTCTGGCCCCGAACTCGGGCCGGCCCATCAGCGAGCTCTCTCGAAAGCTTTTGCGGATCTAAGGGAGGAATTGTGGCACAGATCCTAGGCCATACGCACCACTACCTGAGCGAAGCCATTACGGGCATAAAAAATTTATGCATGTGCAGAGCACACCGACGCTTACCTAGCTTTCTCGGCACGAAATTTACACGGAAAACCTACAGCGCAGATACTCGATCTGGTGTATTGCCGACGCCGAAGCGCCAGCGTGGTTAACCACTACGTCAGCCTGACTTTTGATGCGAGAAAATAATACTTCATGGTCAAGTGAATTGAGAGCCGTCTTCCGTGGCCAAAATACAACACAACAATTAGGCTATTGATGATGACGTCACTGTGTTGCAAATAGTCACCATATTAGCAGAGCGAGCGTGCGCACACAACGCATTGAGCAACTGTGCAAAAATAGTAGCTGGGCTATGCGCCGTTTAGTTGTATTCATTCTGTGCCAAGGTACCACAGCCTCACTAGCTAGCTCGGGCATCTGTTTATTGTCGAGTTTTGTTCACAGACATGAACGACTCTATTACAGAGATTCCGGCAACAATTAACTGAAATCTCCAGAATATTGAAGTCTCCAGAATAAATACGATAATCGGTTACACCTTAACACCCACATATAAACCGTACACATTAACCAAAAATAAATAAATACAGGTAGGCTACACATATGTTCTTTTTTTTTCTTATTTACATGTTCAATTAATTATGTCGATTACATGTCCGCAGGCTCAACATTATTACTTCGATTCGGCAGATCATTGGCTTGTCGTTGTTTTACAAGTTCAAGAGAACATCTTCAATAGTTAAACAAATCAAATAGTTTTCAGTCACACCCATGTGTAAATATCACTGATATATACAGTACATAAGCCAAATCAACCGTAGCCTCTGCTGAGTGAATGCCATAGAAATAGACTCGCAATACATAATTCAAAGGGCAATACACATTCACGGCTTAACCGCGTAATTAATTACATCGCGAATCATCACCGAGGCCTTCTTATATATTTCAAATTTTCATTTTTTTCTTCTTCTCCGTTTTCTTTTCTTTTGACATTTAAGGTAGGTCCCATACCCCTTCTCCATTGACTTACACAGTACTAAACGGCAAAAGTAATGTGGTCACTAAAGCCTTCTAGAAGTTTTCAACAGATATAAGCTACCACTAGTTGGAAAGCTGACACATTTGCCATCCATGGCACTTTCAATTTTCCGTACCTTAGCTAAGTTTAGATTTTTTGACCGTCGAATTTTACCTACCCTGTTCAGTCGGACCGGAACACACACCTGCTCAAAAATAATGCTCCGCCGGCTAAAAGTCCACAAATTGTCCATAATTGCTCCAATTGACTCCATTTTTGCAACATATATACCTCAACTCACCTGCGTCAATATTCAATCCACAAAAGAAACCAACCCATAGCATAACATACCGAAAAGTTGAACAAATGTCCATTCTAGGGACTTTCACTCCTAACCCCCCCCCCCCCCCCCCGTGCTACGCTGTTTTTGTTGTGTAACGTATGTTATACTAGATCGACTTCGTTTGGGAATGACTGATTATAAGGGTCCTGGAACGAGCAAAAACTGTTCACTGTGCTTCATAAATTTCTTCATTTTCGAGAGGAAACGGTAACTAAAAAAAAAAAAAAATTGCGCACTTTTTCCGACATTGACACCTTTTCATACATTTTTTCCTTATTTTTTTTTTCTCCTACAGTCACTGCTGCCCTTTGCAGACGGGAAACGTATTGCGCTTCGCATCATGTCATGAAGTGTAATTGCTCGACAGGAAAGTCCTTGTTGATGATGCGCACTTGTTATTCAGTGGTATAGACCGACACAAGTCGCGCTCATCTTTTGTCATTCAAGTCATCCGAGGACTAAAGAAGCATTATTTGTCGGTAAGCGACCTTTCGAGTCATGTATCGTTCTTGTTTAACTTTGTTTGGAATGCATCATAAGTGTTTGGCAAATTTAATGTACAATACAACAGTCCCCTCCCCCTCCCCGTTTTTTTTTATTATTATTTTGTCTTTATTTTTTGCTTTCTTGATACGGTTTGACAGTGCGGTCCGCCAAACGTTGCTCCCTGTGTTCGATCGGCACACTTGAATGGTAAAAAATTAAACATAAACATTTGACTTGAAAGTTACAGGCAGAGTAGGTGATATTGCGTTAAATGATAAATGTCCAAGAGCAAATGATAACCCGTTCCCATCCTTACAGCGGAGAAAAATGTATATACATATATACATCATGGTTAACAACTTATCGGACCCAACAATTTCGCAACTTCATGTTACGTCGAACAACAATTGTTTCGCCCTTCTCCTGCAGTGACATTACATTTTGTTTTTCTTTTACCCCTTGTTCGTTCACTTGTATTGCAACTCTCGATTCGTTATTTGCACGTAGCATTTCATGTTCGTTTCATCAGTCTCTCTCTTTTTATTTTTTTATTTATTTTTTTTTGGATATTAATTGAACTTCCATCCCTTAGTTTTGTGTGTTTAATCGTCTCATTAATGCATTCATCATTTTCTTTTTTATTTTTTTTTTGTATTATCTGTACTTCCATCCTTTGGGTTTGTGTGTTTAATCGTCGCATTCATGCATTTCTATTTTTTTTTACTTTTTTTCGTTGTTGGTGTGTGTGTGTGTGTGTGTAAATTATTGCAACGTACCGTAACTCTTTTTGTGTTTAATTTTATTTATATTTTATGCAAATCATTATTGTGTTTTTCTTTTCCTCTGTGTACATTGCACATGTTCATCACCGAAGAGTGCACTGAATTTCATCGTTTCACGGACTGATTTTCACGAGATGTGTCTCTTTGCTCAATCTCATCCTCTCTCTTTAAACGCTGTTTTAACACGAATATATGGCCTTCGTCGAGCATTTAATCAGAGGTGTGCACAGGGTTACTGTGCCATGTATACCAGAAATTCACACTACTGACATATCGATGGATATGTGTAACTGCTTATTTTAGCATGTTCGTCGTTGCTTTTGTGTGTGTGTGTTTTTCTTTTCTTTTTTTCTTTTATTTGTGTTTGAGTAATGTAGTTAGCGTCAAAAAGAATTCTACAAGCCGTCTGTATCCTCTGGTCAATAAAAGAGTGCATGACTATAGCGAAGTAATTCAAGAAGTTGAAAATCCATTGATGGCATCTCTGTCATTCTCTAAACTCTCAAGCCTTCTCTCATCATCAGTTGTTTTAACTTTAATGAGCCCCAGACCGTCCGTCGCATTGCGTGTTTCACAAGACGTTGTCGTTTGGAACGCGTCATGTCGATTTTTTTTTCTTATTTATTTGATTTGTTTTTCATGCAAAATGTGCTTAGTACTTGAAGTAGGAATGTATCTGGCGGATTGTGACGATTCCCGTTTGCATAATTAGGCACCTAATGTCGATAATGCTGGTTCACTTGATGTACAATATAATGCAAAATGAAAGCGCGGGCAAACCAGGGACGAGTTGGGAAGAGAATAAAAGATGCCCCGCCAATTTCTGGATGAGGGAGGGGACAACGAGATGATGGTGATAATGATGATATGTCAAGATGTGTTTTACAAAAGAAGATCAACCCTTTTTTAGAAAAAAAAAATTCTCTCTCTGTCTCTCTATGGAATATAATGTTTGTCTCCAATGTATTTTCCTTCTTCATATTAAAAAGAAACAAAATTAAATTTTAGCAAGAGAGACACGCCTCATTTGAGGCCATGGTTTCACTGAACGTTGAACGTCAACTCACACCGGTCGAAGCTAATCGACCCGTCGCAATGACGGGAGCCCTCAATTGCAAGTCAGCTAGCCCACTTCTGGCCCCGAACTCGGGCCGGCCCATCAGCGAGCTCTCTCGAAAGCTTTTGCGGATCTAAGGGAGGAATTGTGGCACAGATCCTAGGCCATACGCACCACTACCTGAGCGAAGCCATTACGGGCATAAAAAATTTATGCATGTGCAGAGCACACCGACGCTTACCTAGCTTTCTCGGCACGAAATTTACACGGAAAACCTACAGCGCAGATACTCGATCTGGTGTATTGCCGACGCCGAAGCGCCAGCGTGGTTAACCACTACGTCAGCCTGACTTTTGATGCGAGAAAATAATACTTCATGGTCAAGTGAATTGAGAGCCGTCTTCCGTGGCCAAAATACAACAGAACAATTAGGCTATTGATGATGACGTCACTGTGTTGCAAATAGTCACCATATTAGCAGAGCGAGCGTGCGCACACAACGCATTGAGCAACTGTGCAAAAATAGTAGCTGGGCTATGCGCCGTTTAGTTGTATTCATTCTGTGCCAAGGTACCAGAGCCTCACTAGCTAGCTCGGGCATCTGTTTATTGTCGAGTTTTGTTCACAAACATGAACGACTCTATTACAGAGATTCCGGGAACAATTAACTGAAATCTCCAGAATATTGAAGTCTCCAGAATAAATACGATAATCGGTTACACCTTAACACCCACATATAAACCGTACACATTAACCAAAAATAAATAAATACAGGTAGGCTACACATATGTTCTTTTTTTTTCTTCTTATTTACATGTTCAATTAATTATGTCGATTACATGTCCGCAGGCTCAACATTATTACTTCGATTCGGCGGATCATTGGCTTGTCGTTGTTTTACAAGTTCAAGAGAACATCTTCAATAGTTAAACAAATCAAAGAGTTTTCAGTCACATCCATGTGTAAATATCACTGATATATACAGTACATAAGCCAAATCAACCGTAGCCTCTGCTGAGTGAATGCCATAGAAATAGACTCGCAATACATAATTCAAAGGGCAATACACATTCACGGCTTAACCGCGTAATTAATTACATCGCGAATCATCACCGAGGCCTTCTTATATATTTCAAATTTTCATTTTTTTTTCTTCTCCGTTTTCTTTTCTTTTGACATTTAAGGTAGGTCCCATACCCCTTCTCCATTGACTTAGACAGTACTAAACGGCAAAAGTAATGTGGTCACTAAAGCCTTCTAGAAGTTTTCAACAGATATAAGCTACCACTAGTTGGAAAGCTGACACATTTGCCATCCATGGCACTTTCAATTTTCCGTACCTTAGCTAAGTTTAGATTTTTTGACCGTCGAATTTGACCTACCCTGTTCAGTCGGACCGGAACACACACCTGCTCAAAAATAATGCTCCGCCGGCTAAAAGTCCACAAATTGTCCATAATTGCTCCAATTGACTCCATTTTTGCAACATATATACCTCAACTCACCTGCGTCAATATTCAATCCACAAAAGAAACCAACCCATAGCATAACATACCGAAAAAGTTGAACAAATGTCCATTCTAGGGACTTTCACTCCTAACCCCCCCCCCCCCCCCGTGCTACGCTGTTTTTTTTTGTGTGTGTAACGTATGTTATACTAGATCGACTTCGTTTGGGAATGACTGATTATAAGGGTCCTGGAACGAGCAAAAACTGTTCACTGTGCTTCATAAATTTCTTCATTTTCGAGAGGAAACGGTAACTAAAAAAAAAAAAAAATTGCGCACTTTTTCCGACATTGACACCTTTTCATACATTTTTTCCTTATTTTTTTTTTCTCCTACAGTCACTGCTGCCCTTTGCAGACGGGAAACGTATTGCGCTTCGCATCATGTCATGAAGTGTAATTGCTCGACAGGAAAGTCCTTGTTGATGATGCGCACTTGTTATTCAGTGGTATAGACCGACACAAGTCGCGCTCATCTTTTGTCATTCAAGTCATCCGAGGACTAAAGAAGCATTATTTGTCGGTAAGCGACCTTTCGAGTCATGTATCGTTCTTGTTTAAATTTGTTTGGAATGCATCATAAGTGTTTGGCAAATTTAATGTACAACACAACAGTCCCCCCCCCCCTCCCCGTTTTTTTTATTATTATTTTGTCTTTATTTTTTGCTTTCTTGATACGGTTTGACAGTGCGGTCCGCCAAACGTTGCTCCCTGTGTTCGATCGGCACACTTGAATGGTAAAAAATTAAACATAAACATTTGACTTGAAAGTTACAGGCAGAGTAGGTGATATTGCGTTAAATGATAAATGTCCAAGAGCAAATGATAACCCGTTCCCATCCTTACAGCGGAGAAAAATGTATATACATATATACATCATGGTTAACAACTTATCGGACCCAACAATTTCGCAACTTCATGTTACGTCGAACAACAATTGTTTCGCCCTTCTCCTGCAGTGACATTACATTTTTTTTTCTTTTACCCCTTGTTCGTTCACTTGTATTGCAACTCTCGATTCGTTATTTGCACGTAGCATTTCATGTTCGTTTCATCAGTCTCTCTCTTTTATTTTTTTATTTCTTTTATTTTATTTTTTTTTGGTATTAATTGAACTTCCATCCCTTAGTTTTGTGTGTTTAATCGTCTCATTAATGCATTCATAATTTTCTTTTTTCTTCTTTTTTTTGTATTATCTGTACTTCCATGGGGATTTTTGAACACTTTAAAAGACGTCATCAACTACGTTTTATGCTTGTAGAGGTTTATTCACTTAGAAAAGCGGTTACATCTAAACGTAAGAAATATATATTTCAAGTTTGATTACATTTGAAAAATAGAAGATTTGGGCATAAATTACCCATTTTGGAAAGACTATAGCCTTATGGATTAATACAAATCGAGACAGATTCATCAATTTTCCGATCATTACAAAACTTGTTCATACTGTTTGGCTCGGGATCCTTATTCGAAATAAAATGATACCAAGCTCGACATACTCTCTAATTAAAAAGGAAACATTAAAGTGGGACACATTTCGACATTGTGATTAAAGAAAACGTCTAACATATGGACGATATCGGCATCCTTATTTAAGCGAAACACAAACTATAGGGACTCTTTTGATTTTATTTGAAAAAAATTACTTTTTATGTATTTTAGAAGGTAGATACAGTAAAACCATGCTTCAGTCAATACGATTGTTACATGACACTGGATGAGGCTAGAAAAAGATGTAGTACATTCTTTTCAATTACAACGTGTTGGGGGTTACTCTGATATTTGAACACTTTAAAAGACGTCATCAACTACGTTTTATGCTTATGGAGGTTTATTCACACAGAAAAACGGTTACATCTGAAGGTAAGAAATATATATTTCAAGTTTGATCACATTTGAAAAATAGAAAATTTGGGCATAAATTGAATTAATGAATATGGACAAATTTTGTAATAATCTCTTAATTTCTAAACCTGTCTTTAAGTTTATCACTGTATAAGGTTATAATCTCAACAAAATACATCATTTGCGTTAAATTCTTTCGAATGTATTTCAACTTGTAATAAGTATACCTAACGTTGACATATAACTGTTTTTTTTTAATAATAATAAAAATTCAACGTCGTTAATGACGTCATTTAAACATTTATTGTGAGATATTAATTCCGACGAATGTTGAAGTATGTTTTTTTCTATTAAATATCGATGCCGATATTTCTCAAACGCCCCCCCCCCCCCCCCCTTTCCAGGCTCGTCGTTGAGACTGCCTACAAACATCTCCTTTTGAAATAGTTGACATGGTTGAAGTGGTTTTGAAATTGAGAGAATTTTGAACTCTGCTTTTTTTGTATCGATTTAAAGTCTCAATTTACGCAATATTTGAGATTTTCATAATGACGGAAAAGTCCATCAATTTACATTTATTTTTATTAGTCCACAAGACTATGTAGTTACTAAAATATCTATTCCGAATTTGGTGAAAATCAACTAGATTTTTTTTATTATTAAGTTTCAAATCTCTGTTTCCAAAGTTGAGTTGTAACTGTCCCATCTGTGTTAAAAAATCTACAAAATGTATTAAACGTTGTTGATGACGTCATCTATCTTATTAAATTATTACTAAAAGCCCAGCATGATAGACACTTCACTAAATGTGCGATATATTACTTTCCAAGAACCCCTGTCACAGAACAATTTCTTTAAAATGAGCAACGTTTAATTATGCTTTTACATTGTAGCAAACGTCAAAAATATTTATTTTGAGATGAAATCAGAGGCTTTATTAAGCATGTGTGTTTTTCTGTTTAAACTTTGGAGTTCTATTTCCAACAATTGAGATATAACCGTCCCATCACAGTGTGAAGAACCTTCAAAATGCGTCAAGCGTTGTTGATGACGTCATTAATCTTATTAAAATATCATAAAAACCGCAACATTGTATACAGTTAATATAATGTATAATCTCTAACATTACCTTGAAGTCCTGTCACAGAACATTCTGCTTAAAAGTGAGCACGTTTTATCATACTTCTACCTTATACAAGAGGTCAGAAATACTTGTTTTGAGATAAAATTCAGAGGTCCTTTTAAGTATGAAAGTTTTGCTATTGAGTAATTATACTGATATCTTCCATGCGTTCGTCCTCTTTTTTTTTCTTTTTTTTGTTAAAAATGTCTACAGACGTCTTATTTAAAACTGTGTTTCCTGTTCAATTAGAGACAATTTCGAACACTGCATCATTTCACGTCGATTTAGGATCTCCATTAATGCGATATTCAAGACTTGCGTAATGATAGAAAAATTCGTCAATTTGCGTCTACTGTTTATTAATCCATAAGACTATACTCTTAACAAAATGTCAGAGTTATTTTATTATATTTATATATTATTCTTTTTTTAACTTTCAAAATTCTGTTTCTAGCGTTGAGATGTAACTGTCTTATAAGTTTGAAGAGTTTGCAAAGTGCCTAGAATGGAGCTGATGACGTAGTCAGCAATCATTAAAATGTCATCATAATAACGCCAACATCGTTGCCATGTAAAAATGTGACCTATCTTACTTTTAGCTTGAAGTACCGTGACATAGCACTCTTCTCGACATAAACAACGTGTTAACATAACTCTAACTTCTTGAAAACGTCAAAAGTAATTTGTTTCGAGATAAAATGAGAGGCATCTTAAAATATGAATTTTAATCAGTTGACTAAGGATGCTAAGACTTTGGTCATGATCGAACAACTCATCAGTTTGTCACTATTAATAATTCATAGGGCTATAGTATTAGCAAAATGTCGTAATAATAATATCCAAGTAGAATGAATCTGATGAATGTGAAGAATCTACAATATGCGAAAAAAAATTAAAGATGTTATCACTGTTAAAATATCATATCAACCCTACATTGTTTACACTTGAAAAAATTACCATAATCTTACTTTAAGCTCAAAGGTCACAGATCAATCATGGTAAAACAAACATACTTTCATGTCCTTTGTACTGTGAGACAAAATCAGAGGAGTCTTGAAATATGTCAATTCTTTTTTCTTTTTCTTTTTTTTTTAAGAAAGATGTTATTTGACATCAATTTTCCACTTTTTCAGGAATGTCAACATATGTAATTCGTATGTCCTTTTATGTAAAATTCTAATAAATTCTTACATTTCTCGTACCTAGATTAACGCGATATTTAATTCTCAGGTAAGGAGGCATAAGTTCATAAACTTGTCACTTTTTAATGGTGAATCAAAAGACAAGGTAAAATAGGAAACACTCAGTATTTGGCCAAAATCATCAACCAGATTTTTTTCCCTTTCAATAAGGATGCTAAGACTTTGGTCATGATCAGACAACTCACCATTTTGCCTCAATTAATAATCCGTAGGGCTATAACATTAGCAAAATGTCATAATTATGTCCCAATCGAACTTACAACTCGTATTTCTAATGTTGAGATGTAACTGCCGGATGAGTGTGAAGAACCTACAACATACGAAATAAGTTAAAGATGTTATCACTATTAAAATGTTATATCAACCCGGTCATTGTCACAGATCAATCTTGGTAAAACAAAAATAATTTCATGTCCTTTGTACTTTGATATAAATCAGAGGCGCCTTGAAATATGTAAATTGGTTTTTGTTTTTTTGAAGAAAGATGTCATTTGACATAAATTTTCCACTTTTTCAAAATGTCAACATATGTAATTTTTAAGTCCTTTTATGTTAAATTATGATACATTCTTGCATGTCTCGTACCTACACTGTGAAAAATGTTTGTAAATTTACAGAAAATAAAACAAAGAAATATGTAAGATTTACAGAAATTGTACGGAAACTGATTACCAGAATATTTCTCTATTCCTTTTGTATTTCTTTGATTTTATTTTCTGTAAATTTACATTTTACATTTTAACTGTGAAGGTTTACGCGACATTTAATACTCAGGTAAGGAGCGGTAAGTTCATAAATTTGTCTCTTTTAATGGTGAATCAAAATGCAAGGTAGAATAGGAAAATCTGAGGATTTTCGAGTATGTTGGAACTTCGATGATGTATTCCGATTTTGAGGTAGCAGCGTCCTTTTTATGTAAATGTATCCTCTAACGTAAAGCCGAAAACTTAGAGGACAATGTCAACAACAGAATGTTAATCTCAGAATAGCCCGACATTGTTATACAAGACTGAATGTACCGTCCCCCACTTGACAATCTCCTTGGGTTAAGAAACGTTTAAACAGACTTCTACCTCGTAGAAAATGTCAATAGCAGCCATTTTGAGATGAAACCACAGACTTCTTTGTATATATATATTTGTTTATTTTATATCGCCTAAGTATACTGGCCACCTAAGCAAGCAAAAACATTTGAAGTCACGTAGATAACTTTAAACATTGGGAAGTTTCCGTCATCAGCCCATCCTCGCATGATATCATACATGTTTACCCCTTCTCGAGAGGACACATCATGTATGTCTGGATATCATCACGTAATGTTCTATCATGCAGAAAATGTCTTCCCGAGACATGATTTTAGTACATTACAAACATTCTATTAGGATTAGGTGCCGCCAGTCAGTCAGCCAGTCAGTCAGTCAGTCAGTCACTGAGTAGTATATTCCTCAAGATGAAGATGGTCCAAGAGAAAGCTGAGGGCAAATAAGAAATAGCTTTTCAATTAGTAATTATGGCATGCATAAAAACAAATAAAGCTTTACTTACATGACACAATTAGTCGTAACTATGGCTTCATCCTATACAATAGCGCAGCGGTATTAAAGCCAACATATCAAAGCACTCGCTGAACAGTAAATACAATCATTTTTGTTTTATTGTGTTTTGGATATTTACAAATCAGCGTATGCAAGTAACATTCAACGCCAGTTGTTTCTTCAAATTACAGTGTGTGCCCTAGTTATATAATTTCAGGTTAAGAACAGTATTTGATCTAAGAAGTTTGGATAGATAAATAATTCTTCATAGTCAAATCTATACAACAAGCTTTTAGTCTAGAGTTTTAATCAGGAAACTTACAGCTGATTTGAGCATAAACCCACTTGCTATAACTGCGGTCAGGCAGGCTCACTACTATTTGTACAACTTTTACATTTAATCTTTGCTGTGCAATATTTCTTTAAAAGTTACTTCAAAAGACACCACACTACTAGTCTCAGTCCATATTCAATACCTGTAGTGAAAAATGCCATAATATTAGCTTAGGCTTTGCTGATCCAATTGAGGGACACATAGCCTACAAAATAGGAAATTGAGGCCCACTCCTACTATCATAAACCATAGAGAGTGCTAATGTTGGACAGCAGAAGTACGCTAGCTAGACTTATAGTTTACGCACATCTTGTTTGAGCTGGACATGTAAATTGAATTGGTCAGTAGTCCAGTTTATCGCCTCACATGATATATTTTACATGAACTGTACACATGATGCTGGTTATCATGTTAAATATTTTCAAACTTTCTATTTTTTTTCTGCCTAAAAAAACATGTTTGTTACCATATAGTCACAAATGTAACATGAGAAACCAAACGCCCAGTTGCTAGATTTGTTGGGAGAAAAAGTCTAGTGACATAACTTTTGTAAGCACCTGTTGTCCTGTCTCTGGAAACAAGTGAAAGTTTAATGCGCACTGTTCTAAATGTGAAAAAAGAAAGTCATGGAATGGAAATGGTATTGTAAGCATTCTATGTGAATAACGGTGCATGGAGAGAATTGAACATACACCCAAGTCATTCATTACAGCAATGTGAGATTCAATACTATCGTAGTGTGTGAAATTTGAGTAGTATCAGCTCATGTAAGCAAATAGCAGTATTACACAACATCAGCAAGCATAAAACATAGTTGTCTGTCCAACATGCAATTTTTAATTCATAGGTTGACATCCATAATCCAGTGACACATTGTGGCTATTCCTGAAACATTCAATATTCATGAATGTTAAATTATTATGACATACTGCAACCATTGTTGGCCCAGTGAGATGAAAGTCTTGAAAGAAGTCATCAAGAACTTAGAGCCGCTCCTTCATATCGTCAAATGAAAAAACTGAAAGAAACTGCAGAGATACATTTCCTTTTAGAGTGAAACTTCCGTCAGCATTTGGTCAGCTATTTTTATCACTCTAAAAAAAAAATAGTAATTGAGAATATGCCTATTTTATTACATGCAAACAAAATTCATGTCTTCCGGCTTGTTTAATTGTTATTGTCTTATAATAAACGCCTTCGCTGACATTGTCGCTCAATGTATCTAACGCTAATATTTTCCATGATGTGGTCACTTTGAAGCATCGCATATGATGAAGAAGTACATAAGCTGGGCCAAACTTAGACATGGACCACATACGAATTTGGTCAAGGCATACACAAAAATTGCGCCCCACAAAATTACGTTACTGTATTTTTAGGTGGTTAGTCAGAAAGGAAGTCTATGGAGTTCATCCAGGTACCGTCGTGATTTGCACCATCGCAGTTTTACAGAGGATTACAGTCAATCCCTGACCTCTCCCTTATTAGTTTGTGCGCAGGGTCTTCCCAAAGGTAAATTGGTCTACACTACTCGTGGAATGTGAGTTTCACTTTACAAAACCAAGCTACCACTGAACCATTCGAAAGAAAAGAGAATCGTGCAATCAAGCAAATGTTTCTTCCCCAGTATGAACCAATTCGCTCTGTCAGTGGGTACTACGCCTATGTAAGAAAAAAAAACAACTGCAATATATGCAAGCAGGTGTTATAAAACGTAAAAAAACACACATAGACACATCATGCACAGACATCACTTTTCCACAGAACTTTTTACTAGCTACGACTACTGAATGTGTTAGAGACAATCAACTGTTTTTAATCATTGTTCATACGACTTAAGGTTTCAGTGGATCAATGCAGAGAAACTCAACCAAACAATGGAATGTTTTGGGACCGAACCCCTTGCAATAAATGACTGCGTCACACTAAAGAAAGTAGTCGCACTCATTTCTGCTTGTACCTTTGGGAGCTTAAACAACTTGAAATTCTTCAATCACATATCTATTACGTAATATTCAGTGAAGGCCATTAGAATTTCTAAACAAGCTATAAGCTTCTTGGTTGTTCAAAGCACTGAGAGAATTCTGAAAGGGGTAATTGTTGATTTCTTTCTCTCCTTAGTTTTTTTTTTTTTTTTTTACCCTAATCAGACTCATCCGCTGAAAGATTAGCTAATAAAATCTAACACGAGCGGTCGGTGAGGTTACTACTTGTAGCTCCTATAGTGATACTGCAGCAATGTGCTGTAAGGAAAGAGACCCCCTGATCCTTCTCTAGGGTTGAAACCAATTACTAGTGAGATAAATTAACAATAAAACAATAATATACCAATAATAAACTAAAAAAATAACAAAAAAAACCCCAATAATAAACCACTAACATTACATCATTTTCATTTAGTGGTGTGTGAATAGTTGGCATTTGTTTTCACGGAGCCGGTTTCAGTTCTGTTTTCGCTTTTTGTGCCGTTTCTACGCACTTAAAAGGGAATTGGGTGGGCATACATGAAACACTTTATGAATTTAAATAGAACTGTTCTAATACACGGGTGAATTATACGAATAGAAATTTTCTTCGAAAAATTAGAGTTATATTTTACTGTTATGAATACAAGTGTTGACATGTGGCATATTCATCACTAAATGAGACACGCGATTAAATATACACAATGCAACTGTATATATACTTTAATATACACAATGCAACACACATCCGAAGGATAGCTTTTCGAAAAACAGCCATTATACAAATTTTCTAATGCACTTGGGAAAGTAAATGTTAATTTTAATTGAAGCAACATTATCCCAATGCCAAACTGCAGGTGTGAGTAACAGAAGTGTACCTTTTTCTTCACGAAGAAAGGATAAGTAAGACATAGTTTGCTCAATATTCAGTTTTGGCACAGTATGATAGTGTTACATGAGCGTGGATTCAGACACTTCATTCCAAAATAAATCCTGCAATATTTCAGGTAGCTACGATGAAAGAAATTAATGGCGCTATTCAAAAACGTAATAAAAAGAAAACTAAAAACTATAATGGTTATTACAAGCTTCCGTAGGTCCATATCTAGAAGAACACGCCTCATTGGGCCACGTGTTCAGTGGACTATGGGCAGCACACATGCCGGTCGCAAAGAGCCTTTCAACCCTCTGGCCGAGTTGCATGGATTCACCTCACGCCACCTAGTACGCTTCTGGTCGACCTCTGACCGACCCTCCTCGTATACTTCCGGGTTCTTTTACGACGTCAAGGGAGACATGGCACGGGATCCTAGGCCACAAAAAGTACCATACCACCACCGGACCATTGTAGCCCGGATGTGCCTTGAACCCTAGCACGGTTTCTATGACCAGCAGAGCAGGAGTCTTTCGTCCGCCCCTTATAGCGCATGGCCAGCACGTCAGCTAGTGAATTTGAAGTTTGAACTAATACTTAATGATAACATGACAGCATTTTCTTAAAAATGAAAAGCAGTGGTGCTGAGAAGGACTCGAACCGAGGATGGTGCGATCTTAGGGCGAAAACCTCAGCCACTGGGCCATCAGACCAGACACAGAGATCAGTCAAAAAGATATGAATTTAAAGCTCTACTGTAGCAAGGCTCAATCCATTAATCCCTGATTACGTAATCACACACCCGACACACACACAAAAATCAACACTTACTCCTGCATTTCTTGTCTCATTAAAACTTGTGATAAGAAATGTATCTACATGCAATCTACATGTAATGATAACTGAGAGTGTTCACTGAGGTTACTACTATATTCAAAAGACAAAATCTTTTCTTATCTGGTTGGGATACAGCATGTTCTCCAGAATATAAAGGCCGTGGACAAATACTCTCAAAAAGACAAAAGAAATAGGACTCGTTGATGTAAACCTTCTGGAAGTTATTACTGTTACATTCCGGTCACTCGGAGGAGTAAGCATTTCGGTCACTTGAGAAGGAATAATAGGTACCAATACAAAACACGTGCGGTAGTAGGAAATAAAATTACTCATTTGCATATCAAAAGTTGACAGAGATAGTCGAATTCTTCCTACACGCCAAGACGTACCAAAAAGAACTAAAGTACCAAAACTTGACAACAAAAAGACTACATCACTCTCTAACTTCTAAGCAGCAAGACTAAGAGTAGCTCCAAAATTAAGAGTGAATATTCACTCTAATGTATTCAGAGTGAATGTTCACTCTTAATTTTGGAGCCATTCCTTCCGGAATCTCACCCGTTGAGATTTAGAGACCAACCTTACTTCATTGCATTACTTTTAACGTTACATGTACACACACATGAACACCACTCATGTCACGCGCATGCCTAAATTCCTGTCTTTATCACTAAAACATACAAGTAAATTTTCATTTTCGAAATTCAGCAGTGAATGAGAAATCAAAGATAAGCCTAGTGAGAAATAATGATACTTGAAAGATACAATTTACAACAAAGTTACTCACACAAGTAAAAAGAGATTGTTATGGCAGTTGCTATCTCGCAGTAGAAAAATCAGCACTCCTCTGAATATGTCATCAAGGTGGTTAATCCTCAAGAGGCTTTCCAATGTTTCTTACCCTCTGCCCACTCCACTATTATTATTCTAATTAACTCACAAACAGAGGATTCTGAATGGCATGCCCTAATTTTCTGTTTATACTATCACAAACTCATTTATCTGCAATGCAGTCTTCAACGAGAACTACAAACAATAATTCCGATCGGTACATGAACTACACCTACAGCAGGGGTTCAGATATGGCGACCTATGGGTCAGATCCGGCTAACTACTAAATATCAAGTTAGGACAAAAAGTTATAAGGTTTGACAAACTGGAAAAATTTCGAAAGGATGAACGAACATGTTGTTCCTAGCCTACCACTGTATTAACTTATACAATTAACGCCGTAAACCTCATCACATGTCGGCTTATATTAGGGTATTTTTCGAGCAGAAACAAGCATCTTTAATAGTTTTATAAGTTTACTTCAGATGTAAGAAAAAAGGAATGACAATATTATTTCACGTGTCGCGTTCCAAAGGCCATCGCCTTGCGAAACAAGGAGCGAGGAGGTAGTCCTGGGTCTGATCAGGGAGGTGGAAGAGGTGCTCTTACGAAAATGTGTAATTCATGTCAAAATCGTTCAAAAACCTTTCCTTAATGTGTTTGATCTTCAAATATGTATCTCTCACGTTTAGAAATAACCAAAATCTTTCGAATATGTTTGAACTTTAAATATGTGTACCGAACGTTGAGATGTGGCCGTTCTTTGTGCCAACAAACCACTAAAGCATAAACTGTATTTGATGACGTCATTACAAGTGTTAAAATGTCCGAAAAACCCCAACACGTTACGTTGAAAAAAAAGTACCATATCTTTCTTTTAACTTGAACTTGTGTCATGTGACATTCTCCTTGACCTAAGCAAATTTTAACATATATATTAATTTTAATATATATATATATATTATATATCATATATATCCCTAATATATAATATTTAATATAATATATATTATATATAATATATATCCCTACTTTCTAGAGTACATGAAAAATATACAGTTCTTTTCAAATGAAATCACAGGAGTCCCCACAGTTTGTGTTTTTACTTGAATAGGGATGCCAATATCATCCATACGTTAGCCGTTGTATTTGCTCAGCCTGATGTCACAATGTCAATGATTTGATTTTTTTTTTTTTAATTTTAGTAGAGACAATAAAGAGCTGGATATCATTTCATATCTAATAAGGGTCTCGAGGTAATGAATATGGACGAATTTTGTAATGATCGAAAAATAATTCATGGAATCTGTCTCTATTTTTATTAATTGATAAGGCTGTAGCCCCTACCAAAATGTCTAATTCATGCCAAAATCTTCAGCACTTTTACTACATACACTTCTACTTTTCAGAAAACATCTAAAACATTTATTTTGAGATGAAATCAGACGCCAGTACAAGTACGTGTTTTTCTGTTAACTAACGAAGCCCACATTTCCCACACGTTGCCCCTCCGGGCTATATATTCCCATGTATGCCCTTACGAAAACATCTATTCAGAATATGGTGAAAATCAACACGATTCATTGTTTAACTGTCAAATTTTTATTGCCAACGTTGTTAAGGATACAACCTTCCCATCAGTGTGAAAAACCAACAAAATGCATTATACGCTGTTGATGACGTCATTAATGTGATCAAAGTATTACTAATAGCCCAGCATGGTATACACTTCACAAAATGTACGATATATTACTTTCCTGGAAGTCCTGTCACAGAACAATTACTTTGGAATAAGCAACTTTAAATATACTTCTACCTGGAAGCAAACGTCAAAAATATTTATTTTGAGATGAAGTCAGAGGCTTTATCAAATGTACGTTTTTCTATTTAAACTTCAAAATGTTATTTCCAACAGTCCTATATCCTTCTTTTAGCTTTAACTAGTGTCACGTTAGAATCTCCTTGAGGTAAGCAGAGGTTGATATATCACTACCGTCCAGAAAACATGGAAAAGTAATTCTCCAAAACATGTCCCTTTTTATTGTTTTCTTGTTTGATTAGAGACAATTTCAAACTTGATTTTTTTTTCTTCGAATAAGGATCTCGATGCAGGAAATATGGGCAAATTTTGTAATAATCTAAAAATTCCTGAATCTGTCTCTATTTTTTCTTATGCATAAGGCTATAGTCCTACCAAAATAGCTAAATTATGTTAAAATCGTCCATTTTCGAATGTATTGGAAATTGTAATATGTATACCTATGTTATACCTAATCATACAACGTGGTTTTTTCTCTCATCCTCTTTTATTCTGTATGAGTATTGTAGATGGTACAGTTTACGAAATCGAAATTATTTACAAAATGTCTGAGTATCAATTATACAGAAATGATAAATACTCACAAATATAAATGGTTCATTCCCCAAATCATTCTTCCAGATTAAATTATAAACTTTCAGTCTTTAAAGATACTTTTTTCTAATGGAAATAGGGTGTTAAATTTCATAAACCGTAAAATATGATCACTGGAAGAGAATCGTACAATTTCTAAATGCAGAATGAAGCTATCATGGGAAATAAAATGACATACTTCTGATTTTCCAATTTCTTTTTCAACTTGTTTAGCAAATTTAAATTTGTATAAAAATTCATTTACGCTGGGCAGTTGGAAATTCTATTTTTTGTTAAACAAGTAATATTTTAAATGAAGATGAGAAAATTATAAGGGTGTCTTACATATAACTTATGTCCAAAAAATAAGTCTACTTTAGAGAATACAAACTGTCTGCCTAATATGCTTTACTCTGGGTCCAAAATAAAATTTGAGGTAATGCTGCAATCCAAAAACAATCCAAAATTATCCAAAACTCTGAAGATTCAATCTGCTCATTACAAAAGGTACAGAGTGGGTTGGCGACAATGTTCATTTGACAAAGACGAAAATTTGTGCCGAGGATTCGGTGAATAAAACGGAATTAAAAGTAACGAATCTTAATTTCTTTGCAAGAGGTGAAAGGATTCTATACAAATGATTTGCTAGTTGAGATTGTCTCAACTGAAAACCTTCGTCCCACTACGAGAATACAACAGGTGAGTATCGATAGTCTTAATTAAATGCTTGTAGATATTGCGAGATAAATATGGAGTATCTTGAAGAATATCTTCTAAACCGTCATTTACATTTTCATCAATGTCATGTAAATTCAAATTTTCTACCCATTCTCTAGAAATATCAGCTAAAATACCGTAGAATATAGTAAAAGGGAAAGCGTCTAGTGAATACAGCTGCTTAAAGGATTCAAAATTCAGAGGGCTTTGGCTATAAGTCCCGTACCCTTGAAACACCTTTTGCATTACATATAACCATAAAATACAATTTCATTACTAATTCTTATCAGTGAATGATTCCAAACTAATTCATTTTCCAAATTATCTACTGGATAACGAAAACGATACTTTGACCCGCAAGCCTCACACACATCGCTTATAAAATTATTACCAATGGTTAAATCTTTCGCCTGGTAGTTACAGGAAACTAAAAGTTGCTTGCCATATTTTTGCAAGTGAAAGTCAAAGAACAGTTTCCAGGTAGAAGTGGTATTATCAGTATATCTTTTTACCCATGTGCATTTTAGACCACTAATAAAAGAATTATTGTGAGTGGCTCCCAGACTACCTTTTTTTCCAAGGGACTAATCAAAGTTAGATCTTTTATTTTGCCTGGTTTTCCTTACCAGATGAAACGAAACAAACAAGCTTCCAAATCTTTCATGAAGGTAACAGGAGGGCTAAGTAATACTTGAAATAAGAAAACTAGCTGAGAAAGGGCGAAAGTTTTAATAATAGTAATTCTGCATATTAAGTCTTTAACAGACCAAAAATTCATCTTACTCTTAAGGGATGACATTTTTGGGGTATTGTTTAGATGGAAAAAATTATATCTATGGTTGTCACAAGTTATACAAAAAACAGTAACAGGGCCAAGAGTCCAAGCAATATTAAACTCGTTTGAAAAAAATGATTTTCAACACTCAATTGTCTTAATGGAAAGATACTGGATTTTCCATAGTTGACTTTTCAACCAGAAGAATTTTTCAACATATGAAAAATTTTAACAACGCCACTTACACTGCTGCGGGTGCCATCAATAAAAATAGTTGTGTCATCAGCATACTGACTTGTTCGTATTTCCTTTCCCATAATAAACAATCCTTTTACAAGAGGTGAGTCGTTAATACAGATGGCCAAAATCTCGCCACACAAGACCAAAGTATATGGTGTTTATTGACACAACTGTCTAACATCTCTAGATATTTTGAAATAGGGGGATGAATAACAGCAAAGCAAGCTGAGACGTTAGAGTAAAGAGTCCTTATCCAACTTATGAAACCACCCATGAGACTAAAATAACTTAAAAAATTGAGGATGAAAGCCCATTCCAGACGGTCAAAGGCTTTCTCGAAATCGACAAGTAGTCAAAACCCTGGTACATCCATCTTACCACAATAATCTGTACAATCAAGTATTGACCGAATATTCTAGCCGATGAAACTATTATAAATAAAACCGTTTGGTTACAGTTTGTAAAGGATGAAACAACTTTTTAAGCCCAGTGGTAAATGTCTTTGGCAGCTATTGTAAATTCTACATTCAATAATGATATAGATTAATAGTTCTTTACTAAAGTATGACTTTTTTGTGGTTTAGGAATTGACATGATAAGAAGTCGTCCCTGCTCAGAAGGTAACTCCAACTTATAACAAGAATAACGCAAGAATTAGCGACAAAATACCCAATCTTATGCCAAAACGTCTTATAAAACTCGGCTGTAAGGCCATCATTTCCTGGACTTTTTCCAGTATTAAAAGGATTAGGCCTACCGGCATCCCAGCAATCCTGAAGAGTAAACTTACCGTCATAACTTTCATCCTCCTCATGAGATAAAGGATTACTACAACGTTTATTACCAAGAAGAATGGATGGATTACACCCTTCACTTGTATACAAAGTTTCATAGAAAACTGCCAAAGTGCGAATAATAGCAGTATTATTACAAATATTGTTTCCTTCCAACGACTTAAGTTTGCAAATTACGTTAAAGCTTTTATTGCGACTTTCTAAATTAATTAAGGAAATATTTAGTGCTTATTTCCCCTGCTCGACAAATGTTTCGCTAGATCGTATTATCGTATGATTAAATCATGAGGTCAATGCATGTCAATGCATTTATCTCTGGCACGAAAATTTGTACGGGGATTGCCTCCTATTTTATCAAAATCTAAGTTGAGAACAAAATTAAAATCGCCACCTACCACCAAAGAGTCCCACTGAAATTTTGGAATTTACGATAGAGCAACTCACAAAAGGCAGGATCATCTTCATTGGGTCCATAAATACAAACAAGGGTGAATAACGTATGCTTAATGAAGAATGAGAAAGCGTCCATTATCGCAAATAAACCTATTGCAGTTTGTATAGTCAAGTGACGGCTTCAAAAGTATGCAAACCCCGCGATTAATTGTTGAACACTGGCAAAAACAATATGACCACCCCATTCGACTTTCCAATACCCTTCGTCATTATGACAACTATGTGCTTCTTGAATAAAGTAAATATCTTTCTTTTGATTATGCAGATAAGTAAAAACCTGTCTCCTCTTCCTACTCTTCCTAAGGCCTCTAGCGTTATATGTACACGATCTAAGTTCAGCCATTAGCTATATACAGGATATATACATACCTATATACACAAAAAAAATAATGTCGGTAATGCAGAACAGAGGAGATACAAGAGGATATGGACCATAATACACCAAATAGCATACACACATGAGTTAACAGTACTGTGTAGTGGATGGATAAGCGAAGGAAAAAAAAAAGAAAAAAGTAAAGAAACAGGGAAAACGAGTAACTTTACTCGTAAGGGTCCCAAAGATGGACACATCCATCTCAGCCTGGAATGTGAGACCCATGAGATGCTTTCCAAGTAATAACAATTGTGGTCCAGTTACTATATTGTTTATATTGAGTGTTTAATACTATGAAGAAAAATGTAACTGTAAACAATAAGCAAGAAGTAGGTTTTGCCATGAAGCTGCACATTGTAGAGTCTTGCAGGATCAAACAAAGTTAAAAAAAACGATCCGAGTTCCAAAAACGTAAAAGGGTTATCAGAAAAATCTCATTACGTTAACAGAAGATACATAATCCACCAATCAAATAGATTCTACGACTGGAACATGCTGTAATATAATAAGAGATTTCAAAACCACAATTTGTTGCAAATTGTTACAGAGTGTCAGGTCTTCTGAAAAAGCCATGGTGAGGGGGCATTTCTCTCTGGGCCTCTTCTATGGCAGTAGTCGCGGCTGTATTAAAGTCATATGGAATTCCGCCTCTGGTTGGTCAACATCCCGCATAAAAGGGAAATATGGGCGAATTTTGAATAATCTAAAAATTTCTGAATCTGTCTCTAATTTTTTTAATTCATAAGGCTATATCCTTACCAAAATAGCTAATTTATGTTAAAATCGTCTATCTTTCAAATGTGTTCGAACTTGTAATATGTATACCTAACGTTGAGATACAACCTTTTTTGTTTGAATAAACCCCAAAAAGCATGATGGTTATGAATATGGACAATGTTAATGATCGAATACTTCATCTTTTTTTTGTTAATACAGATATTATTGTATGTGAAGTCAAAATTCTATTCCCAACTGTGAGATATAAACAAGCAGGCTTTTAATATATCTCTACCTTCTAGAATACATGAAAAGTAATTATTTTCAAATAAAATCAAAATGGTCCTAAAAGAAAGGATGCAGATATCGTCCATACGTTAGACCTTGTCTTTGCTCAGAAAACATGTCCCATTTTAATGTATTCGTTTTTGATTCCTTGCCGAAGGCAGAGGAATCTATGCGATGTTGATAGGGTGTGTGTGTGTGTGTGTGTGTGTGTATGTGCGTGTGTGACGCCTGCTTGTAAACACGATATCTCAAGAAGCGTAACTCTGAGTGATCTCATACTTGGCATGTAGATTGCCCTATTGAGTAGATGATCCCTATTGTTTTTGGTGGAGGTCAAAGGTCATTTGGGGTCACTAGAGATCAAAAGGTAAATACCTTGAAAATTGCTTGTAAACACGATATCTCCAGAATCATAACTCTGAGTGATCTCATACTTGGCATGAAGGTTGCCCTTATTGAGTAGATGATCCCTATCGTTTTTGGTGGAGGTCAAAGGTCATTTGGGGTCAACATGGGTCAGATTGTGAAAACCTTGTAAACATGATATCTCATGAAAGGAAGCTTGTAGAAATCTCATGTCTAGTATGTAGTTGTACCATGTTGAGTAGAGGAACCACATTTTTTTCAGTGGAGGTCAAAGGTCATTTGGGGTCAACATGGGTCAGATTGTGAAAACCTTGTAAACATGATATCTCATGAAAGGAAGCTTGTAGAAATCTCATGTCTAGTATGTAGTTGTACCATGTTGAGTAGAGGAACCACATTTTTTTCAGTGGAGGTCAAAGGTCATTTGGGGTCAACAGGGGTCAAATTGTGAAAACCATGTAAACACGATATCTCAAGAAGAGAAGCTTGAGCAGATGTCATACGAAGTGTGTAGGTGTATCTTATTGAGTGCAAGGGTCACCAGAGGTCAGAAGGTAAATACCTTGAAAATTGCTTGTAAACACGATATCTCCACAACAATAAATGTGAGAGATCTCATAGTTAGCGTGTGGTTTGCCCATATCGAATAGATGATCCCTATTTTTTTTGGCAGAGGTGAAAGGTCATTTGGGGTCATAGGAGGTCAAAATGTGCAAAACTTGAATCTACAATATTTAAAGAACTTCTAGTGAATTTTATACTTATAATGTAGAATCCTGTTGTTGATTTGAGAACTTCTTTTAGAACATACCAACATAGTCTCTTTGATAACCATAAAGAAAAGATGAAGACAACATTAAATGTGGTATCAAAGATTATTATTTGGCAAACCTGCCACTGTCCTCATAAGGACATGTGAGCATTCATGAATTGTAAATTGGAATTGATTAAATATACCACGGGTTATTAGCTTTATAAAAAGAACTAAATAACTGATCATTTGGATCAAATACCCTTGAGCGTGCATGAACGGTGATTGCTTAATTGAATGAATCAAATTGTAACTGACCCACCTCTGTTCAAATTGGTCTCTGTTATCTGACATAATTTATCACAGTTGACTGCCAGTAGAAACCACAATGTCCAGAATAAATCATACAGTCTGTTGAGCCAGGTGCTTAATGGACTTAACCATTTACTTTATAAACAGTGTCTCTGTTTAGCCCTTAAAGGGAAATAGGGCGTTTGTTTTACAGAAAACAACCATATTTGTAAAACCATTATTTGTGGACATAGAATGATAGATTATTCAAAATAATGAATTACAGTAGCCTTATTTTCAAGGAATAAGATTCTCACAGATCAGAAATTTAGTTATTTGTTGCTCAACAATAATTTGTTCACCCAAACTTTTTAAAATTCAAATGATGCATCCGTTACTTATCACATGTATAATGTTTTGAGGAGATGAAGCTTTGACAGATATTTATTGATGAGACTGAATGGTTTAACAATGGTTGAAGCGAATTTCTTTGTACGCCATGTTGGTGTATTCTAAACGCCCTATTTCACTTCACAGTAGTTCAGGTAAGCTTTGAACAAATGACTACTGTGTATCAAACCAGGGAAACTTGTACTGTGTGTTGTGTCTTTAAGTATTGCAAGTCAAAATTGCAAGTCATGCTAGATTCTGGTTTAATAGGGTTATCCGTTTTTGCTAATTTTCAAGGACCTCATAGCCATTGGGAAGGGCACCACGCCAAAAAATCAAATACGGAAGAGCTGCCACCAATAGCTGTAACTCGACAAAATAAAGTGCTATAATTTTGATTAAATAAACATGTTTACCTTTTTATCAAGTTATTAGACACAACAAAATATAATTTGTTCCCCTGCAGCATCTTATCCGTTTGGGAGTTTTCTCATGTTTGTGTAGGTCAAAGGTTATTTGGGGTGACAAAAGGTCAAAACCTTGTGTACATGATATTTTAAGGGTGATAAATGTGAGGGATGTTATACTTAAATTGTGAATTGTTCATATTTAGCATGTTGATGGCCACATAGGGTAGGTGATCCCTATTGTTGTAAGTGGAGGTGAAAGGTCATTTTGAGTCACGAGATTCCCAATTTTTTGACCTTACTAAGATGGTATCTCAAGTAGGATAACTGTGTGGGATCTCATGCTTGTCGTGTGGGCGATTCATGTTTGTTACAATATATATATCATGAGGCAAGGAATCACTAAGCCTTTTGGCTTTCTAGTTTATTAGAGACAATGTCGAGCTTGATATTACTTTATTTCGAATAAGAAGTCAGAGGTAATTAATATGAATAAGTTTTGTAATGATAGGAAAATTGATGAATCTGTCTCTATTTTTATTAATCCATACGGCTATAGCCTTACCAAAATGTGTACTTTATGTCAAAATCGTCTATCTTTCGAATGTGCTCGAACTTGAATGATATGTATACCGAATGTTGAGATATAACCACTTTTGGTGTAAATAAACCACCAAGAGCATAAAACAAAGTTGATGACCTCTTCAAAAGTGCTCAAATATCCGAATAACCCCAACACCTTTAAAGTTGAAAGGGATGTACTATATCTTGCTTTTGACCTCATCTAATATCACGTAACAATCTGATTGACGTAATCAGAGTTTTAATACATCATTAACTTCTAGAATACATGAAAAATGATTCTTTTCAAATAAAATCAAAAGAGTTCCTAAAGTTAGTGTTTTTTTTTTAAATATGGATGCCGATAATGAGACAGAGAGCCGTTATTGAGAGCAGCTTTTTTATTTACTTCCATACATAGCCATATGTATGTATACTGCTGCTATAAAGCTATGGCTTTCGAGTTTGATATGGTCTTGAGCATGTCAACGACGTACATTGTAGATTGAACAATGCATTTGTGTTCGTTGTAAGGTGGGCTACCATTCTAACAATAATCGGTCTTTACTTTATTGTACGAATGCGGCCAGGTGATAAATGTTGTACATAGTAGGTTCCTTACAAGCTCCCGTATCTCAGTGGGCCAAATAAAAATATAAAGTAGTATGACAAATGTCTGATGATGTTGACACCAATTTACTAACCTTTTCTTCATTTCCACCCTGTAGCTTCAACAAACAATGAAATACATTAGAATGTGTGGAACATACACTGACATAGGCAAGTACGTCGCAATAATTACGGGATTTGCTAATTGCGGGTGACAGCGATTTACATACTGGTTTACATACTCCTGATTGGTCAACGTGATCATCGACCCCTGACCCTGGCAACTGTTTAGCTTACCCTCGAAGTGTCGACACAAGCACGTGGCCTGCACTGGTAATTGTACCGCAGAACTGTCGACACCTATCTCTCTCGGCGCACTATGTAGGGCTGTGTCGTCGTATCGTTCATTTTTTTTTTCTTCTGTCACCGTCATGTGACTGTTTATCAATTTTCCAATCATCATCGTGAACTTGACTTATCTGATTTGTTTCTGCCAGTCGAATCAACAAGAAGAAATGGAACTGCCATATATAAAACACTTCGCTCACTCTGGACATTTCTATGTGTATTGTAAAACTCTTCAGTGTGAAGAGTTCTGAATTTCAAAGCGAGAAAATTGTATATACCAATGTGGGCTACCCTGTAGATTTAGTGTGGATGTCCTGTGATGCCACGAAATCCATATTTTCGTTACTATCGAAATAGTCATCGATTTTACAGTCTCAGTTCGATCGACATCGTTTCATAGTTGACGTTGAGACTAACAGTACCTCGAGAATTACGTCGATGGGATTGAGGACAAACCCGAAGGTAAAAAAAAATACACTTCATTCGAATGCCTTTCACATGACCTCCCCCGAAAGTATTGTGTGATGATTACAAGTGGCAGGGTACACACACCGACAGTACGTTCTTGGCCAGCAGAAATGGTTACAAACATCTCAGAAGGAAACTTGAAATATTTGCCCCGATAGAAAACGATAGTTTACGATAATTAGGCTAAACTGGTAGTTGAGTTTATTAAATCCAATAGTCTTTACCATGTCGCACTATATTTTCGGGATTAATTAGCGGGGGAAGCCACAGAAAACTATAGCTACAAACGACGTGCGTATTACAACAGCGGTTGTGATGAACCATCGAACAAACATTTAAGAAATTTTTGATGTTGTAGGCCTGCTTTACAACAAGCATCGATCCCCTACATTGTAACAGATATATCGAGTCATACATTGAAATATCACGGTGTGGGAAATTATGTCGTGCTCGGGTAGAGTTCTCAGAGGAAAAACTCAAAAAGACGAGATATTCTGTCCAGTCATAAGTTGACTTAGTTTATTTCTCTCGAAAGCTTAAAAATTCGCTGTGCAAGAGCTGATGACAAGTTTCCAACTCAAAGTTGTGTTTGAAGTTCACTGACCCATACCTTTACGCCCTCACGCCTATTTCTGATCTACTCACTACAAGAACCAGATGTCACCCTTTTTGTCTCCCAAATTGTTCTTAGTTTTAGAAGCTGAAATCAAACTTCTCTGACGCATCTGCTACTGAGTAAATGACCTCTTAGGAGCAAATATAAATCTTCTTCACGGATTACGTCAGCTTTTGAGGGTGGTTAGTAATGTAAAATGAGTCCTCTATTTGCAGGACAGTGGCAGCACCATGTAAAGAGAGAGTCTCCGCATGTCCGCCATCTGTTGAGTTTAAAAAAAAACTACACGTATTAACGGAACTAACTACACGAATGTGTGTTGTATTTCAAGAATGTTGTTTTTTTTTGTTTTTGTTTTAAGTTTGATGGTGAGCTGTTGAAATCTTTTAAGTTAACTTCACGTGGACCCAAGTCCTCATGTGTAAAATTACCTCTTAGTGGTGGAAGGTACAAAATTGTCTTACTTATTTTGCTGTTTCTAAGTATCGATACGTTATTAGTTTGGTTTTATTTTTTATTTTTTTTTTAGAATGACAGTTCTCAACATTTATGGAAATTTTTGCTCCAGGTTGAATATTTGTGTGTCCTAGACACTTGGGTGAAACGATGATTTCAGTCTTTGAAAGGGGACATCCCTTTCTACATTTCCATCATAAAGACAATCATAAATTTGGTCACTGCTCCTCCCCCCCCCCCCCCCCAATGATTTCATGTTACTCTGAGCCTAACGTTATTCCAGAGTGTTGTGTACACATACCACATGCCTATATCCTTTACGTGCACAGCTGATTTGTAGAAAAGGAACATGTAATTATTGGAAAGTGGCATAAAGTTTCTATGACTATCTTTAAACGATGATGAAGTTCCTTTGACTTATTGGGAAAATCGCACTCAGTATTTTCCTTGACTTGCTAGATAAGACACAACAAGTTCCTGTCACTTGTATTTAAAGAGAAAATGAGACAAAATTTCGTTTGGCTTAATAGGAGTAATTTACAAGATTGCAAATGACCTATATATGGAGATATTGTGCTGTTAAGAGATTACGTCCATCTAGACTTGGTCAGTACAAGATTTACTGTAACTCCTGGAAGAATCATGCATGATTAGTGTACCAGTGAAGGGTCGATTGATTTGCAGAAGAAAAAAAAACAGTCACTGAAAATGGATTCCACTACTTTGGAATATTTACTTTACTGTTTATGCATTTCAGGAATTTACATATCATCATTTTTAATTTGTGTTCTAAGTCCTCATGGATTCATATTTTTGTCATTATAAAAAAAAGAAAGAGAAAATAGGTTGCGTAGTCTACCCCCAATTATATTGACTCGAGGGACAGATATATAAACTATAAAGAGCTTCGGACGAAAATAATCAGACGCATAATTTCAAGTTCACTGCACTTTGACAAAGTAGCTTATCGATTTCGCACACTCGTTCTGAACAAAATCTCCTTTGCTGCATGGCTTCTCACACAGTCTACCGTTAATACGTATATGAGACTTCCGGTCGGCAAGAATGGCTGTGCTGACCGTTTGTGATAGCTATCTCAGTGACTTCCTATAGATTAATTCAAAAATTTTGTAACCGATTAGTGCATAGGAATAGTAAATACGCTGCCCGCTCTTTTCCACGTTGGTCAACTATTTCCTCCACTGTATTGAGGACGCTTCGTTTGGACAGCTTTTCACGTTATGTAATCCCCAGTCATGACTTTCAAGCATCATGAGTTAAGTTTATATTGTCACACAGGCTGTCATGGTAACTGAATTGGTCATTTTCCTTTCAAATTTTGTAATATAGTACATACGTATGCAATCACGGTAACAGTGGACAGTGGACACGGGACGGTGTTGGATGCGGTGTTCCTCTTCATCTGTCAGTTCAATAATTCATTATGACCGTTTTCTCTGTGTAGATAAGTCGAAAATAGTAAGATTCCAAAATAGAGCAGGGGCATCGAACAACAGCCTTCAGGGGATTTGAGGAGGTATGAAATTATCTAAACTGATTCACCAATTATGGTCCCGGTTGATGCCTCGGATGTCACAGTCTCTTCGGTGCGGCTCATCAGTGATTGGTGGAGAAGAGACGGTTGCAGTCCTTCAAGGATGGAGATGAGATCAAACAGACACACGAATCTCTTCGTCAATTAAAACTGTCAGATTTTGACCATGAGAAGAATAAGTTTAAAGGCCTGGACACAGAATTCCCTTGTTTGTCAAGAATGTGAGTTCACACTGTAATTAAGTTATCTTATGCATGCATTGTATTAAGCACTCATCGCCTAGTTATGAAAACAGCTATCATCTCATCTAGCGGTTACCCATTTTGTTAAAACAACATTTTTCGATGCATTTCATGCTATTTTTTATGATCTTGTAGCTTGTGATAAAGTGTTGACGCTTTCTACAAAACTAAGGCAAATGAGTGATTCTCAAGCAAGTGTCCATAACTGGCAATTTATGTCTTTGATATCAACGTCCGAGATGTTATTCAAATGGCGACACAAAAATAAACGTAAGTCAGTGATACTAATATTTTAAGACCTACTAAATCAAGTGACGATCAGCTGAGTAGTTAATTGGCTTGAAGTTATTTCTTGCCGTTATTCGGCGCTTCAGTGTACAGAGCAATAACATCAAAAGGATGGTCTAGCTACAAATTAAGCTTAGATACGTTGAAGAGTAAGTTTATTTAACCATTCTGGTGAAACTTCGATTCAGTTCCCATGTGTGGTTCTCAAGATAGTACCACTTGAAGTTACTCCCTTTTCTACCGACTGTGAACTTGAGGCAAGCAGGGAGTAACTGTCATCTCCTCAAATGGGTGAATAGTCTTTTGTTTTCTTTGTTATTGAATTTATTATTTCGACCTTGAAATCAGTAGGTGGTCAGCTTAGGTACTGGTCATATGACAGTCTCAAAACTCTCATACCCCTCATACATTCACATTATGATAGCACTAGATATTACAGTATTAAATTTGGTGTAAAGTTTAAAGAAAAACATGAAATGCTTTATCAATGTGGGGAAATGACATCACTCCTGCTTGCTTCAAGTCAACTGTTGGTAACAAATGTGGTAACTTCAACTAGCTCATATCTCCGGAACCACACATGGGAACTGAATGGAAGTTTCATTGTAATGGTCAGATTAACTTACTCTTCAACATATCAAAGCTATATTTGTGGCTAGACCATCCTTTCAAGACAACTGATCCACAAACAAGTAAAACCCCGAGGAACAATACTTCCGTCTCAGCTGTGTTACCACCAACACTTTGAGAGCACGGTGGCATAAAACTCAAATACATGGGATCGTATGCAAATGAGTTAAAGAGACAAAAGTCTGATATTTTGACAACTATAGTTTCCTAAAAGCCAGACATGATAGATGCTTTCAAATGTTAAATTGTCATACGCCTCGAAAAGCGTCGAAACGGCGAATAATTAGGCCTATTTATTTTCCTGAGTATTGACAATGCTGTGGCAGTAGAACAAAATTCCTTGTCTAAATGTGACCGTAGAAGGCCAAAAATAACACATTATGTTTATACGTCTAATGTCAAAACTCAAAGATATATCAAGAAATATACAAAAGTCAGATTACTGTGTGACCTTAGCGGCACAAACCTTGACTTCAGATCGTTGTATCTGGTAATAACAGTTCCCCTGTCAATGGAGAGTGCTCTACTTGAAAGAAATGGACAACTCTCCAAAAGACGAGAAAAAGACTAGTTGTTTTTACAAAAGACTAGTATTTGCATACCAGGTTTGAAGCGCCCAGCTAGTTTTATTTCTATACAGTTCTGTACAATTTCAATTTGATTATCCTATCATATTTGCTCACTAAATTGTCTCGTGCCGACTATGAGTACAGAACTGTCAACAGTTGACTGAACTCTACTACAATTAAAAACATTAAAATATTATAATATCAAATTAAAAATATTAATTTCACCAATCTCCATAGTACTAGCAAATGTTATTATTACAACGTACTTATGTCCCTGTCAGTGTGCTTTGCCATTGAAAATATTGCATGCATATATATGGGTCATTGACTCGTTTTTTGTGTTGTACATACGATTGAGCCTTCTGGTTCAATACTTTCCATAAAAACCTGCATTCATCATTTGTTTAGCCATTACATTTACAAGCAATCGTCTGACCAGATGTGTGCAAAGCAGTTGAAGCTTCTTACTAATTACGTACAATTGGTATGCCCTGTCTTGCAGTATACACTATACATTGTCACATATCGTCAATTGCATTTCTCGTCAGCTGACACTAGTACCGTTTCGGACACTAGGAATACCTTATCAGAAGCAAGCGGATCCAGAATTTCATTAAAACAAAAAGGGGGGAGGGCTTGTTTTCTTCACCGAAAAAAGCACTATCAGGCCCAACGGAGCCAAAAAAAAAAGTATTGGGGGGGGTGAGTAATGGCAAGACTATCTAAGCGGAGCGCCACCATTAGTTGGCGCCAAGCGTAAAAGAACATTTTGCCTTTTTAAAGTCTTAACGTAACAGGAAACGGTACTTCCCTGGTGTACTTGAGCTGCATGCACCAGCCGTAAATAGGGATATTATTTCTCAAATTCCTCACTTTCTGTTTAAAAAAAAAAACAGTCTATGAAAAATTGTAACACATATCAGGTTGGTTGAAAATTTTGGGCTACACAAAAACATCAGACAGACGGAAACGGAGTTTCCCCAAGTGGTCTGGGCTCCACGTGGCTAGTCTTAAAGTAGGATTATCACGTTTGCAATTTGAGCAACAAGGTATGAAAATTGATAATACATACAAGTATTTCCAGCGAAAAGTCTCCTGGAGAGTGGCTCAAAATCCTCAGTGACATCTTTTGAATGCTTTTTTTTTCGTAAAAAAACATCCGCCGGCTAGGAAGAAGATGAACGTGAATAGAATGTAAAACAGAAATTGCTAGGGCATCAATAGCGCGTATTGGGAGCACATATTGCCCATACGTCTGTAATATCATGAGGCGCTAGTAACCATCGTTTTCAACAAGGGGTCTGGCCTGAGGACGTAGCACTTTTGGTTTTTTTTCCAGAAAAGTTTAACAGTTCTTCATTCTACCGATAACATGTTTCTTTTTATATTGTTGAGAAATTTTTAACCATGAAGTAACCGTAGACAAAATCTGGTACACTATTTTGCATCTACTTCACTCAATTTTTTTCAGCAAGAAATTATAGTTCCAGAACAGTTATTCCAACAATTTTTACTACTCTCGAAGTCGGTAAAAGATACAAACATAATGTTCACGGTTTGTCATTCAGGGTTTCACTGGGCAACTTGTAAATGAAGCCAGCTCTTTTCTACATGCATGCCACACGACCTTTAAGAATTTAATCAGACTCCTGTTACATCCATATATATTGAAGGATTGTGTGAAAAAAAAGCCCAAACCTTAATCACTATTTCGATGGTTAACCTTCTTTGTTTTGTGTTTTTCCTTTGGTTCTTACAATTTAGCCCATCATCTGGTGAGGAACCGATATTCGACAAGATGCACTCTGGATACAGAGTTTGCCGATTAGTAGAAGAACCATTTGAAATGAAGTTGAACAAAGGTGTCCTACCAGAACTTGAGATTGCGTATGAAACTTGGGGAGAATTGAACAAAGATAAAAGCAACGTTGTGCTGATTTACACATGCTTTGCCCCATAGCTCCCATGCTAAAAGTCACAAGGTATGTTTAATAAAATGATAGTAATGTCTTATGATTGTATCATATGTCCCAACACCACGAACAGTAGTCGCTTTCTTATCCAGTTGTGTCAAGACATTCCCTTTTACTTATTGGAACGCAATAACTTTAAGGAGTGCCTACATTTTATTCTTCAATTCTGGAGTTCACTACTAACCAAAATACAAACATCTGAAATCAAAACAAAGTCGGGAGAATTGAGTTGAGAGATCATGTAAAGATGGAAACAATGCTTCTTTTGGTGTAGATTAAAGCAATACCCTTTATGGGATGATGATGATGAGGAGATGATGTAGCTTCTATACACGTATCACACTCACAGGGAAAGTTTATCTCTGGATGGTTTGTTCAAATTAAAAACAGAAGACACTAACCTGGCTGCACACCCTAGTAACCAACCACCAGTCATACACTAGCAGGCCTAACGGTTACAGGTAGAGTGTCATGAAAATGACATCTTTGAGTATTGAATGTAGTCATTGAAAATGATAAAACAGTCACAAATGTCATCAAAATCTATTAAAAATTCACAATTTTTCAGGTTCTTCTCCCACATTTGTGTCATGCATAAATATTGACAAAGTATGCAAATTTGTGACATCAAGAGATAGACTCCTATTATATGTCTTATGATATAATTTGTTTTCTTAACCTTTATTTCAAGGACAATTGAGAATTTTTTTTTATGCCCAGAGGGTCCTAGTTTGGACGCATGTATTTTCTTCTACAAAAACATCGATATTACTTGGCAATGTGATATCCGGTAATTAAGACAAAAAAAAATATGTAGGCCTAACAAAAGAAATACTAGAGGTGTGCAACACTCCACGTCATCTGTTTTGCATTTTCACCAAACTTTGAAAAGTCATATCTCAAAATCGGTAACAGACATAAACACAGTTCCAACGGATTTTTATTCAGGGTTCCACTGAAAGTTCTGAATGAGGCTATAGCTCTTTTCTGCATGTATGTCACACACCCTTTGCGTTGCTCACCCCTCCCCTCTCCCCGTGCCCGTAAGTAAGGAACCTGATTGGAATTTCCTCCATGAGTAACAATATGAACGCCTTTTTTAGGTTATCCTCTTTTATACCCCAGGATAATCCATCCCCTGGTTGGTGGGAGAAGTTTATCGGACCAGGCTGTGCCATTGATACGGATAAATTCTTTGTCGTCTGCAGTAACGTACTTGGCGGTTGCTATGGAACAACGTAAGTGATCTACAGTAAGTGCATTGTTATCATTTTAAAAAGTGTTTATGAACTTGGTACTTCTGATATGACTCTTGCACACTCTTCATGAGTTTTTAACTGAGAGGTCCGAGTCTAGCTAGAAACATTTTTATCCTGATACACTTCGGATGAAATATTTATTCGGGGTGTTGGCTTTAATTTTGACTTAGTGTACCGTTCCAACGTAGCTGTCATCATCTCTCATAATGTAACCGTAACATATATACAGAAGTCCCGTACAACCCACGAATGTAACAACAACAATGTAATACCCACCACAAATGTAATACATTTTAACCATAAAGGTAATGCCACCATTAATGTTACAACTTTATCTCATCACGGTAATAATCTCATCCACCGTAAATGTAGTAATTTTAACCATAAATGTAATATATTCTAAAAACACCGAAGTGGGAATGGAGAAAGTTTTACCCGTTGCCACATTTCAACACTTTTGTTTTTTCGATGCACGCAGTGTATGGACATCCCTCACACATACACACTAGAAATTAAGTGCATGATGCCTTGAAATAAATCTCAAAAATTAGTCCAGACTATTTCCCCACATATTTTAACATTGATAGGATCACATTCATGGTTTTAGTAACCCTCCTTTGAAGTATGACATACCTTAAATCATAACTTGCATGGTGTGCTCCTCATTCTCTATATTTTTTGTGGGGGGTTCCCTTCAGCGGGGGGTCCTAACACGTGTTCCCCTGGCCCATGCTTAAATCCGTGCCTGCTTGCACACTGTCCTGACTTACCAACTCACCATGAGGCGTTGACATTGTGCTCGCCATTTTTACACAGTTTCTCTCAGTCTTGACGTTTAATATACGCACAACTTGTACCAGACAGGCCCTTTCGGTCGGTCACATCTTGTCTTGTCTCACTAACTCAATCTTGTTTGACTAGAACACTTTAAAGACAAAAAGTCATCACCACAGATAGTTCAATTCTCCCAACCACTTACGTCTAGTCCCTACCTCAGCATGTCTAAAATTCCTCCAAATGTGTCATCAAAACAATGGATCCCTGTGTTCACTGTGTAATATGAGCGACTCTTGCTCTCAATCAAAGAGTGCTGTAACTTAGTTGAGAATTTTGCTTTCCGGAAGCCAAATATATAGCTTGGGGTGATGAGTTACTGCCTTTAAACTTTTAACAAGACAAGGTATGGTTTTCCACCCATCCGCAGTTTTTACCATTATTACACGTATGGTTACAAATTAATTCATTTGTAGTGGGGTGGGGGATCACATTATTATGCTTATGGTAAAAAAATATTATCTATGGTGGGTCAGTTATTACATTTAGAGATGAACACATTTATGGTAGAAATTACGTTTATGCTGGTTAAAATTTATTTAAATTTATGGTAGATAGACCTATCCCTAAACTTGTCTTGTAATGAATCGCTCACGTAAATCATTTTGTTTAATTTTTAAGTATGCTCTTGCAATGTAATCTTAAACTTACAATGTTTTGCTTGGTGAATGACTGACTAAAGAGTGTTTTCGGCTTCAACTCATGATCTATATTCCCGAAGGTGCAGTTTGTTGTGCAGAGTAATGACCGTTCGTCTCAGGTGTGAACAAGGTAATTGTGCTAGGTTGAAAAAAAAAACCAGTCCTTCTTATGTTTTTTTTCTTGTAAGATGCAGCTGCGGTTACTAAAGGTATGCAGCGCAAGGGGTTTTGATCCTTTAACTGACGTAACAACATCTCGTTCATTTTGCCTTTCTGTTTACCCTAGCGGACCGTCATCCATCAACCCGATTACAAACGAACCATACGGGACAACGTTTCCTCTGGTGACAGTTGATGATATGGTTAAGGCTAAGTTTAAGCTTTTGGATCATCTTGGTATAAGCCAGGTAGGAATACTAACTAGAGTCATATTATTTTGATAATTCATCCCCCCCCCCCCCACACACACACACACACTTTACATAATAGTGCTGGTTCAATAATGAAAAATACAAAAACAACAATTATTTGATAGACAGCAAGACATATATAGTCTTGAAGGATCAAATGTGAGACTTAAAAAAGTATGTTAATTAGATACATGTGTATCAACCTATCTTTTGAAGTTTTGCATGCACGCCACAAACATCGGTCATATATGTATAATAACATTTCAGTGACATTTCGAAATTATAACATTTGTAGGGAGCTGATATGTTGTTAACTGCCATAAATTTGAGCTGTACATATTTTCTCCTAATCACAAGAACTATGGCTTTTAGTAGTGAATGGGTTAAGTATCATTGCGTTTCTGTTTCACCACGTGTTTTGAGCTAATGGGGAAGAAAAGTCTATTTTCTCTACTTTTTTTGTTCACTCAAACTCAGGAAGTGTATGTGAATTATTACTCTAATTCTTCGCCATATTTATGCAACTTCATGCTTACTATATCCTAATTAAATGTCTCAAGTGCAATCGAGAACCAATAAACAGAGGAAACAAATTCAAGAAACAATGGTTTATTTCTTTTTTCTTTCTTGTTCTTCTTTCTTTCTTTCTTTTTTTTGGTACCACAATCTAATAAACAATGGAAGATGGAAGATGATTTATTCTCATTTCTGCTTACATTCGGTTGTTTTCTAATTCGGTTTTTTTATTGTGCGTGTGAGTGTGTGCTGACCTCATTTAGTTTCACTGACCTACTGAAATATTTTATTTTTAAAAGGTTCACTCAGCTGTTGGTGTATCTCTCGGAGGGATGTGTTCGTTGGCTGCAGCGGCGTTGTATCCAGAGAGAGTCAAGAGGTACAGCACAAGTTTGTTCGGTCATTATAAACATTGTACAACCATAGAATGGTAGGAGAAGTGATTACTACCTTACGTGGTTGTTTACTCCCTTACCCTGTACGTACCGGTATTATAATCTTGGATAATATTCTTCAGCAAGGTGATGGCCATTTGATTGCATGTTATACATGTATCTTCCTTTTTTTTAATAGTGTTGGGGTAACAAACACTATTGAATGAGGGTATGTGCTGCTCATGTGAATGCAGGTACGTTACTTTTCTGTGCTTCTTAGAGTACAGCTTTAACATCGTTTTCATATACTTATGAACACCTCAGTCTATTATTGCGCTCTCTCCAAGACTAATATCTTTGCATTAACAATTGTTTTTTCTATGGTGATATACATCCTGGGAATATTTTTAATCTGGCATCCCAGATTATACAGTGATCAAAGTGCTATGCATATCCATAGCAATTGGACAACAACATGCCAACACACATATTCAAACATATGTGGCTTGAGGTATACATATTAATTTCTCGTAAACTTGTAATTTTCAGGCAGTTTTCTACAAGAACCTCCGACGACTTCAAAATTGCTGAGTATGTTATGTGCTAGACTTGGCATCTGTTCTGATATCTCACCCTGCAGTATTTCCCTATAACATAGAGCATGCATCGTGTTGGGACAACTTACAACAGGGCACCCCCCACACCTCCTCTCGGAATAGCCTCCCCCCACCTCGGACAACCTTCTTTCCCATTTCCTATCCGGACAAATCCCAGCATGGAGATATTTCCCCTTGCAAAACTTGCCCCTGGCGATTCTTCAGGGAAAGGATCAAACTTATGAAAGAGAGGAATTGTCAGGGTGAACGTGAACGTCGGGGGGGGGGGGGGGGGAGCGTTCAGGGGATATTGTCGGGGAACCCCATAGCCATGCATACCTATGTACGTTGCAGGCTGTTATAGCGGTTTTAATGGAAAACTAATAAACTGACATTTTTTACGTAAATAATGTTGTCCTTTTTCAGGGTTGTATCTATATCAGCGTGTTTGTACACATACCCTACTACTATAGGGTTTTGGTACATTCAGAGGAAAGCCATAATGATGGATCCTAATTGGAACAAAGGCCACTACTACGGCAAGTCTTACCCCAAAATGGGGATGAAGCTAGCCAGGTAAGGAGCTGGGATACTGAATATTAATGGAATTCATATAAGTGAAAATGAATTAGAAATAGATAACTATCATAATTTTGAGAAATCGTTGGGTTAATGAATAATGATGACTTGAAAAAAATCACTATGGACGAGATAATGAATGTTGTGAATTATAAGATTTGAGAAGTAAAAAATTATATGTTAAAGTGATTGAATCGTAATATGCATTGACTCATGATATTTTAAAGTTAATTGAATTGTGATATAATTAAGATAGTGACGCACGAATTTACTGAGAGTAAAAGAGAGTGAATGACAAGTTGTGAAAGGTAGCAAAACATGAAATGTAAAATATAGAGAACCATGAGTGTTAGTGAATCATAATCAAGTTGTAAATGATAGTGAATTATGAAATGTTAAAGCACCCTAAAGAAGAAATTTAAAAGCTATAGTAAACAATACGAGAAATATAAGCTACAGTGAGGACATGAGATGAAAACAGTGGCGAATCACGTGTTGTGAAAGCTAGTGAAGCAAGACTACGTTTAAAAAATAAAGAACTGATGCCTTCATCATGAAATTCATGCTAATGTACCAGCGGAATCATTAAAGAACATATCTGAATTTCAGTCAGTGTAAAGATCAACATAACAAATGATACTATGTCATAATTGAACAAAGCTAAGGATATATTTGTGACTCACTGAAGGAATAACGAGCATATAATATCAATTTCCTATGTTACAATTTGTGTTGAGACTGAGGACTTGAACACTTGAAATCCTGATCCCCGTTTCATATACTCAGTGCAGTCATGCCATACAACGGAATAATAAATGAATTTTTAATAAAACCGAAGAAAAAAAAGAATGAAGATAATGAAAGAGTGCAACCAAAAGTGGTTCAACCTACTTTTTGCATAGCAACACTGCTTCTTTAACAATGAAAGCTGATTTTGATTTCCAGAGAACTAGCGACAATTACCCTCAGAAGTGGATCAGAATGGAAGGAAAGATTTGGTCGAAAACTGATAAAAGAAGAGGAACAACCGTCCTTGTGCCCTTGTTTCATGGTTGAGAGTTACATTGAATATCAAGGAGAAAACTTCTCCACCAAGTTCGACCCCAACTCACTACTGTACATATCAAAGGTATATTTTTATGTTGAGAAGTTCTTAGCAATTCATTCCTTTGCAAGTGATTTTGTCCAATGCGCCCACTCATAGTAAGCTGTCAATAGGCCTACTGTCTAGGTAGTAGCTCAGGTAAAGAGTCTCTTCCCTTAACTCCCAAGTTAGCTTAGATGTTATCTGATTCTCTCCGCAAAATCGGGGTCAATTAATGATGCTTCTTATTGTCAAGGTATATACATATCATAATTGGGTCATTTCCTCAAATTAGGCGAAAGGCAAATTTGTGGAAAGATTAACATGTATCCAGTTCAAGGTTCGATTTTTGTCATTCTTGATAAGTGTCCACTGCATACATGGTTCCTTTTACAGCTGTGAAAAAAATCATAGACATTATTTTTATCTCACCCCTATGCGTGTAATGCACGGGGTGGGGTATTGTAGTTGCTTTGGGACATTAGAATGTATGCTGGCTCTCTGAGTTGTCATAGCAACAGTTGCCATAACAATGGTTGCCATGGCAACATTATGTACGGTTGATATAGGAGACATGGGTGTCTAACCTGGCATGGTACTTAAGGTGACCTTGAACCCCCCATTAGGGTAGGGGTCAAAATGTATGAAGATGTGTGGTGTGTCTGTCCGTGTGAAAGTGTCTGTGTGTTTGTGCCCCCCCCCCAAAAAAAAATAAATCAATTTCAAAAGTTTGCGTCCGCAACTACGTCCGCAACTCCTCCTAGACCACAAAGTCGATGAGGGTCAACGTTGATTAATAGATGACTGATGGTCTGAAATTCTGTTTCCTGTCAAAAGTTAAGGTCAGATATCAAAGTTCAGAGGTCAAAGGTCAAATTAGTGCAAAACCTTACTTTTGCTGTATTTCATAATCCAAAATGGCTATTTACCTTCAAATATATAACAGGTAAACAAGATTTTATCTAAAAATCATGTTTGTAGGTGTTTTGAGGTCAAAGGTCAAGTTCAGTGGCCAAAAGTCAATTTTACACCGAGATGTTTGCGTCCGCAACTCCTCTTAGTCCGCAAAGACAATGAGGACAAGCTTGGTAGATAGGCCGTGAACCGTGGTCTAAAGTTGTGTCTCCCATCAATATTCAAGGTCAGAGGTCAAAGGTCACAAGTCACAGGTCAAATTTGCAATTGGAAAAATGCTTTGAAAAATTGTATTGCGATTTTCTTCTAGACAGTATGTCAAATGACGTTCAAACGTGGTCGTTACATACCTGATTATCATATAGAGTGTTAACTTGATCTGTGACATGATAGGTCAATAGGGCTCATGATACAGTAGGGTAGGTTCTGCTAGTACAAGGTTCAACATAACTTATTATATCTTTGCTTTTCATACAATGTGACTTAATGTTTCAACCTATGCAACCATGTTTGGACTGCGCGATTACATCTAATAAGTTGTCATTTTAAATTCTTTTGGTAATACCCATAGTCGGTATATTTTACTGTTACATGTCGTGTATACACTAGCCAAGGAATTGAGTGGTTTACAGTACGTTTTGGCTGGGAAAAGAAAGTGAGTAACGCAAATGATTGTGACATGTTTCTGAGAACTATTACAAAACGCCCAGAGTGGTTGCGCGCTGATCTGAGAAATAAAAGAAACCAAATGATTACTTTGACGCACACGTGATCTGCATGGGAATATGTACTTTGACGCGCACGCATGACTGCTGGATTTACACAACACTTGCACATTATCCACACATCCATGACGGAGTGTGCTGCGCCTAGCTACATACCCATGGACTACCTGTACGTACGTGTATAATGTAAAGCGCTGGGTGTTCCAAATCTCGATCTGCTATAATACATGCGTGTGAAAGAGCGAATGATTATGGACAACGATATAGGGATGGGTTTCACATTTAAACTGACAGATTACGTTACTTTCAATGTGAGATTTTAAATATAACATCTGGGAATGTAACGATAGAGTTGCTGTACAATACTCTGAAATTCTAATAGAATTGTTACGTTTTTTTTTTTTTTCTGTTTGAAATTCAAGTAAAATAATTTGCTACGAACTTGCCTCACGCTTATAGTCAATCTCACGAAATAGTGAGAGGGATTGGAGGTATAAGACCTTTAGACGGAAACGTGGAAACATACCGTAGTAACTGATATCAGAACAGTGACTGTAGTCTTTTCTACTTAAGAGTTCACTGGTCAGTTTAAGTTATTTATATTTTTACTGGACGAATGAACTCGTCGGCACTAGCAAGTTCTCGGTGTGCAATGTGTTTCACCTTAATATCAACAGTCAGAGTTATTGGCTGCTCATCATTTCGATTTATCAAACTTCTTTCCGTCTTCAAGGCACTGGACCTCTTTGATATAAGTGAAGGATTTCCATCTGTTCAAGAAAGTGTTAAGAGAATAACTTGTCCTGTTATGGTACTAGGTGTGCAAACAGACATGCTCACACCCTGCTGGCAACAGAAGGAAATCGCAGATGAGCTAAGAAAATCAGGTAAGCTGTTGTCATGGAGAACCCTAATCCTAGCAAACTGTGTAGGCGGCATTTCATAAGTGGCTGCATTTTTTTTTTGGGGGGGGTGGGGTCGGTGGGAAATTTCAGTCTGCAATTTGGTAATGAAACTGCATGTGATGATTTTGCATTGTGAATGTTGGACACATGAGTTTCCTGTCGCCGTCAATCAATCGCCATCATCTCTATCTTAATTGAGCCACTGAAAACCCGGATGAACCGTAGCTATATACAACACATGGCACTACCACTGTCGCCATGTCAGCTGTATAATGTGACTTGCAAGTATGGTAAGCACAGGTAATTAAGGACTTCGGTTTATCCTGTATTTGTTATACGTCTACAGTGCGTATAGTGTCATGTTAACCATGTGCATTCACGTTTTGTTTTTTCTGCCGTTGAAATACAAAATCAGAATGCTGAAAAGCTGCGTCTTTCTGCATGTGGATTGTGCATACTTTGTATCGTTGATCATGTAAGAAATACTTTGCACAGGTGATTATGCAGTGAATTAAGCCTGCATCTCATCCTGTAGGTCCCTGTTTCCAGGGATACTTGTACCCCTTGGAGGGTACCAACGGACACCTCCAGGGTACCTTGGAAGTCTGTTCGACAAATTGTAAAAGACCTAGTGCTGTGCAATAATTAAAACCCGTGAGAACATTTGTAGTCTTATCACGGGAAGATGGTCTTGCAAATAAAACTTGTTAGACGCACATCAGTGTACTTAATAGGAAAACATCCTAGTGAGGTTGCACCAATAAAACACAAACATCCTATGTTCATAATAGTATATCGATATTGGTTTTCCATTTTCCTAAGCTGGGGGAAGAGGTCCCAGGGAACTGGGGCTTCAAATTGGGGGCTCAAATTAGGTATGGGAAGAACTGCAGTATCAAATAATTAATTGGTCTTGGATAACAGAAGGGAGGGCTTAAGTTGTTGGTATTTGCTCTCAACTGCTTGGATTGAATTTGCTCTCTGTGTGCGATAGATTTAATGGCAGATGTATCATTGATTGAGTTTGTTTAGTACCGCATTATAATTAACTGCCACTCGTTAGACTGCTCATTGTATTTCTTGCACTAGTTATAGGTTAGTTATTTCACGCTTCCTCCTCACATTGGATCTTGACATATAGCCAGATGTTTGAAATAAACCTGCAAAGCTTTGATCTAGCTACTAATATATGATCTATCAGCGACGACGTGACTGGACAAGATGTGTGTGTGGGGGGGGGGGGGGACGCCTCAGCAGCAATTTTCGGGTATAATTGAGGGAGGAGAGGTACCTGTCGAGGCTAGAAAGGTGCGTTCAAGCGTTTCTGGGTTATTTTTAACCAACTATTTCTGGTGTACTCCGCGCCAACTGATTGTGGCTCTCTGCTTAGTTTGTCTGAACGCAGTTTTAGCTACCATGTAAGTGAGGATCGACTCCACTAGAGCATCAGCAGTTCCGTTCCGCTCGAACACCCACCTTGGGAACTATTTATGTATCTGAGAACTAACGATATGCACTATTGTATATTTGGACCTTTTTATCGTTTTATGTCGGTTGTAAAGCCAGGTAAACGTGGTTCATAAGATGAAATGTCGGAATTTAAAGCAACTGTATATTCTTGACTCAGCACCTTTGCATTTGTTGTTACAGGAAATGACAAAGTTACGTACTATGAACTGGATTCTCCGCTTGGCCATGACGCGTTCTTGGTGGATCTCAGCAATGTCGGAGGTGCTATCAAGGTAAGAAAGATGAGATGGCTTTCATTATGTTGATTGCCATGAAATTTGTAGGCATATAGAGAACAGAGCCTTCACAAGCCACGATTGAACTGATCTTGTTAAAATAGGAAACAATCTTTCTCCAGTGGGCAACTGAAATATCCCTTGATATGAAATCCTGCGCAAGAAAACCCTGCAGGCATTTACGTCTGATTTTCCGAGTATCTGTTTGCCACCTGAGTGGAACAGAACCATAGTGAGGTCATAACAATAATCCGACGCAATGAAGTTGGTAAATAAGATATGCCACTCTTAGATAAATGAAAAGTGTGGTATGAAAAAACAGGGTTTTATTAGCGACTCAGATTCAGCATGCAAGTTTTTAACAGAATTAACAGAACAACTAACATGGATCTGATTATTAAGAACATCTATACTTACCTATTCTTGTGAATTCAGTATAGCCGTTAGTAGTGACCGATGATCGTAGCTTTTCTTTTTCGTAGTGATTCACAAAGTAATGTAATGGTCAGTACCTCTACTTTGACTACTGTTGGTATTTTGACACCTAACGCTCCTGTTCCTTTGCCCTTAATTTATTGTAAAATCTAATTGTTCAAGAACGTGTATTTTTTCATTTTCTTTGTTCAGGGGTCATTGGAAAGTAAGCTATGAGGCTGGAACTGTCCATAAATAAACTCCAAACTGGAGATGAGACTTGAAGGATACCACTGAAGACCTTCGACTTGCATGGATTGGAATGTATTTGCCGATCGATGCAATGTATATGTGTTGAAGAGGTGCATTGAAAGCCTGCCACTTTTCAAAGCGTTTAGGAAGCGGTGGGGGGGGGGGGGCTGGGAGATGAAAGCCCTCACCCAAAACATGTCTGGCTGGACATATACTCCAGCTGCTCCCTAAATTTTCCAGGGTCGAAGACCCCTTTTTACAATTAGGAAAAAGAGATTGGGAATTACGTGTATTTCCTGCAATCCCAGAGGCAGTTTCTCTACAAGGTCAGCTCCGGTTAGATGAAGCTATTAGTGTCCGTCCTTACAGGTCAACCCTTTGCCTCCCCCCCCCCCCCTTTTCAGATGACTGAAACATTATGGTTACGACACTGATAAAAACAGATCTGGAAGCCCAAACTGTTTTGCTACCTAAGCAATGTATGTAGGACTATTCATCAAAATGTGTGCCTCTTGCGTGATTTATTATCTTGTTTTTCTTTCCAGAGGTGTAGTTCACTCTTAAAAAGTATTATTTTTTTAAGTTTCTAATGAAAAAGGAGGCATTCTCTCCCATTACAATATTCTCCAAGGCAACGATCACAATGCATTGGGAGTTTCCGCCCCTTTCTGACAAAGCGTCCTTCCTAAGCCTATGCACTCTCCTGTGTATATTGCATGCAGTATCAGTGCTTCTTAAAATTTCTACATAAATACCTTATAACATCAAAGGCTCTTGGGGTATGATTAGATGTCAAACTTGTCACCTGATCTGTGCCCTCCAGTGTTTTGGCATTCATTCTGCCCACAATGCAGAAATAATGAGTTAGCAAATGCTCCATTGAGCACAAACCTCCTCAGTCAAGTGACTTGGCTGCAGTGTGTCATATTTTCATCCTGAGGTGCTAATGTGTAATCAAGCAGAGGATGAACATGTGACGGATTTTAAGAGGGACAGTTTCATCAAGTGACTTTTATGAGGTACATAGCTACCTACACTGATTAAATTCGCTCTGATTCAGAGCCGCTTTGCATCTGGTTTGCTCCAGTTACTGGGCTGTTTATTAAACTTCCTGTAATAAATATCAACACAGCTGCTCATCATTCTTGCGTATATGACTGTTTTATGAATATCTTAAAGCAGACGGTGTACAAATTGTCAAGGGATGTATCAAAATTTTGGCCCACAATGCGTGTGTAAATCCGTGAACGGGGACCACGGGACTCCGCCCATGGACACTTCATCATAAGCAATGAAATACATTTGCATAGAGGTACAGCAGGATAAAGCTTCAGCAGGAAAATAATCAGTTCGTTGTAACACATGTTAAAGTTCCGCTACTTTCGTCTTTCCTGATCATTTTTTTGTTGCATTAGGGCGTTTTTTATTCACCCAGTAACCATCACGGCCGCTGAGATGAGGGGGGGGGGGAGGGGATGCCCCATGACCGAGAACATTTTAAACTATGTAGGGGAATAATATACACCAAATGCACAACGATTTAGAAATCACAACAATTTTATATTGCTGTACATCCATTTATCGCTACCATGATAGTCATTTACAACAGATTCCTTTTTCGAGGCTAGATACATGCAGATTAAAACACCCTGGAAGTGTCGTTTTTTGGTCATATATTTGTTTGTTTTTTAAATCAAGCAATTTCTAAAATCTCTTTGCCAACCGGTAGTGGCGCTATGCTTACACAGTCTTACATTTACGGTTGTTCTTAGATGGGTATTACATAAATGGCTAAAAATTATTACATTTATTACAGGTATTACATTTATGGTTTAAAAATTATTACATTTATTATGGATATTACATTTATTATGGGTATTACATATATTATGGGTATTACATTTAGGATTGTTATTACATTTACGATTTACACAATCAGGTTTTTGGCCTCTGTATCCAGTCCCGGATCAACTCTCGGCGACAATGGTCACCACTTCTCGCGTGTGGCCTCAAAAATGATTTTGCTCCACTGCTTTCATTGGTTGTCGCATTTAGGTTGTTCTTAGTCATGTCAATGATACTTTGTAATGATGCAGTCTCCGTCTATGCATATACTTTACTTTGAAATTCGAAGTGGAGGAATTAACATGTTTCAGCTTTAGTGGTAGAGCGTCACCTATTTAAAACGACGTCCCGATTGTTCCAGTCAACCATAGATCTTTCATGACCCTCGTATATGCAAGGTACATTATATCAGAGTTTCCCTTCCTCACGTGATTGGTAATGGCCTGGCCTATCATGGCGCTTTAGAGTTTCCGTATGTCGAACATTTAAATAATTCGTGTCACCATTTAGTGGGATTTATGAGACGTGCTCTATTTGGCAAAGCTTTGGGACCAAAAGATCCCTAATGCAACTTGTTCGATTTTCTAAAACAATGTAAATCTTCTTCAACTAAATTCCTGATTTCTCATATCATTCGAGCAGGCAAAATAGTGATAACTGAAAACATGACAAAAAACAAAAATAATCCCCTCTCTTAATTCGGACACTTTTCCCCAAGGTTATCAAATAACGTCACATAATCCTATGGTGGTATGCAATTTTATTTGGTTATGTATGGTACTTAAAATGCTTATAAGATATCGACATTCATGGTTCATTGAATAAAATGCTGGTGTTTGTTACATCTTTGATTATAATATAAATTCCATTTACTTTATTTGCATTCTGAACACTGAAATAGGGGAAAACTCTGATATAACATAGCAAACTGTTCTTTTCTATGTTTTAACAAATTTCAAATTATATTTTACTCATGGCTGCCATTTTTCTACTTTACAAAAACCAAAAGTGCCATCATAGGAAACCCTTCATATGAACAACATACGAGGGGATAAGACTGGTTCGTTTTGGGATCGATGGGCTAGTTGATGTTGCCACGTAGGTCTCCATAAATATGGTGACTTCAGATGACTTACTGTATTAAGCCATGGAACTGACTCGAGCAGAATCGAGCAAATATTTGACTTGATTTGACTTGGTTTGCCAAATCGCCTGACTTGACTTCGGAAAGTGGGAGATGATTCGACTTGCGACTCGACCAATAGGTGACTCGTTACAACACTGGTACCATGATGAAGACATATAGATGTGAAGACATATATATATATATATATATATATATAGATGAGATAGATATATATATAAAAAATATATATATATGATAATATATAGAGAGATATATATAGAATATAGAGAGAATATATAGAAGATATAGATATATAGATTATATATATATATATGATATATAATAGATATATATGATATATATATAATATATATATATATGGTATAATTATATATGTAATATGTATATAGGTATATATGTATATATGTATATATATATATATATATATATATATATATATATATAATATATATATATATATATGATATATATGTATATGTATATGTATATGATATGTTATATGTATATATGTATATATGTATATATATATATATATATATATATATATATATAATATATATATAATATATATATATATATATATATATATATATATATATATATTATATATATATATATATATAAAAGACTTTACAACCGGCTTTTGTTTACAAAATTGCCGTCTTGTATAAAAAAAGGTCGATGCTAAGCTCAAGTAAATTGCAATGGAGGGTACCTTCGCTGTTTTTAAAATAAAACATCACAAATTCATGGAGGTAGTGAGAGTAATCTGCAGTCTCTTAGCAATCAAGGTTAAAAGTTTACATTTTTTTTTCTCACTGTTTTCAACATCGTTATCTACTTTCCCAATTTGCATTCAGTTATAGTACATACCGGCTCTCCACACAACAGCATATATACAGGCTGGCCACCAAGTTTGTCTACCATATGTGCGTAATGATTTCAAGAATGACAGACCATGATTGATTACGAGATTGCTAGTACAATGTATTTGCCACCATGTACATAAAATGGAAATTGCTCGCTGTTTACTTTCATTTGGATTCCTAAAACCTTTCGTGCTGTTCAAAATGGCTAAAATCCTCTATTGGACAACTACTTTCATTATGTTCTTGCAGGTTTTAATAAACTTTCTTTCAAGACTGAACAGACGGATTAAGGAGAACTCTTATATCCAGGGGTGCAGCCACGGTCTAATGATTGGGGAGCATATACTGAGATACGTTTAATAATGCGGTTGTCAAGGAGCCTACTACAGTAAAAGTGCTTCGGTTTGAACCCCCACCCCACGTGAACACTTTCCGGTTGTCCTAAGCTACATGTAACAAGCCTTGGATCAGAAACTTCTCTTCTGCAATTTCTATTTAGTGAGAAAAAAAGACAATGTATGAAAAATGGTTTGCTTTAATATCTAGAATATTTCCACCACTAAAGAGCTTCGATCGCAGCTGCCCGTAAACTTTAAAAACGTTAGAAGTTTCGGCGAGGGGCAAAAAGTTTTAAGGTAGCCTGGATACATTATCTAAGTGGAGCACCACCGTCGGTTGGCGCCGAGAGTACATGAAAATGTTTGGCCAAAACACCTCTCAAATCACCGAAAATGAAATTTCCAAGTCCATTTTATCTGCTAATTTGACCCTTCGCTCCACTCACTACAAATAAACGATTTCAGGTGGGGAGGGGGGCATATTTCCTGATGTTCCTCTATGGCTGCGTCACTGCTAATAACAAAGAGTCAGCATTGTTTGGTTCGCTGCTGGGGGTCACAAAGCTGATGGAGGGGCATGGGAGTGCCGCCGGCCGGCTGGCCAGTCTGACTGGCTGGCAAAAACATGGTTGATGGACTACAGTTTTATCATCGGCAACCCAATTGCAAGAGACGAATTCTGGCATTTCCTTCAATGCCTCACACTTTTTGAGTTTCGTTTATACTGGATATGGTTCTTTAAAGTAGATATAGTGCACAGGCTGACTTCATTACAGGCCCACTTATGCAGAACATTGTACTGCAGGTACTTTCGTGTTGTAGCAGAGCACATGTCCAAAACTTTCACAGCTTTAAATGTATTACTAAAGCACTAGCTATATTCCTTAAGTTTAGGGCTTGTAAAACTATACTGAGAATACAAAGACGAAAACTTATCGACACAAAGTATGCACCATTTTAATATACAGTAACATATACATATACAGTACAGTTTCTTTACTGTTGTATTAAAGTGTAGGATTTGGATTTAAATGATACGATAACAGCTAGACTTTAGAAACGTAAGGAGAACCAAATGTGCAATAAAGTCGAGGTGTTTTGATCAAAGGTAGACACCACGCACACATCATAATACTGCAGTGTTGTGTAGCCTGCTGTATGTTATACCTGCATTATTAATTGTATTGTCATTTTTAAATTTTAATTGTATTTACAGTTAATTGTAAGAGTCAAATATTTACCATTATGACACCCCGTTTACTACCAAGTTGTTCTGTCTTGCTTAAGGACGGTACACCAGAATCCGTACTCAGTTAGAAAATAGCATGGACCCTCGTTGACAAGATCGAAGCCCAGGAAAGATTTAGCAAGGAAATCTGGCTATGTTTCCCAAGAAACGCAAAAGGGTAGGACCGTCGTACTAAAGGATTACACCATCACGGAAATCAATAGTTAAATCAGGCATGCTAATTGAAGACTAATTAAATATATATTTTGATCCGTATCTGTTTGGTATCGGTATGGGTTTATCACAGAACGAAATTCAGTTACTTGTTGTTCAACAATAATTATTTTCACCCAAACTTCCAAAAATTCAAATGATGCGTCTTCCGTGACTCATACGCATAATGTTTTGAAGTTTGAGGAGATAAAGCGTTCAGTTAGATGTCTATTTTAGAGTGAATGGTTTAACAAAGCGCATTACTATCTTTTAAAGACACACAGTATATATATATATATATATATATATATATATATATATATATATATATATATATACCCTCCACAATAATCTTCACCTGCTTTACAATTCCCCTAGTATGAAAGAAATTTTTCTAAAAGGTTCCATTTTTCCTGCCTTTCGTAAATGCAAATCTTTAAAAGAACATCTTATTTAAAAAAAAAAAAACGTCTAAGCAAAGACGACGCTCTTAATGTTAATAAGGGTTGTCACAAATGTGGGAAGTCTCGATGTGATCTTTGTTTTAATTTTCTTGAGGACAGTAAACATTTTTCTAGCATGAGCACGGGTAGAAGCTATCAAATCGGTGATAATATTTCTTGTACCACAAATAATGTCATTTATTTAGCTACTTGTTTAAAGTGTAAATTACAGTATACGTAGGGACTACCTCCACTCAATTTAAAGTAAGGTTTCGTAATCACAAATCAGATCTCATTAATAATAAAGGTAGATGTGAATTAGCTGTGCATTTTAATTCTACTCCACATGTACTTAACAACATTCGCTTTATTACTATAGAACGAATTCATAGCACCCATAATGTGGACGTTATTTTAAGTAGACGGGAAGCTTATTGGATGGCCCAACTATATAATTTCCATCCATCTGGTCTTAACAAAAGAAAGGAATTTAATTCTTGCAAGAGAGTCAACCACTTACACTAATCCCATGCCCACCCCCCTCCTTTCAGCCCGACCTTTTATCCTTTTCACTGTCGGTTTTAGTTTGTTTAGCGTCTTTTATTTCTTGTGGTCGCTTTTAAGTATCTTTGTATTTTGAATGTTTCTATTGACTTTATTTTAAGCCCCTTTGGAAGTTTCCAGCCTTTTTTGGTTTGAATCTTGTATCTTTTTTTCTTCGCTATATTTAGCTTTTTTGAACCTCTTACTCTTTGTAAATCAGTCTCTTATATTACAGTCTGTATGCTTGTATTTTATCAGTTTGGCTGAAGAAGGTTGAATAAATAACCGAAAGCTTCCAAGCCGGGTGCTATCCTTCCATCTTTTAGTCTGTAGTTGACTTCCACCATTTGTTTACTCATTATATAATATATATATATATATATATATATATATATATAATATATATATATATATATATATATATCTATATATATATATATATATATATATATATATATATATATATATATATATATATATATATATATATATATATATATATATATATATATATATATATATGCTCCACATGGCTACTTGAACGTTCCTTTTGATACATACCGCGGACTGCAGGTCTAGACTACCCTAATAGGCCTACGTGACAATCAGCCTGCACGTATGGCTGCGCTCACTTATTCGATCCCCATTCCGGAGAAGACTTCACACATGCAGTTAAATTCAAAACTTTATTTAATCGAATAGTATAAAGGCTACCCATCATTTTATACGTAGTTACCTACTTTTGCATTGTATTGAGGACGTTCTGTTTGGACTGTTTCCACGTTATATAACCACGCAACCGTGACGTTGCGACTTAACGTTTATACTGCCAAACTGCCATGGATATTGGATTTGCAATTTGTTCTTTCACATTTTGTAATAATAGATGCGTGTATGCAGTCACGGTAACTGGTAGGCATGCGCTGCAGTGGTGTAGTAATGCACGGTGTTGGTTGCGGTGTTCTCTTCTACTATCAGGTCAATAGTTCAATATGACCCTTTTCTCTGTGTAGATAAGTTGAAGTTAGTAGGTTACCGAATTATAGCGGCGGCATTCCGCAGAGCAGCCTTCAGTGAATTGTGGGAGGTATGAAATCATCAAAACTGGTTCACCAATGTTCCCGGTTGATGGCTCGGATGACACAGTCTCTTCGGTGCGGCTCATCAGTGATTGGTGGAGAACAGAGGTTGCAGTCCTTCAAGGATGGAGATGAGATCAAACAGACACAGGAATCTCTTCGTCAATTAAAACTGTCAGATTTTGACCAAAAGAAGAAGTTCAGAGGCCTGAACACAGATTTCCCTTGTTGGTCAAGCATGTGAGTTCAAAGTGTAATTAATTAATTAGTCTAATTATCTTATGGGTGCATTGTTATTGACTTAAGTAGAAATAACCTCGCTATGAAAATAGGTATTGTCATATCTAGGATTTCCCATTTTATTAAAACAATATTTTGCAATGCATTTCAATTAAGTGTCTACCTGACACTTTACTTCTTTGATATCAACGTGATATTTCCAGTGAAATGTCAGGCACGGAGCAACACCATTCAGTCAACTAATCCATAAGCAAGTAACCCGATTGGAACAATACTTTGCTCTAAATTGTGTTACTACCAATTGACTTTCAGAGCAGGTGACATAAAACTCAATAAAGTAACAAGTTGTGTTTACTGTCTAAGCCTGGTGAAAGCTTACAGAGATGTTCAAGATACATACGAAAGATTATTGGGTGACCTTGGCCCGAGGGACAAACCTTCACTTAAAAGCGTTGTATTAAGTAATAACAGCTCCCCGGTAAATTGGTTCGGGAGCTAGAGGGAGACTTCAATCAAATCTCGAGTACAAAAGGTTTCATTGCATGAATGGAAACTGGGTGATGTGGGAACGTAGGTACGCACACTCTTAAGTTTCGAAAATGGTGCGCCCCCCCCCCCCCCCCCCATATACGTTTAAAATGAATCTTTGATTACATCCACGAAAATAGCGCAGTCTGGTTAAATTCTTGGTCCTGATTGCAGATCTGATGTTATTAAGTGCACAAAATGGTGCAAAAAGGCACTTAAGAAGGCCCTCAATAGGCGTGGTTTTCACATTTAAATCACATATCGAGTACATTGATGAAAAGTCGCACATTCTTTGCATACCTGTGGTAACAGATCATGAGCAGTTCTTAAGTGTCCAAATTGGTGCAAAAGGCACTTAAGAACGAACTCCCGAAAGAGGGCGCCGTTTTGGGAACATTGAAAGCAGATATTGTGTACATCGATGAATGCAAATATATTCTTTGCATGCCACTGATAGCAGAACCCGACTGGAATTTTTTTTTATCCGAAACGTTAGGATGAAGCATGAGCTTGTTGCATGTGACCACTCGTCGTGTAACATTTTCAACTTTTCAAGTGAAATGTACTTTCCAGTTATAGAATTTACGTACTTTCAAATAATAATATGACAATTGGTATCGGTTCTTATGACCAACTTTGACCAACTTTTCTCTCTCCTAGGGAACTTTCTGACAAAATTTGTCTTTGGCAGATCATTTTTACCACAAATCTGCTAAATAGGTATGCTTCTACTCGGTTTGGGGGAAAGAAAGTGCAAAAAGTGGTGACAGATGTTTTTACAACTCAGTATCCTCCCATAAACTTGTAGTGTGCATGCTTTCATTGGCTTTCCATACTTGTATCGTCTTGCTGACGTCAGTAAACTAATGTGATTGGTGCGCTGTGCGCAATTCTAGTTCCAAAACTTTCGAGTGTAGGGTAGACACTGCCTAGCCACATTCTGGAATCTTCGTATTATTTGACTGTCCCCACGTATTTTCTTTCCATCTTGCGCTATTACATCCGTTAGTAGTTTCTGGAACTCTAGTGCATCGCATATTCAAGATTCGCCAAACAGTATATTTTTACTTCCTTCTGGATCTTCACACCTTAGTTTCCATTTGATCAACCTTACACTATTCTGCACTGCATTCCTGAAGTCGAACGTTATAATCAGGGCCTAGCTGTATTGGAACGATTTTCTAGAGCCTGTGATCGATCAGTGCGCGATACAATACAAGTACTACGTCTCAGTGCCCTACAGCTTGTACTAAGCCTGTGCATTGCTAGTTATATAATTTTAGACCTTCATTAAGTAGGCTCCTTCAGAGGAATTCCAAACTGAACTCAGTTATTAACTTATTCAGTAGCAGGGCCTACTCGCCTCGCCCCATCTGTTTAGCGCTGGGGCCGGGGACATAGCCCAGCCATTCCGCGTGGGAACTTCATTTAGTGCATTTGTGGACAGCGCCATCACTAGAGGGGAAATTCCCTAACCGTGTATTATTAATATGTATACAGGGTTTAATAGTTTTGTATACGGTTGGCCGGCGAATAAACTTGCCACATCACTGTAACTTTGTGTATGGTTGGCACGTAAACGCCACAGGTTTGTCATTGAATGGAGGCATCTGAACACAGCTTGGGGTAAGTTATTTTGTTTTACTTATCCTTAGTAATCTAATTAGTACTAGTACTAGTAACCTGATTTCTTACATTTGCTAAAAACTCCGGACGCTGTTATTGATCTGATTTTCAGAGCCATATGTTTAGCAAGTAGCAGCATATATCTTGGAGAAAGTTTTAGTTTTCAAAGTCATATCACTAACTTTTCGTGGTGGTGACTATAAACAGATGCCTGTCAACGTTGACTGGATTATAGTCTGTGTGATTCAGTAGGCCTATTGTGTTAAATGCAAACAAGTCGATTAACATTGCAGTTTAATATTGCAGATAGGAAAACTATATGATAGCTATATATTTCTGTCTGTTTTGCTTCTAGATAGTCCTCATCGTTTTTGCTGAAAGTCAGTTGTGACCATGTAGATGAAGCCGGAATTAAATGTATCATGTTTGCTTCTTATCATGCATGATCATGCGTATTCCCATATTTCTCATTACTAGGTCTTCAATGGAGGCGGGAATTTCACCATGGTCAATTTTACCGGCCAGGCAATAAATATCGATCTCTTTACCCAGTGCAATGCAGATCGACCTGTTTCTGTCGGAGATGTTGAACAAGAACTTTGAAAATGCTTTTCTGTGGAGTGATAATATTTCTAAGTGCAGGTCTCGTGTATAGCCTCATGTCCTTGTAATGCCACAAATTGACACAAAGAGTGACTAGTTACCAGGTTGTTTTGGATACATATTTATTCACAAATGTTAATTTGGAATAAAGGAAGTAAATCCTAATTCCTGAAAGAAAATATAAAATAAACAGTCATAGTCGGGCAAACAAATCAAGTAACTTTCATCAATGACAAAATCATATGTTTGTATATCACTTTAAACATGGGCTGATATCACTTTTAATTTAGATGCATGACACCAATAATATGGTACTTTAAGATCTTTACACTCAGAACAAAGACAAAAATAATTGTTGCAGTACACATTTGGCTCAAACTTGAAGGAACAAAAAAGAAAAAAAACTACTTTCTCTTCCACCTTATATGGGGGGAAAACCAATATCTCTACTATTTAATCCACTTGGGAATTTAAACAGAAAGGGGAAAACATATTACAATTACTAACCTATAACAATCCTACCCATGATTTATTACCAAAGGAATGTTAATATAGTCCTATCCAGTTCAAAGAAACTTATGTCAATACAAGCCGCTGAACTCTCAACCCTTTAAAGTAACTGTCCTTAGAGAGTAACAATAGTACATCTCATATGTACACAGAGATAGCATTTAAGAAGCTGAAAAGTAAACACTACTTTAACAGAGGGTATCTTCAGTGGAGTGAATAACTTCTTGGAAATTACTCAGAATGAATCATTAGCAAGTGTCCAAGCACATGGTCTACTGAATCCTTTGTCCTGCTCTACTCCTATGTATGTGCCTATCATGACAAAGAGTAAGCTACTGAAATCAGCATCTTAGAACTAAAGATAGCAAAAATAAGACAACTTTACCAGATTAAAGTAAATTTGGAAGGAACATTCTCCTATACGAATAGCATTTGTAAGATAAACATTGTAGGAACTTTAGAGAGTTGCTATAACCTCTCTGAGGGAACACTATGATGCACTCATCTAAGACTCGGCTAAATGTATATAATCAAATGTATTACCCAGCTAAAAGTACAATAATGAGTGACACACAAGATCATGTCATTAGTTAATATTAACATTAACAGTAACATTAAACTTAAGAAATTCGACATAAAACAAATCCGTGACTGAAACCAAGTCATTCATGCCTAGTGCATATATGGACATATAAAGTATAATGAAGGTAGCATTTAGTGGGGGAATATGACACAAATTTAGTCAAGAAACTTACCCCAGCCCTGCTTCTTGTTATATTGGAGAAAAGGAGTAAACTTGTTATCCATATTCCAAGAACATTCCTAACGAACACTTTTCAAGAGAAGCACTTTTCAAGAGAAAACTTCATCACAGATTGGAAAACACATGTGCACACAATGGAGAGTTGATGCAAGGTGGCACTAACTCAGATGGTGGTATTAGTCATTATTAACTATGACTAATGGGTGATATAGAGGGCTAAAGAGGGTATAACATTAAAGGGGTGCTCAATTGTCATTGTTACATCCTTAAGCTAGTTCATGCTTTCCCCGCTTTCCCAGCTCTATCTTCCTTTTCAAGGAATCTGCCACGTTGAGTTTAGGTTGGTGAGACTATAGCTTAAATTTTCTTTCTGACTCGATCTATCCACAGAGCCCCTTTCCCTTCCTCTCTAAGAACGGAGTTCCAAAACCTCCGATCCGTTAAGGTGCTCCAGAATATAGGTGGATCTCTATGGACACATATTGTAGGGTACTCTTTTAGTCTCGTCTATACCTGTGAAATGTCATTAAAGCGATATGACCTTCAACTGAATTTCTCTTAAAGTATGTCTTAGCGTGGTCTCTTGCTCTCCCTCACTCTGAGAAGGACGTGGATCCTGCTTATTGACTTTGTATTGGCAGGAAAACGTTGTAGACAATTAGGCCTATATCGCGCCCTCTGTATTTTTTTACATGTGCACGAATCGAGCACCATGCATGCGTGCATTTTGGACAAGCTTCTTGCAGTGCATTTCACACTTATTTGAACAATTAAGAAATTTTGCTGATCAATCATCAGAGACTTAATTGCCGGTGAAGCTTCATCCATGCATGTACTTCATTTCTGCTGTAGTTCTGCCAAAACAGCGCCCTCTTTCATGTGTTCTTAAAGGTCTTTTGCATCGACCTGAACACTTTTAATTTAAAAGGCTAATCAACACGTATTATCAGTAGCATGTACGGAATGTACCCGTGAAGTTTCATCGATGTACTCAATACATGCTTACAAATTTGCCCAAAATAGCGCCCTCTTTGGAATGTTCCTATAATTACTGCCTTTTCTACCAAATTGAGCCTTTGAGAACTGTTAATCTGCTATTTCTTGCTTGCCAAAATTAATGTATCGCAAAAATTCATAGATGTACTCAATATCTGTATTTTCAGTGTGTATAATTATTTGTATAGGCCTATAGATGAACAAGATACAAGAGTCTATAAATTTCAAGACAGCAGTTAATACCGTGACAAAGTCACATAAAATTTAAGTCATCACTTTAGCATTCTTTCCAGAGTACCAGCAAGTGTTACAATTACAAGCTGCTCCAGCCCCTCTCAGTGTGTGTTGACATGATGGAAAATATCGCATGCATTAATTTATATTGAGCCTTAGTCATATGGACTATAGATTTTGTCATTGAGTCTTCACATATATGTAATAGAGCCAATTTTGATTTGATGTTTTTCATACGACTTGTATTTTCCATTTGTTTGCCCAGTAATTTTACCACCAATTGTCTAAGCCATGTGTAGATCTCCTACAGGTAGTAAAATTTTACGCCCAATTGATGTGCCTCATCATCAGAAGTAGACTCTGCAGAGTCTGCATGGGCTGGAAATTTAGTTTCTGCTGAGTCTAATCTTGGTTCTGCCACCTCTGCTCTTCCGGAAGAGTATCTACTCCCCTCATAGATTGCTGCCCTCGCCGGCGGACGGCCATCGTAGGAAATGCGATTATCCTCTTTGAAGTATAAGTACAGGTAGGCTGCAGGCTCAAATTGTGAGGAATGTATCAAAGGAGGAGAAATCATTCGCCGAGAAAGACTTACAAAGTCTACATCAGAAGGGAATCTGAACTGCATGTACATCGATCATCACCAGCTAGTGTTTATTTTATTTTTTTCATGAGCTAGCACTACTTATACCTTTCAGTAGCCACTGCAAGGTGTGTTCCCAGCTTACAAATGGCAAATGTATGTGCCACACACTATAACTATAGGCTAGCTTTACTGACACTCTCAATAAATTTACATATATGACCAGCCTGGATGTTGCATACATACAGAAAGGATTGTTGCACTGAAAGATGTGTATAAGTGGAAGTATGTGCGACCCTGAAAATATCATTTTTTTTAAATGTGTCACTTAAAAAAATGGTGCAATGGGGATGAAAGTGACACAAACAATCCAGCAGGATACTGTGGCCTTCATTCGTTGATCAGCTAGCTGGTCAATTAACTTTGAAATGTTGTTGTCACTTTTAGGCACAGTTATTTCTCTTAATGAAATAGAAAGATTTACGACCATTTTGTTGAACACACAGCATTTACGACCACTTTGTTGAACGTAGCGGGCTGGTGTTGAATGTAGGATACATAATCGATCTGTGGGTGCAGTTGTTTTTTGTCTGGTGAATGGAATTTGGCTAAATTGTCGTCACCGTAGAAATTTCGATAAGACGATGTCAAATATACTACAAAGACTTTTCTCTAACTAAATGTTTTGCACAGTCAGTTAATCAGTCAATCAATCAGTCAACTTCAGTCATGCAATCAATCAATCAGTAATTCAATCAATCAATCAGTAATTTAATCAATCAGTCAATTCAATCAATCAGTCAATCAATCAGTCAGTCGATCAATAATTAATCATTCATTCAATGGAACATTATCACTAGCGATTTCCGTTTCCATGTTGCAAATGTTAAATGCAGAAAATTAAAGGTGGTGTGACGTGACAATGAAAGTTTACAGTGTAATTGGCTGTATTAATCATTGCAAATGTTGAAAATTGCACCAAATTCCGTAAAAAAATGCCATCGAATATTTGACAACTTTACAGGCAAATTCCTCTTTCATGAATAAACATTGGCTAAGTATGCATTTGAAGTCAAGAGACAGACCCCATGATATGTCTTAAGTTCTGCTTTCTTGACTTTATTTTGGAAGCAATATATTTTCTTCTTTCAGAATATTGATATAGCTTACCAACACTCTATTCATCATGTTTCCATTTTCATAAATCTTTGACAGGCCATATCTCAAAATGGGTAAAAGAAACAAACACAGTTTTAACCTTTTTATCCTTCAGGGTTCCATCGTGCAACATGTAAATAAAGCCAGCTATTTTTTTATATATATGTCACATAACCTTTGAGGATGCTGTCAGTCCCCTGTAACATACATATTAAAGGATTGTGTGCAAAGAAAATGACAGATCGACTTTAATTGCTACTTTGCTGGTCCACCTTCTTTCTTTTAACATTTTTCTGCTGGTCTTTACAATTTAGCCGCATCATCCGGTGAGGAACCGATATACAACAAGATGGCGCACTCTGGATACAGAGTTTGCAGATTAGAAGAACCATTTGAAATGAAGTTGAACAAAGGTGTCCTACCAGAACTTGAGATTACGTATGAAACTTGGGGAGAATTGAACAAAGATAAAAGCAACTGTTGTACTGATTTACACCAGTCTGTCCCTTAGCTCCCACTGCTAAAAGTCACAAGGTAAGTTTAATGCGGTAGTAATGTTTTCATACTATCATGCATATATGTACCCTCCTCAGAAATGTAGTTGATGTCTTATCCTGTCAGGTCAAGATATTCCTTAAGGTTATTGTAATGGCTGCAATAACTTTATTGATTGTTGACAATTTTTTTTCTATTTGAGTGTAGAGCTTCCCTATTAACACTAAAGCAAGCTTGCATATAAAATCAAAACAAGAAATACGTTGACATACCCCGAGATGTAAACAATGCTTTTGGTGTAGGTTAAAGCAATACCCTTGAGACATGATGTGGCTTTACAGGTATCACACTCGCAGGGAATGTTTATCTCTGTATGGTTTCTCTGAATCAAAAGGAACTAGCACGAACCTGAAGGTACACTTTGATAACCAACCACCAGTCAAACACTGACTAATGACAGTTAAGTTTGCTCATCCTGTAAACGTCTGCAGTACGAGATCCTGGAGGAAATCTCCTCCATGAGTTAAACTATGAATGCATTTTTAGGTTTTTCTCTTTTCTATCTACCCCCCAGGATAATCCATCCCCTGGTTGGTGGGAAAAGTTTATTGGACCAGGCTGTGCCATCGATACGGATAAATTCTTCGTCGTCTGTAGTAACGTACTCGGCGGTTGCTACGGAACGACGTAAGTGATAGCTTGAGCGTTTTTATCTCTTTACAAAGTCTCCATGAACTGTCTACTTCTGATGTGCCTCTTAACATTCTCTTCGTGGGTTTTTCAGCGGTCTATCTTGAAAAAAAAAAAAAAAAATAATCCTGATACACTTTGGATGAAATATAATTTATTTTGGACATTAACTTCTATGATTTGGTTACTGATCCAATGCAGTGTAACCAGCTTTCAGAATGTAACTGTAACATACAGTGACCTCCAGACAGTAAATTCGTAATACATTGGTTTTGGAAGCCTTTTTATTTTTTTAACTTGAAGTGTTGTAAACTTAAATTTATAGTGTCTTTATAAGATGAAAAGACTGAATAAGGAGTACTTTACTGACTGGACATTATTTTGAAAACTCAATTTATTCTGAAGATGAATAATTTTTCTTGTCTCTCTATTTTACGCTAGTGGACCTTCATCCATCAACCCAATGACAAACGAACCTTACGGGACAACGTTTCCTCTGGTGACTGTTGATGATATGGTTAATGTTAACTTTAAGCTTTTGGATCACCTTGGTATAAACCAGGTACAAAAACCTCCATGTGGCAATGTTTAGATACCCAACTATAGTGTCCCGATACCTTTAGCACTCGATCAAACTTTGAAACTGCTGTTATTTGTCTTGATTATGGGATATTCCTAGTTCAACCAACCAATGAAGGAAAGTGGTTGTGGGTAAAACTTGTGAGACAGCTACACAAACCTGTTGCAGCATTGTACAGTGAAGAACGTTCGCACATGCCGTTTCACTCACAACAGAAAGAGTGATTAACAAGTTGGGTCACTTAATTTTAAGCTTCCTAATGTATTCCTCAGCAGTAATGTAAAGTTGTTGATGGCCTTCTTCTGGCATGCCTTTGTTCTCTGGGAATATATAGTGTACAGAGGCATTAGAAACTTAAGAACGAAAGAGCTCTATGTCTAGTTGTAGTAATACTTTCTCTGGGTAATAGCCAGTGCAGGTCCAACAGTAAGATAGATGAAGAATAGCACAGTAATTATTTGATAGTCAGCAAGATTCACCCTCTTGACCAATCAAAAGTGAGCCTTAAAAGTATGTTAATTATATAGATGCATGTATGTTAAGCAATCAATTGAAGTTGTGCATTCACTCCACAACCATTGGTGTATCCCTCAGTTCTTGCTTCTGCTCACTAGCTCTGTTCTCTCCTATGTCATACATATACTATGTACTATTTTTCAGTAACATTTAGAGGCTGCTAGATGTGAACTACTGTAAGTTTGAGCTGCTACATACTTACCTCTAATGACGAGAAGGTTAGTTTATAGTGGTGAATAGGTTGAGCATGATGAAGTGGCGGAGCTACCATATGGTCAGGGGATAGCCCCCCCCAAAAAACGATTCAAATGGATTAACAGCGCCCTTTTCAGCTTTTCACAAAAAAACAAAAATAAAAGTAATCAAAAGTTAGAAAAAAAAGATTAGAAGGAGAAAAAATTGTAAGAGCAGCAGGTGCAGAAAATCCAAGTTTGAGTACTTTAATGCACTCAACATCCAGGAAATGATGGTGTTGATTTTCTATCTTCAACTTCAAGCAATTACAGTATTCATCATAAAATGTTGAAAGCCTCATGGGGTCCATGGGCAAGTCCCCAATGGGTGTGCCCACCCATGCTCTCCCCAAGATCTCTGAGTTTAATTTCTTGGTAGTAAATTTAGTCTCATGATAATATACTTCAAATATGAAAACATACCACCCTTTGTGAGGTAAAGTCTGTTAGGGGTCCAGTAACAAAGCCCCCTGAAAGTCTGAGGTTTGAGCATATCTCTGGGTGAAAAATTAAGTCTCATGGACTTCCTAGAACAGAAAGATATGAATATAAATAGGGAATAGACATTTGTCAGGTCACTTTAGCTGAGTGGGGGGAGGGGAAATGTTCTGACTAGGGGAAAATTCTCACCATGCTTCCCCTTGGTGTCGCCAGTGCGCATACTGTATTTCCATATCACACTCGCTGATGTCCCCTTACCCATGTCCCAGGCTCATTAAAAACTTGAAACAAATCTGGCTACACTATGGGGGGCACCCTTTTGAGTCTCGATCTTGACCCCCTGCAAACAATCACTGTGACTCCACAGCCCAGTGAAAAAAAGTGTGGGACTAGATAAGTTCATACCCACCGAAATAATTGCCAAGTACTCCAAGAATGTATTAAAGAGGATGCATACTTTATCATTTTTCCATCATCTCAACTGATCTGGTATGTATTAGCATTTTCATAGATTTACTTTTGCTCTCATTAATTTGAGAAATTGTAAACATGAGGTCCTTGTTTCAAGACTGTGCATATTCAGCTTAGAACACTCAGGAAGTGCCGTTTCTGGCCATCTGGGGAGTTTGAAAAGCATTGTCTCGTTCGCTCCAGTCACCGACCAATGGTGGTGCTCCGTGTACGGTAGATAGTCTGTGAGGATTCTTATATAGAGAGGGTTGCGACCAATGGTGCCTTAAATTGCAATTGAACCCTCTCTTTATAGGATCTCTAATACTCATGCCGCACCAGACTCACCCAGGCTCATGCAATGCCATTTTCGCCCTCTGACTGAAATGGCTAGCTCCACCAGTATGTTGCACTATGTTTGCAACTTTGCTTCACTATGTGCTTTGAGGCAAATGAGAAAAAAAAAAAGGTTTAATTTCTTCCTCTTTTGGTCACTGAACATCAATTCCTGAAATAGTTATTTTACATTTCTCCTTAATTCTCTGTCATAGTTGTGTAACTTATGCTTGTTTTTCCTAATTCTTTGTACCATGTTTAGTCACAAAAAAAAAAAAACAGGAACAACGGCAAGAAAAAAAAGGGGTTGGTTATTTTGTGGGGGGTCTGGGAAATGACCACAATCTACCAACAATCTGAGAGATGCTTTATGCTAATTGTTGCATACATCTATTGGCTTCCTCATTCGTTTTTTTTTGGTGTGTGTGTGCCATGACCTCATTTAGTTTCACTGACCTACTTTATTATACTTTTATCTTAACAGGTTCACTCAGCCGTCGGTGCATCCCTAGGGGGGATGTGTTCGTTGGCAGCAGCAGTGTTGTATCCAAAGAGAGTCAAGAGGTACAGCATAAGTTTGTTTTTGTCACCATAAACATAATAAAACCACAGAGTTGCGAGAACGGTGATTAATCCCTGTACCTATTTGCACATGCACTCACCTGTCGCAACACCACAGCTGCACATCTGTTATCTGTGGTATTTTGAGTAACTGAATATTCAGTACTAGTATACTTCCAATTGGCTTGTTCAGGGAAGCACACCGTTGATTTGAATGAAAACTGTCAACCCCTACATTATCGTATTCTACACTTTCTGTCGTTATGTTAGAAGAATTTGAAATCATTCGACAGAATTATCCAACTGAAACCTATTTATTTTTCCAGATTGTCTGAATGGTGCAATTAAATGCCTTATCAAACTTTTGGAGATGAAATTTAAATATTTTGGCTTTTTGCCTACTGCACTGTAATCACTTTAAAAGGGTTAGGTTTAAGGGAAGAGAGTAACTTTTAAGGAGAATTGTCAGTTGAAGGCAATACCTGTTGGGGATCCCCATGCATACCAATGTACGTCTTTCTCTCTCATATACAGTATATGCTGTATAGTGGTGTTACTCGTAAATTGATAAGCTGATTTTTGACTTCCATAAATAATGTTGTCCCTTTCCGCAGGGTTATATCAATATCAGCATGTTTGTACACATACCCTACTACTATAGGGTTTTGGTACATTCAGAGAAGAGCCATTATGATGGATCCTAATTGGAACAAGGGCCACTACTACGGAAAGTCTTACCCCAAAATGGGGATGAAGCTAGCCAGGTGAGGAGCTGGGATACCAATTTAAGTTAGTATTCATATGAGTGAAGATGGTTAGCAGAATATTATAATTTTGTAAAAAAAACCCAAAAAATATGGAAGTAATAAATGGTATTGAATGTAAAGAAATAATGATGAACAAGACATGGAAGGTATAACAAACTGTCAGCTAGATGTATATTCGATGAATATTCATGAGATGTTTAAAATGTTGAATCATGATATACCAAAGGTATTGAATTATGATCGAGTTGTAAAAAAAAAAAGTCAATGATGAGAAGCAAAAGGTCAGTAGCAAGATATGAAATGTAAAATCTAGTGAGTCGTGATAGGTAGTCAAAAACGAGATATAAAAGCTAGCGACTCATGATAAAGTCGTAAATAGTAATGAATGAGGAGATCTGACTGAAAGCAAGAAAATGAAGAGATGTGACTGTTGATCTATCGTGTGCGAGAGGTGAAAGTGATGAGGTGAAATCAGACATGAATCATACATCGCGAAAGTGGTGAATCATGAGATGACCAAATTTCAAGATCCGCATGTGAATATTTTTGTGAGTGAAATATGTGAGACTAACAAAAGACACAACGGGTTTCTGGAGATTCATTAAAGAAAAGAGAGAGTATTTACAGGTTCCTTCTCTTCTGTCGGAACTCCGATAAAATCATTCGAAGCCAACTTGCTGATGCATACTTCTGAAAGTTTACTAATTGCAAAAAATATTAACTTTGAAGACAGGCTTCACTCTAAATACTGGTAGAGATGTAGATATGCCAGACTGAGTCCCTTCACAATTGTATGAACTTACTGCATTTTAGAAAGGTGACTGTACGTAGTCTTGCTACTGTTTGGTTTTATTGTCACATCATGGCTCAGCATGGTATGTTGGTGTAGAATCAAGTGAACAACAACCCTATGGCACAGTATTAATTGTACGAAGATTAATCGGCACTGGCACAGTAAGCAGAAATGAGTGAAACAGTCAACAAGTCCCGACAGTCCAAGTTGGGCGATAGTTGGGTGATAGTCATGACAATATGGAAAAGTTGACGAAAATTAACAATGTACAACCCATCAAAGTTGATTAAATAAAAAAAAAAAAAATTGTAAACTTGGTAATACGAGACAATTAACACATCACCCATTCAAGGTGGACCAATAAGAAATCAATGATAAACACAGTAATTAGACATCAAACCTTAGTACCACCCCAAGCTTCAGGAATTACAGTGTAACTATGGTAGCTATATAGTCGACGTTGGTAGACATTCAGTATTTCTTACATGATTTTTTGTTCACAGCAAGGGCTTGAACACTTGCAATTCTGATTTCCTGTTTTTATGTTGCAGTCAGTCGTGCTATATTCAACGAATAAATTAATAAACAAAAAGAAAAAAAAAGTCAGGACAACTGAACAGTGCAACCAATAGTCTTTAAAGTTAATTTTGCATGCTTGTATTTCATTTTCGATACAAGCCCATTTTTCTTTCCAGGGAACTAGCGACAATCACCTTCAGAAGTGGACCAGAATGGAAGGAGAGATTTGGTCGAAAACTGATAAAAGAAGAGGAACAACCGTCCTTGTGCCCTCGTTTCATGGTCGAGAGTTACATTGAATATCAAGGAGAGAAATTCTCCACAAAGTTTGACCCCAACTCACTACTGTACATTTCAAAGGTATATTTATATGTTCAGATTAGTGGACGAAGTAATCTGTGGCTAGTCAAGGTTTTGACCTTTCTTCCTTTCTTGATACAAGTTTTCACCGGTTCATTTTACAGATGTGGAAACAAAAAATGATGGGTTTTCATCGGCTATTGTAACAGCAGAGAACCAAATTTACACTAAGTATGTCACTTCCGATATAAACTTTCAAACAGAACATCTCAGAATCTAACGATAGAGTCGGTTGTTGTACGGTACTCTGAAAGTTCACTAGAAGTCTACGTTTTCCTTCTGTTTGGAATTCAAATCGATTAACTTGATACCAACATGACCGATGTACTAGATCAGAAAATACTGGGAGGGAAACACTGGAAGGCATATAAGACCCTCAGTTGTAAAAGTGAAGCTCACCGTACTTGGTTTCAGCTAGGACGGTGGCTGAGGTCTTTCACTGGTTACCTTATGTTATTTTAATTTCTTGAAAGAACCAGTTTGTGGCACTCGGAAGTTCTCAACATGAAAGCTGTTTCACCGTAATGCAAACAGGCAGATTTATTGGCTGCTTTTTTTCAAGTTTACAAACTTCTTTTTGTCTTCAAGGCAATGGACCTCTTTGATATAAGTGAAGGATTTCCGTCTGTTCGAGAGAGTGTTAAGAGAATAACTTGTCCTGTTATGGTGCTAGGAGTGCAAACAGACATGCTCATGCCCTGCTGGCAACAGAAGGAAATTGCAGATGAGCTACAAAAATCAGGTAAGTTGTTGCCCTGGGCATCACTGATCTTAAGCTAGTAGCATAAACTACAGTATTATAAGTTGCTGCTTTTTTGCTTGAGGTTGGGAAGTTTGTACAAGTTTACTTTCTCTTTAGTTGGAAGTTTTAATGATCGTTGTTAGGTGGAAACTGTGACTGATAATCTGCATCATGAATGCTTGTAGACATGAGTTTACAATCCCCATAACTAAATAGCACCACCCTTTTATCTAAGCCACACATATGTTCGTGTTGATTACACATAGGCCGACTTTGTATCGTTCATAATGTGAGAAATACTTTGTGCAGGTGATTACACAGTGAATTAAGCCGGCATCACATTCTGTAGGTTTCTGATTCTAGGGTGGGTGTATACTAACACCCCTTAGGGGTACCAACTAACAGCTAGGACAGGGGTGTTTGGGGATTCTCTTAGACAATAAAAAAGGAGTCAGTGCTGTGATAGAATCACATGTGGCGGGGACATTAGTAGGGTAACAATGGGAAGACGGCCTAAGACCCACACATAAAAGTTGGTAGAATCACAGTTGCCTTGATTGGAAAAGTTCACAGTGTCGGTTGCACTAATACTGACAAACGTGTCAAAATGTTCATTACATACATCTATATTGGTTTTCATTTTAATAGTTATGCTAGGGGAAGGGGCGCCAGGAGATATCACAACAAACTGAAGGTAGCCCACATGAGTCCAAACGTACTATGGGAACAATTGCAGTATCAAATAATCAATAAGTCATCGTTGGTCTTCTATAACAGAAAAGGGCTTCAGTTGTGGGTATTTGCTCAGTTTTGCTCTTAGCCTTATAGTCACTTAAGCCTATGTGTCCTCGAATTGAGTAATTTATTCAATACCACGGTGAAACCCCCAGACGTTAAACATGTCCATTGTACTTCTTGCACTAATTACAGGCCTAAGCTATTTCATGTCTCACATTGCCTCATTACATTTCATCTTCACATATTGTTAAATGTTGGAAATATAATACTGCAAAGTTATAATTGAGCCACTCATCAGCGGTGGCATAAATGGAGGTGTACGTGTGTGTGTGTGGAGGGTGTGTCAACTTTGACATTGTGGCACTCCACTTGGTTAGTATGAACACTAGTTTAGTTATCATGCAACTGAGAATGGACACTTCTTGAGCATTACTGTATCCCATCCTCCCTATATGTGCATGAACCCCTCCCTTGTGAACTACTAATATACCAAAGAACTGGTCATTTGAACTATTGTGTATTAGAATCAAATTTGCATTGTTTCAGTGCGGTTCTGAAACCACACAGACGTGATTCATACAATGCGATGTAGAGATTTAATGCAACTTTGTGTTCATGTCACTATACATTTGCATTTGTTGTTACAGGAAATGACAAAGTAACATACTATGAGCTGGACTCTGTGCTGGGCCATGACACGTTCTTAGTGGATCTCAGCAATGTTGGAAGTGCTATCAAAGTAAGAGAGATGAGATGGCTTTCATGATGTTGATGGCCGTGAAAGCTGTAGCCATATAGGGGACCATGATCTAAAGAGCCAATCAACACGAACAATTGGTTACCATAACCCATGTTGACATAAGAAACTGTACATTCAAAATGTAGAAATCTTTGTTTTGCCAACCATGGTACACATGCACCCAATCAGCCACTGAATATTCACTCTAAAGGAGTAAGAATGACACACCTTTATAGTGAACATTCACTCTTAATTTTGAAACCAACTTTGCTCTATTTGATTTAGAAAGTATCCTCTGGTAGGTTGTCAAAAGTTCTTTACAGAAAACTTTAGTCTTATGTTGAAATAATGACACAATACAACTCTGCTATCAACAGTTATAATGGCAACAGAGAGGATATTGCATGACTTTGTCATGTTAGAAGTGTTGATGGGAAACTGTTGCACACAATATTCCATGATTCATAAACATTGATTCAATTTTGTACTTCTGCCTGGAACACAGCTAGATTGTCTTGTCATAAGAAAAATCCATCGGGGATCAGCGGAATTGTTTGAACTCATGTTCAATTCATTTTGACTGACTGGCATTTTTGCGAAAACATTCACGTGGTTTCACGGTTGAGACTATTTCAATTCCTAACCTGCTGTAGGTTGCAAAATGCCCTTTTTTGTCTTCAACCGTGGAATATTTCATAATGTTTTCCTGGTTTTTAGTCGTGTAAAAAAGTTGGGAGGGGATGAAACATGCTTTCGTCCCTGCTCATAAAATTGTGGTGATCTCTCCCTGCCCCCACCCAGGGTGAAATTCCATTTGGACCATTCCCCCATAAAACATTCTACTGGGATGGTCATGAATGGTTTTAAGTGGTTTTGAAATCATTATGAATCAATGGTGCCAACTGGTCTCAAACATGCAAATGGTAACCTCAACTGGTTTTATAACTGGTTTTGAATTGTAATCAATGGTTTTGAATGGAAAATTTGCCAAAACATGCTCTAAACCATAATTGGAACATGAATGGTTTCAAATGGTTTTATCAAATGGAATTTCACTTTGGTCATGTCTCTAATTGTAAAATTACAAAGCTAGAGGTTTTGGAAAATGTCATTGCGCAAGAAAATTCATTTTTTCATCGTTTTTCCGTACAGGGTTCATTAGAGAGTAAGTCGTGAGTGAGGCTGGAACTGTCCAAAAACCAACTCCAAACTGGAGATAAGACTTGAAGGATACCTCTGAAGACCGTCGACTCGCCGGGATTGAAACACATTCGCCGATGGATCAAAGAGATAACTGCCGGTGTGTCAGGGGAGGTGAATCATCCATAGCCTGGCAGGCACTGTCCCAAGAGTGGAGGAAGCAGGGGTTGGTGAAAGCGGGAGTCTGGGAATGAGTAGCTGATTCGGAACATGCCGCATATGCTTCTGCCCCTCCCGGACCTAGTTTCCAGGGATGAAGACCCCTTTTTATACTAACAAGGCCAGAGAGATGGGGAAGTGATGTTTCTTTCAATCTGATGAGAGACATTTCCTCTGTATAATACGCACCAACGGCCAAAGGTGCAGCTCCGCTTAGATGGAGCCATTCGTGTCTGCCCTGACAGTTCAGTCCTTCGCCAATTCCCCCCACCCTTTTCAGATGACTGAAAAACTATGGTTACGCCAATGACAGAAACAGAAGTTACAAGTCATATCTTGACCCCCACACAGGGTCTCTTCCTGCATGTTGTGTACATGCTGTTGTTATTGCCGAACTATGTGCTTTTTGGAAGGATTGATCAGCTTGGTTCCATCATAGGTATATATAAATATTTTTTCTTTAGCAACATCATGGACACCTAATAAATCAATCAGGTAATATGAGAAAAAAATATTACAAATTCAAACATTTGGTGGCACTTGACAGCAAATGATGAGGGGCTCTTCTTTTTTTAAAAGAAAAAGAAAGGGGAGGGAGGGACCCATTCCCATAAGGAACAAGCTCCTCACAAGGCAGCGATCACAGTCCATCAGTTTTAGCCGCTTCCTGACAAAAATTCTTTCCTATGCCTGTGTGCACTCTCCTATGGGTATTGACTTCTATGGGTTATATATCTACCTCAAAATCACAACCGGTTGATTTTTCTTGTGATTAAAAAACATGTTGCATCTGGTTTACTTCAGTCACTGAGCTGTATATATTAAGCTTTTTGAAAAGAATTGCATGACACAATATGAGATATTTATAATTCTGGTCAAGTTATTTTGCATTTGATGAATAGTGTATCAAGAGCTTCAAATATTTTGAATCTGATATTCAAAGTTCAATTGTTATGGGGGTGAACATTATGGATGTTGCATAGTATAGTATAGTATAGTATAGTATAGTATAGTATAGTATAGTATAGTATAGTATATGTCTTGTATAAGCTAAGAACAAGAAAGCCAAGTAGCTAATGGTGACTTTGTGTCTCAGAGAACACAGACGTTTATGGAAAGCCGTGTTGGACAAGTACACCATTATTTATCCTAGTATTTGTCCAACCCGGCTTTCCATGGACGTGTCATGCAGGAGTTACACCATTGATCACAGCTACTAACAGAAGTTCAAGGTGGATAAAAACGGGTGCTCAAGATATTGCGGATGAAGTGATCGAAAACTTTAAAAGCTGCCACTTGAGAGAAGAGCAAAGTTCGAAATTTTCTCAACTTGGATAATCATGTTCACACCATATTTCAAAACTAAGAGATATGGTAAGTTACCTCAAATGACAAGTTGCATTCATGTGCAATGGCTTTGACCATAATATTCTTAATGATGAGTTACGAATAAAAACAGTAAACAATACTGGCGATATGAGGACGCCCTCGAAGGAGATGATCAATCTCAACTATTTCACATAACATTATGGCCACGTGGCCCACATCTCAAGTTCATATGAACTTCGACATTTTTACGACTGAGCATTTTAACGTCCTCCACTACCAATTACTGATTGCCACCAAGTTGGATCTCTGAAAAATATTTTTGTTCGGCCAATCATGAACTGAAAATGACTTTTAACTGAAGACGAGGTTTTACCGTTCTGTGAATGGCGATCTTCATTTTCCTTTCCGTTTTCTGAGTTTGAATTTGATAACCATTTTGGAAGAGAAATTTGCGATTTTTGCAAAGCTCAAAGTCCGTATAGTAGTCGGCGTCGACTGTTTATATCTTCGTTGAGGCTGTATAATTCTTTATTATTCTTTTTATCATACTGAAATGACATGATACGCATTCAAAAATGATGGGGGAAAATTGCAATAAACATTTGGACATTATCAATTTTTGTCTTCACAATTTTCATGTTGTGTTATGATTTCTGTGATTTTTTTTTTTTTGTTTTCCCACAAAACAATAAACAAATATTCATTCTTTACTTTCTTTTGCATTCTTTTACATCTTGACCAGATGACCAGAAAAAATCTGAGGACATTCCTCTTTCAAGAAATTTTCAACTACCACAGAACTACAGTCAAAATGTAGTGTGAAATTTTGAGATTACATTTGTTTTCCTTAGAAATTCTAGCTCGCTGAAAAGTTTCTTCAACAATTTATACTTTTGTGGTGATTACAGCTTTTCATTCTTCCTACAATTGTCCATGATTGCATCACAAAGTGGAGCTACTCTTTGTACTGCTAACTTGTGTAAATGATGGCCATCTTGATGGAAAACATGCTGGCATGCAACAGTAGCTTGATAGGTGAATGCTGCATATAAAGGTAAAAGACGGCAGGTCTGGGGGAGGGGTGTAAGGGAGGGGTTCCCCTTGAGAAAGTTTGTACGACGCAATCTGGTGAGATATTTGGCATCTTTCTAAGTCATACTCTTCAAGAATCGTAACTTCCTGAACAGTCAATTCAATAGTTTTTTTTAGTTCTAGTGATAAGTTTTTCAGTTTTTTTAACTTGCAAGAAAAAATCTGGTGAAATATTTTGAAACTATTGCCATCACATTTGTTTGTGTGAGGAATACTAATGAACAGAAAAGTTAGGCCAACAATTGGTACTTTCTGTTGGCGATTGCACTTTTTTGACATGGTATTAATTAATTAATTACTTTTGTACACAATAGCACCTTGATGAACAAAAAAAGAAGTCATTCGATAGTATTTTGTAGAAAAGCACGAGATGAGTGACAACTCCTGTGAGAGGGTTGTGAGGGAGATCCACCTTTTGAGAGATCCTCCTAGGTATCTGTATTTGTCAAAGCAATCTAGTGCAATATTTGGTCTTTTAACGTCATAAAATGTGCTAGAGAGGGACATGGCAACTTCCCACTGGGTATTTCAGATTTTCTGACTATTGTCACTCCTGGACTGAAATTTTAAAAATTAAAATTGTATTCCAGATTTACTGAGAAATTTTTCAATTACCAGGTAACCTTAGACACAATCTGGTGCAATGCGGTGCATTTCTTGATGTCGTAAAATGTGTTAAACTGAGATATGACAAAATTCCAACTGGCACTCAGATTTTCCGACTATCGTCACTCTGACAAACTTCTTTTTTATGGGTGAGACGCCCTCCGCATCTCCAACCACGATGGCTCTGGTTGAAAATCAGATTGTATGTAGGGGCAAAAATAGAACAATAAAAGAACACTCGATCAAATGGTAGAAATTGTCATTTGCATTTATAATGTCTGACAGCATGGGTATGGAGACTTCCAAAAAAAAAAGAAAAGAAACCCATCACTTACATGACTTAATGATTGACATTATACATATGGTGCTGACCACATCAAACCTACATCAAAACAAGTAAAGCTTAAAGAAATGGTAAAAAAGGAAACCAGTCAAAACTGCAGGGTAATACAAATCAGTCTTTGGTAAAAGTAATCAACATTTTTTTTTTTTTTTTGGTTGTATAAATATCAGTCAACAATAAGGGGGGCTTGTTCACCCTGTTTTCATTCAATTTTTGCACGAGGAGTGAAAGAGGAAATGGAATAATTGTCATCCGAATGTGACTCGAAATAAAAGTAATGCCAACAAACCCCAAAACAAATTTTTAAATAAAAGTCATGATGGAGATCACTCTAAAAATTTGCCCCAAAAAAAAAAGAAGAGAAAAAGTAAATGGTAAAGATGTTTACATCTCTGGAAAGCAAGACATGAAAGTGAGCAATAGAGATTTTTATGTACAATAGCTCCACCTTGTATCAAAGAATTGGTAAGAAAAAGTGTTACAATAAATGTATAAGATCCAAATGGAAGAAATACTGAAGTAATGTCGGAAAAGTTGAAATGGGATAATTGTAAGTAAAAAAAAAAAAATGTTCTTTGTACTGTCTTCACTTTTTGATATTGATATTGGATTTATGTATGCCACCGTGAGATCCATCACCTAGATACAGCTCTTACCATAATACACCTGCTAAACTACAGATTTTGTACTGAATGAATGATGTGACCCTGTTATTGCTTCACACTGAGAAAACATGTTTACTGAAACAACTCGATGATAACCATATGATTGAATTCATTATTGCTCCTTTTAATTTCATAAACCACACAAGTGAGTTCTATGAATAACCCTCAGTGCCCTCTTCATGTATTCATACCATCTGAAGGTAACCCTTGTAAGTTGTATTCAGTTGTACCATTCATGGGGTCATACCACATAGTTGTGATTCCTGTCGATACATTCACCTGCAGCGTTCTTGCGTTCATACCACATAGGGGTGACCCCTGTAAGTCCATACACCTTTATACCACATAGTAGTACATTCACTTGAAGCTTTAATGTGTTCATACCACAGGGGTGACCCCTGTAAGTACAAACAAACATCGTCATACCATACAGTGGTGACCCCCGTGATTGCATTCACTTGCAGCGTTCACGTGTCCACTCCACAAAGTGGTGACCCCTGTGCATCCATACTCCTCCATACCACATGGTGGTGACCCCCCTTTGGGTACATTCACTTGCAACCATGCAACTAAGTGCAGCTTACAGCAAGACTTGAATTTTGAGGTGTGCGATGATCGCACGCCACCGCTCGCCTCAGACCACTGTGAGGAGTGTGATATTTTGCACGCCTCGATGGAGAATGGACCTCTAATAAATCAATAACCTTAATAAAACAGCACACCTACCACTCTCCTGAATTTCCTCAGGAGTGTGATTTTTAGTACACCTGGAAAATCTAGAACTGAAGGCCTGCTTTACAGAAGTCACCATCCGGTGGGTATGAGGGTATGAATGTTACAACTGAATACATTTACAGGGGGTCACCATCAGGTGCAATACCAGAGGATTTGTTTTTTCCCCTGCATCCTTGCCTAGAGACACATCCCACTTGCTGAAACTGTCTTGCCACATCCTCTCACTCTGGTCCACACCCCCCTCCCCTTACAGCTCTGTCGATGGTTGTCCCATCCATTCACATCCATCAAAGGGATGTTTGTTATACAAATGCACCTTCCCGTTCCTTGTCTTTTTACAATGCTGTGGTTATTTAGGGCTACATCGACCGTTCCTCTGGGAGTTCGACACTCCTAGCACCCTTCATCAAGACTGCTTGTCCACATCTTTCTCTACTCCATATATTCCTCTGAGTAAGGACACGGGTCTGTCTTCGGCCACGTTTGCAGTCTGGAGTTCGTCTCTGAGCCTGAAGTTCCATTGGCTCTCCAGATCCAGTTCCGCTACGTTGCGCCTCAGAGAATTCCTGTCCGGACTGATGAGAAGAAGTCTTGCCCCTGTAAAGGAAAACAGTACGTCACTCGAGCATGAGTTTTGTTTCTCACCATGGAAGTTTTGAAGACCTGCTAAAGGCAATCTGCCAAGGTGGTTAACATGCATTTTTCCATTAAAAATTTATGCATTGTGATAAAACATTTTTTCCCTTTCGACACGCGCCTTAATGACAAATTCAGCGATCTTGTGCGTATCAAAGTGTCTTTAATTGGTAAAATGCACACCTACAATTATCTTTAATAATGACTGCAATATGATAGATACATTTGCCCTCCAATTAATCAAATACATATTGTTGCCAATATCACACCATCACAGTTTGCACGGATGGTCCTGTGCACCCCGTTCCCGGCACTCTTGTCACCGTGGAACCAACCAGAAATTGATTCTCCCCAAAGCGGAGGCAAGGTGAAATCCCCTGTGTGTGCCACCCTCTACAACATTTCAAGTTTGCATTCCTCTTGAGCATGTCAATGAAAGGACTCGGCGGAGAGATCGTGCTATGCACAAGGGAATTCTGAGGCAGGAATCTGGCCAGAATAATGCCTGACCAGTCCTAGGAATCAGATAAGACTAGGAATGAACTGGGTGGGGGGGGGACCTTGGTGGTTTTAAGTTAAAGTTGATTCCAACCTTCCGTGTGAGTGAGCTATTTGTTGATGGTGCACAAAAACAGATTAATCAGAGGGAAATAAATATGTTTAATCCAGAGGGTAAGGCTTCCTTTTAAAATAAATTCACATGATCTTAAATTACTATCACAAATCAGCTAGAACAGTTTCAGGGAGAGAAAGACAAAACTCAACTGACCGTTGATAAAATGAAACTGCTTGATGAAATCCGCATCCGGGATTTGAGAGAGGCAGCTATTCAGCACCAATCCTCCAAACTGGACCTCTTTCACCTCCTCTGTCGGTTCCCCTGATGAGGATATGATGAATTCTGAAGGAAAAAGAAGGAGGCGGAGGATGAAAGTCGCATTCGGGTCTAATCTTGATGATGAAAAAGGGAGGGTGCATGTGCAAAAATGGAAAGCAATCTATCACGAATGTGTAAATATAGACTTGAGACATCGGAAAATGATTCCGCAGGACCACGTTCGTGGAGAAGATGATTAATTTACACAGTTTACGCAACACACATTTATAACATATACATAAAGCAGTAAAAAAAAAGGATCGAGGAGCAACAAGCGGGGACAGAAATGTTATCTGTAAGGGTTATCTTGTCACAATGATAACCTTTGAGGGAAAGGAGTGGGGGTGGTATATTCTTGCAAATTTCAATTTCTGAACTATGGCAGGGGGAACAGGGTTGTCATACACAATGCAGGGTGACTACATGCTTAATACACAGTAAGCTTAAACTACCTAGCTGAAAAATATTAACTGTCTGAAGAACAAGTCTTACAAGACTTGAATTGTAAAAAAGGCTTTTTCTTAATTCCTTTGACCATTGAAATACACCAAATTGTTGTAGTTAGTGAGTGCACTTGAGAGGTTACCTTCATGACAGAAACAGTACCATTTCCTTTCAATGAATTTACGACAGACATGCACATCAATAGGACAGAGAGGGTAACAATGCCAAAGCTGCTGTATATGATACAATGGTGGAAAATGTGAAAGCATTCACAATTTACAGAAATACAGCACTTGACAGCCACTGACTGGGACAATACTACTCACCAGGTACCTTTGGCCCAAGACTGATGTATTCATTGACAACCATAACTGGATGTGTGAGAAGATCGACGTCGGACGCCAGGAGAGAATCAAAGGCCACCTCTGAGAGATACCTCTCAAGAAGGAAATGTGGTGGGGCTTGCAATAACATCTGGCTCTCACTATCAGGGGAAATCACAAAGTCCCTGGCAGTTATATCTGAGGTGTGTTGCATCTGCACCGGGCTGGACGGATGGATGACGGTCTCGGGAGGGTCTGGCTTTACCAGGCTGGTCTTCACCGAAACCATGAAATAAGAAAGTCTACAGACTGGGAGGTCGTTAGCATTCACCTTCCAACTAAAATCAACATCTTCATTGTAAAACCTGAAAAAAAAAAAAAGAAGAAGAAAAAAACAGTTGAACATGAGAAATATCAAGGTAGACTTAAACATGTGTTGATACGTAGGGGAATATTCAGGTGACAGTAATAAGTCTGACGACAATCATACACAGGAGTTCCTACAAGGGCATATTCTAACCATGCTGTGTGCCCGATTTTAATTTCAATTTAGTTCTCTGCTTCGGTTTGAATATTGAGTGCCAGGTTTGAACTAGACCAACCGGGTGCAGGTGCTCACACCTGAACAGCATGAAGGTATCATTTACATACCATTAAGTCAAATCATAGGAACCACTATCATTATGCAAAATTATGAACATTGTACAAGAGAAGGCTGCAGGACTGCACAATGTGTAGAATTTCATAAGCACCAACAATGCGGAAGTGCGAACTTTGTTAATAAAGTAGTGAAAAGTTTGATGGGCCAAATAACAATGCTAATAATTATCATCACTATTCATATCCACTAATTATGAAAACTGTCGATTTTTATTTTTTCCATGTTTTGTTCTGGAAGTGGGTATATCAATAAGTACTATTGCAGAGTATGTAAAGTGTATAAGCATCACGTGAGTAATGTAAAGTGAATGGACACAAGTTTTTCAAAACCAATTTTAATTATTAACTACTCACTCATAAGTGGTCGTATGTTTGTGACACATCATGTGGACCCACTTAGTGTGACCATAGATCTTCATTAGAAGCCTTGTTTATGATAAGGAAACTTGACAAAAAATTGACAGGTATGTGAAGACTAACTGAACTTCATGAAAAAAACTCAAAGTGGCAGTTTAACGTCCATATACTGGTCAACATACCTGAGGACAATAGAGTTTCAGTTACAGTAGTGACTGACACTGTCCAATTACTCAATTATCATTCATGCATGATAAGGATATTTGAGATGAGATATGACAGTTTAAAGGAGCACTTTAACAGTAGGAGAAGCATTTGCAGAACTTCATGAAATGGGCCACAGGGCCCACAGTATAACCATAGACTACAACACCCTAAGACACCCAAACACCCTTAGAGAACCACTGAGAGAGTGTCATTATGACAAACCAACAGCATTGTACAAGATAATATGAAGGAGAAGCAGCACTTTGCAGAATTTCATAAAATCGATCATAGGGCCCACATGGGACCTTGGACTGAAAGTTTTTGATAACCACACATGGACTATCCGCTAAGGAACATTGTGTCCACCTTAAATATAAATCTATGAAAGCATGTGTGAGAAGCAGCAGTTTCAAACAAAATTTCATATAGTGGGCCATAGGGTCCACATGGAACAGTGGACCAAAAATTGTTGTACAGCTTAAATGACCCAGCACCTATGGAACATGGTGTCCAAGTTTCACACAAATTCATGAAAGCGTGACAAAGGAGAAGCATCTTGAACAATTGTGAACAGACAGACAGACAGGTAGACAGACAGAGAGGCAGACAAACAGACAGAAAAACAGACCATCCAACTGAAAGACAGACAGAGAGACAGATAGATAGACAGATAGATAGGCTCACACTATTTTTAGCTCACACCAGTTACCTGGTTTGAGCTTAAAATACGACACATGGGCAGAGAGGGGCTTTGGACAAAGAGCGCTGCACTGAGTAATAACTGTTCTAATGAATCAATTCGAGTGAATACAAATGAATGCGAGTGAATACCAATGAATGTTGTTAATTAGAATTACTCTCCTCATGCTTACTTATGTGGATTGTATTGCACTGATGACGTCAGCTGAAGATTAACAAAGACCATATTATCGACGAAGCTCCGGCTGTAAGGGTGCTTGTGTAATTTCCAGTGACTCCTCCACTGTGTGATTCCCACCAGGGCATACCTGCGGACGTCGTCTATGGATTCCACATGCCTCATTACTGTTCTGAGAGACACGAGAGCCTCCGAGCTGTGAACATGCCAAGACAGAGGTTTGTAACTACATACTCATCAGCCGGGCAGCATGTAACATATATGGGAGGGTATGTTTTGCATTTTCAATTAAACTTTATGAGAAATTAAAAGCAGTGAAGGGCTATTTTTCAATAAGTTACTGTTTCAAAGAAGAAAGTCAAAGGACTTTGTGATTCCTTGCTAATATTCATGAAGTACACAGTATAACACGTATGTGCCAATTCTGAAATTCAAACACCTTATCATTCTAGAGAAAGCATACCTACAATAAGCTCTTTTGACCACTCTGTATACTAAGCAGTTTTATATGTTTTTCACAATTTGACCTCTGGTGACCTCAAATGAAATTTGACCTCCACCAAAATTAATGGGAATCATCTACTCACTATGACCAATCCACACACTAAGTATGAAATTAGTCAAGACTATGCTTCTAGAGATACTGTATCTTTACAGTTTGACCTCTGATGACCTCAAATGACCTTAGACCTTCACCCAAAACAATAGCAATCATCTACACATTATGACCAACCAACACACTTAGTATGAAATTAATCAAGATTATGCATCTTGAGATATCAGGTTGACAAGGTTTTTCTGATGACCTCAAATGACCTTTGACCTTCACCAAAAACAAGCGCGATCATCTACTCAATATGACCAACCCACACACCAAGTATGGGATTAGTCAGGGCTACCCTTTTTGAGGTATCGTTTTTACAAGCAAGGCATCACATACACACACACACGTCACATACACACACACGCAGACATGACATCACCATCGTATTGATTCCTTTTGCCTTCAGCAAGGAATCTAAAAGCTAAACTTGCCCTCCCACATCCTTACCCCTATCAACCTGAAAATTGGTTTTAACAGTTTCCTTTAACAAAGACAGGAGACTACAATAAAACTGAAGTATCTCACCACTGATTATCCTCCTGGAGTTGAAGCTCCTTCCAGCAGACCAGGGCATCATCCATGAGGAGGACGAAGGGCCATACCTGGTCTGGGTTACTCCCCAGGGATTCCTGTCTTTCTCTCTCAGCTGTCAAGTTGTATTCAGCTACCTGCTTCACCAAGTACTTCACACCACCTGTTGCAGAGAAAAGGAAACAATTATTCACGTGCCCAGATCCTCAATCAGCATTTACAGGAACAGGATAATTTAGTAATTTCAAATATTTACATTTATTTTTCAATGAAGTGCAGTTATTTTAGGACACTTAAGCAACTGCAACTCTATAGGAAGCCTAAATTTTATTAAAATTTTATTAATATTTTTTATTTAACATCTTCATCTTAAGTAAGAACAACTCAAAAATTTTGATGCAAATTTATCTTCTTTTCTCTTCTCTAGGTCAGTTCAGATGGGAAAATCGTACACTGCTCTTGGATAGAAGAACATTTTACGTCTTACAACCTGGAATCAAATCCTCAATCACTTGGTTGCTAAGTTTTGTTGCTTCAAATGCCACCTCCATTGTCCGCTTGGCCACTGCACTAGTAAATTTCAAATTAAAACTAACCACTCTATTTGATAACACCTTCCACACTTTTCACAGGCCAGAGTCAATTCTAAACGCTTCCTTCGCTGCACTTTTGCCCACCTTTTTTGACAAGTTGACTCAATATCTGGACAGGATGAACTGACACATTCCTCGGATATGTGCTATAAAATCTTCGCCAATCAACGATTGGCGGGACATTGATGGGAAACCAAGGGAACCATGGGAAACATTGATGGGAAACCAAGAAATTTTTCAACCCATGTTTATCAACCCTTGCAAATGAAACCCTCTCACAGAATCTTAGCAACAACTTGAAGCCATTTTACACTTTCCCCTTGGAAGATCTCTACCACTTCAATAAAACATGAATTAAAATCATGAAAGGACACAAAAATCTTTCGATTTGACTTCTTCCTGATGTTAAACATTTCAATTTGTGACTACCTGCACCCATGTTGTTAGCCATCCTGGGGAGCACCACCACGACGTGACCCTGCCACTGCTTCTGGACGGCCGTGGCATCCTTCTCTTTGCAGATTAAGAGATGCACATGCCTGGCACCCTCCATCGCATGGTACAGGTTCACCATGGACTGCTGGGCGGGGTTCCTCACCACCATGAATATCGGAGATTTTACGTCTCTCTCGCTCTGTCGATGTAAATCGAAAAGAAGGATGAATGTGTTACTGTGTCCTCTACAAACTCCACAAGAAATTTGTAGAGGAATCTGGCATGAACATTTCAACTAAATCTGTCATTCTAAAGATTAAGGTCTTAATCTGCATTAGACATCTGTTAAGGTAAACTGCAAACTGACAAACCCTGTCAGCAACATGTCAGTTTTCGACTCACCAAGATTTGCTCCAAGTGTCACTCATGTATAACCAGAAACACATCCATAAATTCGGCATTCAACCTCTTGATATCATCACATCAAATTTAAGAACTCAAAAAATTTCATCGAAAGGAAGAGAAAATACGATCCAACAGAGTGAGGGAAATTAAAATGGATAAAGACATGAAAGTTTATGAACTTATTGGAAACTGAAAAATTAAGGATATTAATAAACACGTCAAGAGACCCAGACTGACCTGTTCTTCTCCAAGCAGAGGAAGACAAATACTGCTTAAATTACCAGTTTCTTGGTCAAAGACAAAATGGGAATTCTGCGCTACTGGTATCAAAAACTGCCAATTCAAATCACCAAACTTTGGGTCCGATATCGTAACATTGTGAACCCTTGTCTGTAACACAAAAGTCCAGAAATATGGAAATTTTTATCCCATTTTGAGAAACAAAGACATACAGGAAAAAGTCAAAGATGTCAGCAAATAAATGTCTAAATAAATGTCTTTTGGTTATAGTCGCAAAGTAAACCCTGAAATTATGCTGCAAACACTGGGTAAAAATCTATAGAGCACAGGGATTCTGCCGGAAACACAAAGAGGGAGGTGGGGGATACTCCTAAACCCCAAGTTCAAAGTGATGCTGTCCTTGGCCAAAGTTATGGGTAGGCTTGCGTGAAGGGCCCTATAAGGTGCAATTTGAAGGGTCTTAAAGGCCATTTATTCATGTAAGTTCAAAATTGCTGCAGAAGTGTCCTCTTCTTAAGTAAAAAACCAAGATATTGAGAGTTTTTTTGTTTTTGTTGAGTATGACAATGGGGGGATTTATGCACCATCGTTTGGGAAGGGGGACAAATTCCCCTTACCTCCCCCCCACCTTGACAGAAACCCTGGAGCAAATACCCAAACCAATCAGTGACCAGGCTATGAAATCAGTACATTTATTGCAGGCCGGTTCATATTTAATGTGATTGAAACGCTGTAAGCATGCGCTATTCGCAAAATATACTCGTTGATATTAAGCTATGCACAAAATACAAAGTAACATAAATTGCTGTAAAGTATTCTGGTGTCTGAAATGTTTTTTACTCAGGACCCTGACTGTTACCTTAAGATCACCTATTCCACCTCCCCCCTTCAGCAAAAAGAAAAAGAAATGGACACTGAACATTACTACTGAAATTAATCTGATGCAACTGCAGCACCTTAGCACAACCCTCGGGAAAGTCCTCTTTTTAAAAATTTGACGGGAAATAAAGAGTTTGTTTTACAGATCACAACCATATTTTAAAAACCAATGTTTGTGGACATAGAATAATAGATTATTCAAAATAAGGAAGGACAGTAACCTTCTTTTCACAAAACAAAGTTTCTCGCAGATAGAAATTCTGTTATTTCTTGCTCAACAATGATTTGTTCACATAAACTTTTCAAAATTCAAATGATGCATCTTCCGTTACTGATTACATGCATAATGTTTGAGGAGATAAAGTACATTTAAATGTTTCTCTAAATAACATGAACTCAATTGAAAAAATAGTCAGCTGCTCTTTCACAAGCGATGAAATAAGTAATCTCTGAAGGGGCTTGGTAATTGCTATTCATCTATGTTAGGATATAATTACTGTAACTTACAAGCAGCTTTGCAACATCTTTTGTACTTTTTTACCATAGGACATTTGTAAACATTTTAACTTTAAAAATGCACGTAATGTAGCTTAGTGTACATGAAATGTGCAAGATTTCGCAAAGCATTCAAGATTTGAAGCAATATCTAGTAATTATCTTTTGATCTAACTTGCGCAGCGCTGAGATGGTTGGATTTTTGTTGCTGCACTGTGTGTACCAAAGATTCTATATCGCCACACGCACTTATACACACATGGGACAGGTTGCAAGAGTCACGGAACATCACAGATTGCAATCGCTGAATGTGTCTGGAAGGGAGGTTTACAGGAAAGGGAAAGGGAAAGCGGACACGTTCAATGTCTGAACAGCAACTCACGTCTTGAATTAACACTATGCTAGTACTAACTTAGCACATGCGGCTACTAGACATATACATTATCATAGCAGATATCTTCTGCTGATGACAATTCGCCCTCACATTGGTGTTGTCCATACCTGACCACTGGACCCGTCTGTGTAAGACTGACAATCGTCACAATGGTGAAAGGCATTGTGGGAGCTAAACTTTGTTAAACGTTGAAGGACGGTGGGCCTCTTCTTCTCTTGATATTCTGAGGATGACCACGTCTTGAATTCTGGGACAGAAAAAAATTGTGAGACTGTCACCAAGAAATGGAGCTATGTGCATTTACAAAAGTATCAGCCTTAAAAGTATAAATAAATATACTGAATGATCTTGAAGTAGTGAGCATTCATTTCTCACAATGTGTTCACTTCAAATAGCGTTTTCACCGGTGACCTGGTTACCCGTTTACCCGAATGGCATTTCGTTATCCCCGGATCCAAAATTACTGCCCGATTCCTTCATGAAGCAAAACAAAAAACGACGCACCCTTGGTGTGGTCATACTGCCTCAGATTGCCAAATTTTACCTGCCATACACTGAAATACCAGTATTAACGATAAAGCTGCTGCTTTGGTCATACCCGGGTATACGAAGGGGCAGGGAAAAAACAATTACCCAATTCCAAGTTTTAGGAATCGATGAAAACCACTAACTTCTAACAATCAATGTTTATGTATGACAATCATTGTTCAGTACTAAAAATCAGCATTCATTTCATATGACCAACATTCATTTCTAACAATCAGCATTCATTTCTTATGATCAACATTCATAACTAACAATCAGCATTCATTCTTCAACAGTCAACATTGCAATTCATTTCTAACGATCTGCGCTCAGCTCTTACAATCAGCATTCCTACCTGTGTGCTTATTTCTTACAATTTGTGCTTATTTCTTACAATCAGTGCTTACTTCTTACAATCAGTGTTTATTTCTGACAAAAGTAACTATTTCAGTGTGCATAGTGTGCTATCAGTGTACATTTCTTACAATCAGCATTTATTTCTAATGACTGTGTTAGCAGAATAACCTCATCACAAAGCAATACATAATGTGGCAATGGTATGACCTCATCACAAGGCAATGTGTATTGTAACAATGCATTGTGCAATGTATGGTCTTATCACCATGCAATATGTAATGTGGCAATGTATGATCTCATCACAATGCAATATACAATGTGGCAATGTATGACCTCATTACAATGCAATATGTATTGTAGCAATGTATTGTGGCAATGTATGGTCTCACCACCATGCAATATGTAATGTGGCAATGTATGACCTCATCACAAGGCAATGTGTATTGTAACAATGCATTGTGCAATGTATGGTCTCATCACCTTGCAATATATAATGTGGCAATTTACGACCTTATCACAACGCAACATGTAATGTGGCAATGTATGACCTCATCACAATGCAATATGTATTGTAGCAATGAATGACCTGACCACAATGCAATGTATAATGTGGCAATGTATGACAAATTCATAATTGGCATAAACAAATTGCCCATAATTCTTTAAACAGATACAGATCTTTGCTGTAGAATGTATGATTGCTTGTATTGTTGTATAGAGATGGTCATTCTACCCCACCGTACGCAAAAGGTCGTACAAAGTTCAGTCTTCCGGTGTTTACCCCAGATTTATTAAACCTTTTCTTTATTTCCCTCCGACAGTCAGATTAGACAATACAATACATTACATTAAAAACAGTAAACTTAGACCCTGTTCTCAGAAAGGTTGCGCAATCCTTTCGTGATTGGGTAGATCACGGATGGCAACCGCCCTACTCAATTACGTAGGTCAACCATTTGACCTGTGATTGGCCAGTGTCAGCAGTGTATCCTGTGATCCTTAGCAGTTCAGCGTGGGTCAATCCATCGACCTCGCCACGCCGCTGACACTGGCATTGTGGACATCAAACCTTACAGTCGTGGTTTCTCTTGTATCATGTAGGCCTGTGTCATCGTATCTCTTCTTTGTCAACGTCATGTAACTTTCTTTCAATTTTAATCATCATCGACAATTTAATTCTCGTTAATTTATGTGCCAGTCCAATCAGTAATAAATGGAACTCTAATCGTTAAATCTTGGTTCTGAATCTGACGTCTCTCTCTGTGTCAACAATCCGTCGCTGGGGCAGTCATTCCACGACTGTGAACCCCTAAAACCCCCTATATTCTACATAGTGGTCGGCATATTCTACAGTATGTTGCAAATACCAGTGCGGCAGTCAAAATTGTCAAAGAGAAAGACATGTGGTACGAAAGATCTATGGGGGGCTTTCAACTATCTAAGAAGACAAATGATGGGCAACATCTTATTTCACGAAAGACATGCAAATCAAACTCTCCGGGTTATCTCTTTAATCAATTTGCATACATGACCAAAGTCATAAACTTACCTTGAGGGCTCAGACCAGGAGACCAGACCATGCTGCAGTGCTTGTGCCTTCCCTGACGTAACTTGAGGTCAAAGGTCATCTTCCGCAGAACTTCCAGCTCTGGTTCCTTTTTGAGCGTGCAGTCGACGTCGGATGCCGGGGGATCGAACTGGACCATGTCTTCATCTTCGTCCTCCACCTCGACTTCCTGCAGCTTGATTAACATCCGGTACAGAACACGACAGAAATGGAGGTAGCAACCGGTCTTACCAACCTGGTGAAAGTAAATCAGAAATGTACGAAGCAATCAGTGAACGGAGAGCTCCTGTTCTTACCCATCTAGCAAATGGAAACCACAATGTAGCAACAAGTGCTACCACCAAGATGATGAATGGATAGCAGCCACGATAACCAACCTGGTTGTATGCTGTGCTATATACAGTAACGTTCGTATCACATACATGTCCGTGATGTTGTTATGTGGTATACTGTGCTACATACAGCAATGCACTAATAATATTTCTGGGAGGAGTCCATGTGATATGCTGTCCTATGTACAGTACTACAACCATCATATTTCTGTGATTTTTCTATGGAATATGATGTACTATATATTGTCATGTACCTATCACATACCTGCATTGTACCAGTAATGCACCTATCACATGTCTGCAGTGTACCCATGTGATATGCTGTACTATAAACAGTAATGTGCCTATCACATTTCTGAGATATCTGTCCATTCAACATGATGTTACAGTAATGCACCTATCACATGTCTGCAGTGTACCCATGTGATATGCTGTACTATACACAGTAATGTGCCTATCACATTTCTGAGATATCTGTCCAAGTGACATGATGTAACAGTAATGCACCTATCACATGTCTGCAGTGTACCCATGTGACATGCTGCACTATAAACAGTAATGTGCCTATCACATTTCTGTGATGTCTGTCCATTCAACATGATGTTACAGTAATGCACCTATCACATGTCTGCAGTGTACCCATGTGATATGCTGTACTATACACAGCAATATGTCTATCACATTTCTGTGATATCTGTCCATGTGACATGATGTAAAATTAATGCACCTATCACATGTCTGCAGTGTACCCATGTGACATGTTGCACTATAAACAGTAATGTGCCTATCACACTTCTGTGATGTGTCCATGTGATATGCTGCACTTTATATAGTGATATGCTTGTCACAATTCTGTGATCGGACCATGTTATACATTGCACTAAGTACATTGTGGTAATTATAGATGTTTTCCTGTATAGATTCTTGAGTATTACTGCAGGAATTCAATTTGAGGAATATGCTGTCTATTGTTTTCAAAATTAAAGTTTGTGTGTCTTCCTGATATTTGAAACTTTTAACGAGCATCATTATCACAACTTTGTGTCTATTTAACGGTTCCTCCTGTAACCCTTCTTTCCTACCTCTATAAGCTGCCAACCAATACAACAAACATAGTTAGTTAGTTAGTGCCAATGTCACTTTGTTTTCATGCTTGTATGTATGGCTATCTTCTGTAGCAAACATTTTACCCTCAATCCTTTGCCACCTTTAACTATTACTTTAAATGGAACTGTGAATTGTTACATTCTGTTTTCATTCTCTTTCTGTCTAAAAACGCTTCAATACACATCACTTTTGATAACTATAAAATTTGGTCTCAATCTCTCCACCACATCACAGCCAATAAGAATGAAAATAAAGATTTCGAAAAATCTTGACTGTAGATTACAAAATAAAGGACCAATTTCACATGTTTCCATGTCTCCATTTGCATTAAATGAAACTCTAAGAGGCAAAGATTAACCTGAGGTGGTCCACATAGAAGCAGCCTCCTAGGATGGCTGGTGCCATTGTTACCGCTCAACTCAAAGTCATAATGATGAGCTTTCGGGTCGGTCCACTGCCTGAAGAAACTGCTCTTGTCTTTTCCCTTCGACGACGTCAAAAGAGGCCGCAAAGGGGAATTCCAAGTTGTATCTGCACAAGGAAGGAGGATTGCTGACTCCGGGTAAGGCTGAGGATTGTCAGAAAATTGATGCAGACAGTCGGTGACCATAGGTACCACAAATTCTTTGATCTTTGCTGGACTTCAGATACAGAAATTTGAAAGCATAAAATCACTGTAGCGTCAACAAAGTCAATGCACAGGGCCAAAGAATCGTCATGACGACCTACTGGTAAAAGTCCAAAACGTTAAGGATACACCACATTAATAAAAAACTACAGCCGACATAAGGTGACATGCAAGATGTGAAGTCATCGTGTTAGAATAACTTAATATCTTGACAAAATTTCACAAATTTTCGAGTCACCGACTTACACTAAGCCGACATCTCAGAAAAATTTTTGCATATTGTCAAGATACCGAGTTACAAATAACTTGTTACCTGGACAAAATTTTGCAAATTGTCAAATTACCAACTACCATTAAGTCGACATCTCGGAAAAATGTTTGCAAATTGTCCATATACCAATTTAGAAATAACTTGTTACCTGAAGAAAATCTTGAAAATTGTCCAATTACCGACTGACAATAAGTGGACATCTCAGAAATATTTCGCAAATTGTCGAGATACCGAGTTACAAATTATTTCTTATCTCGACAAAATCTTGCAAATTGTGAAATTACTGACGTAGGCAGAGTCGTCATCTTAGAAAATATTTGCACATTGTTGAGATACCGAGATACAAGTAACGTGTTATCTCGACAAAATTTTGCAAGTTGTCCAATAGAGAATTTCTGATGGAAATCATGCTCAAGGTCACCATCAGTTCTACGATTTATGAGCGTATTTGAAGGAATGCATCACCGACATGTGACAGGGATGTTATAAAGGAAACCAATATGATTCCGTTGCAGGCGTTTTACACCTCATGCCACCATCTTCTTCCTTTCTCAAAATCTTACTGTCTGAAGAACGACTTGTCCGGTCAAGGAAGATTCCCGGTTATCTCGAGGTTAGTAAAATGTCAGGTGACAGTGGCAAATTGTTGCAAGTATAGTCTTTGGAAATGGTGTGCTTATCTGACCTCAAAATGTAACACGAGTGAAAAGTTACATAGGGGTATATTGTAGATATACCTTGAAATAATGTGAAAAATTAAGGGCACACCTCTTAGACTATTGTTTAAAGATTTCTTTTTAAGACAGTCAAGATTACAGAGAGCTACCAAGTACATTCCAGTACTTGTGCCTGTGTGACATCATAGACCTCCCTTGATGCAATGCACCACTCTGAAATAAATATTTCATCAAAAATCCATAACCTTCAAACAGGACATACTATTGAGATATGGTTTTCATAAAAAAGGAGAGAAAATGTTGATAATTTTACGGAGAAGAGTTTCTTCGGTGGTCATTCTCCTTAACGACAGGGATCATCTCACCTTCCTTCGAGCTTCTTTCAGCACAGAGAAAGCACTTTTTGAGAGTAGTATTAACGGAGGATGCTTTTTTGATCTGTCTTTGGCTCTTGTGCCTATTTTGGGGTCTTCATTGCTCCTCGTCTGAGCGACTATGGGATCCTTAGTATTATTCTGCTGTTGAACCACGCTGTCTGGATCACTTAAAGTAGAACTAACATCATCAGTGATCTTTGGCGCATCATCTGGATGCACAGGGTGGAAGAAAAGAACAAGGCCAGCAAGCCTTTTGTAAGATTACATGGCATTAATTTACACCTATCGACAAATCTACCGTCACACACTCAACAGTTTTCAATATCTACCTTTAAAAGTCTACTGTTGTTACCTGATACAAGTAAGTGGATCAGTCAAGTCACTTTGCTGTTGTCATCCTATTCTCAGTAGGCTCCCAATAGCTAATCCCATCGATTTAAGTACCTACCAGTGATCAATATCTACCTCACCATGTTCATAACAGGTAGTACATATTATCAATTCCACTGTAATTACCATACAATTTAGTACTTTCTATAAGTTTACAAATATGTCTACTTTTTACAATTCCTCCAATACTTGTTGGTACTCACTGTCTACTTCAATTCATTTACTTCTGTAATCCCTTTCTATTGACTGGTACTCATTATCCACTTCCATAGTTATACTGCTGTAATCCCTCGCCTTCAAATTGGTACTCACTATCTACTTCCACAGGTTTACTGCTGTACTCCCTCCCCTATCAGTTGGTACTCACTATCTACTTCCACAGGTTTACTGCTGTACTCCCTCCCCTATCAGTTGGTTCTCACTATCTACTTCCACAGGTATATTGTTGTAATCCCTACCCTACTGGTTGGTACTCACTATCTGATTCCATAGGTATACCGCCATCATCTCTTTCATCACGATCGATTGCAGTGCTGACTGTTTCATCAGTAGCCCTTGCTTGATCTCGAACTGACACAACTTGCGTGGAGGTTTTTTTGTCAATGTATGTACAGGCCAGTCCCAGCTCTTGCTCCAAGCTTGCCAAGTCAAACACACCATGGTTTACCAAGCGCAAGTCGACCACCTTTAAGGATCTGAATAACGGGCCGTGAGCAAAGGGGAGAATGAAACTATTAGCAGAAAGCAGACTGGAAAAAATATGATGACATACTTTAAATGTACAAAGAAACTGGAGGCTAGAAAAGGTTTTAGAACCAGCGACTTTGGTGGATATGTGTGCCTGCACTCTACTGCTTGGGCTATCCAGCCCTATGACTGGTAGCAACCCCTAATTAGTGATTCCACTACAAGGGGGGAGGGAAAGTCATGAAAGAAAGCATGCACACTCAAAATGATTGAGTAGATTTTTAGGTGGGAGAAGGTGCTTCTGTGTGCTTTCAAAAAGTCACAGTCAAAGATAAACATGATACAGTTGCCAACCACCAGTAGAAAGGTTGATGTTGGAATGTTCAGACATGTAATAATAGATTTGGCATAGCTATCACTGGTAAGAAAAATGTCACAGCCATTCAGATGAACCCAGTTACTCACTGAGGCATCGTTTCTCCGCAGGTTTCTTTGTCACATTGTATTACCAAACAAGGTAACCCCTCCAGATCTTCTAGAGTGCGGGGCTGCCAAGAGGTTGAAGCTTTTCTCCAAGTCTAGAAAAGCACCAAAAAAAAAAAAGAAAAGCACTCCTTTAAGTACCAACAGGTAAAAAAAAAAATAGGAAAGCACGACACAAAATCACAAAACATGAGGACTAAGTCACAATCTTGACGTACATATACGACATTGATCAAGTTTTCGACTCTCATTCACCTGAAGTCTCCTGAGGAACTCTTCGTCCAGCTCCATCTTTTGGTCAAAGCCTACCAGGAGTATCTCAAATCGATAGCGAAGTCCTAGCTTGTTCCTGACCTCTTTGAGTCTCTCCGAAGCCAGACAAGCCAGCTGCGAAGACGCGACACGCAAGAGCACCATGTGACCCTGACCGCTCCGACTGGTCAGAGGTGCGCGGACGAGATCTTCGATTATCCGGGTCGTCGCGTCGGTGGTGTCCTTCAATAGGTGTTTGGTGTCGACCGCATTTAAAAGTGCTGTGGTGAACTGACGTACCAGGAGGTATGTCCGTACCATCATGCTGTGAAGCTCCGGATACCTGCCATGGTAGAAGTATGTACATCGATGGTTTTTGGCAAGTGGCTCCACGTAAGAAGAAAGTTTTACAAAATCGACTAATTGAGAAGGTAAGGAAAAGCTTGCTTCAAGTCTCACCTTGTTTTACACTTAAAATACTATGACTTAAAAATCAAGAAGCCGCCCATCCTGGATGGGGAGATATTCTCATCAAAGGATCGAGCTTCGGCAAAGTGATACTCTTACCTTGTAAGAAGTGATTCTGCCATCAGTTCAAAGGTTTCGTCTGACTGCAGCAGTGGTGTCTGGTTAGTCCAACTCACTAGTGTCTTTGTAGTCAGAGATTCCAAAGTACTTGGTCTTCACCTCGGGGTCTTGCAAGTCCTCCAATGAAAAAAAGAAAGAAAAGAAAAGATGACATCAACTGGCATCATCACATGAGTACTTGCAATCAGTCACAAACTGTAGTGAAAAATGGCATAAAGGCCTGCAGACAGCAGTGAAATACTACCTACGAGCTTGCAATCACCAATGAACAAATTTCTAACACGTGAGCCAATTAACAATTGAACTTATGCTTTACTTCTGAATCTCCAATCAAGAATGTAATATTGCTTACGAGCACCTAGCACAACGGGGACCAGCCTGCAGTCCGCATTGACATGTTACATCAGTAGTGTAATATTGCTTGAGGGGCTGCCGTAAATGCTGAACTATTACTCAACGAGTACACAACTGTTGGCAAACACTGCTTTCAGAGTGCAATCGACAGTGACGCATTGTCTGCAATCAACAGTGATATACTGACTGCAATCAACAATGACAAAATGAACTTATTTGATACACTGTCAAACTCGAAATGTGCACGAATCGTAGTTAAATCCATGATTACGTATTCAACCGTGACACAGTGCTATCAGTTTCCCATATTAGCCAACATCACGTTCCTTTTAAGGGTGATTGGTAAGTCTTGTATCTCATGTAACTTCATGTTGTTGACAACTCCCTGCAAACGTTACAAGTTTTCTGTTACGCTTATCACATACTTGTGTACAGAGGACAATACCATTACGACACCAAAGTGGAATTTATCACGTTTTATTGCTACTTGCAAACAGAGTGACCTCAGACTGGTGACGTTTCAAGAGAGTGATCAAGAACAAAACTGATGCCACAAGAGATATTAATATGATGACTTATCACCTTTAAAATACGACTTACACTATCACTATCCTCCCCAATGCAAACTGCAGGCCCAACTAAAACAGTATTACAGTATGCAAATGAATGCACCGTTGTCGACAACACACAGCACTTCATGATGAACCCACCTGGTACTGGTTTGTCTCCATGAATATCTCATTTTCTGGTGCCACCCTCGACTTGTTAGTCTGAAGGTTATACGGTAAACTGCTGACTTGCAAGCAAAGGACGTTTGGAGCGTTGACGATGCTGGGAGCATTTACGATCTGACTGGCTAGGCCACCTCTTTGATACTGTTGTAGCTGAGGGAATCTGAACAAAAAAATTCAAAGATAAACTGTTTACAAACACAGAACACAAAGTACAAAACTGTCTTAGAAACAACTGGTTAAGTCTGGCACCTGTTGATATGTAACACTCCTACGTCACAAATGTGACTGGAAATTGGACAATCAGCAACTGAAACAAGAAATTAGTTCTGATTTTTGGGTTAAGTAGGCCATGATCAGGGTTGCAGTCAAAGCTGGACTGTGCCTCGAATTCTCAGGCCTCGAATAGTCTCGAACAAAACATCAAGCCGCCATACATATATAGTGTTACAAGGCTTTGCTCAAGGCCAGAGTCAGCCTCAGACTAGCTGGAATCAACTACAACACTGGCCATGATTACCTGAATATATCTAAGTGAGCTTGATCCTGCAAGAGTACGAACAAGGTCTCTGGCATACACTGAATGCTGACCAAGAAATGCTCAAACTTTGTCTGGCTGACTTTGGTGTTGTCCAACTTCATCACGAACTGCTGGCAGTTTTCCCTGGAATTTGTCGTAACCAGCCCGAGGTCCAGTAAGAGATCTGAAGGAGGTCGGAATGAAGTTATCGGACAGTGAGAACCTTCTCCCTACTTTTTACCTCTTTTGTAACTGTATAGGGAATGCTAACACCACTTGAAATAATCATCTTTGCTCCATCGCATTTTCTGATCATAATTGTCTCTGCACCCCTTAACAGGAGCAAATCCAAGGATTTTAGATTTGGGGGTACACTAGATTTACACACTGTGGGAGAGGGTCTTCCACGTACCAGAACGATTTACATCAAAATAGTGCTCTCAATATGGTGCACAAGTTTATTATTTTTTTTAATCAAAACCATGCCAAGAGGAGCAACAGCAAGGTATCAGTGGTAACATATTAAAGGCAACACTGGTTGATTTTGGACACCCTGGGGGTGCAAATGCGAGCCTGGCACCCAGTCTCCCTATGTCCGTCCCTGATATAGAACTTCACCACACTGTTCATGTGCTTTCTTGACTGTTACTGCACTCATGTCTCTCCTAACATTAATCACCTCTGTACTACTGCATTTTCCGACATTTCTTTTAAATCATCTCTGTGACCCAAAAATTTTGCACCGCATGCTATGCCAACAGTTTTGTGTCGCCCAACCGTGAGTATCCCTACAGCAATATCTTCCCTCACCAATATGTCATTTTGTGCCACAGCACTCTCTGATCACAATCGTCTCTGGCATCAATACAATACTGCCACCATGCTGGTTTGGCATTGTTACATCCCTTCCCCACAAAGGGGATGTAACGAATGTCCCACAATTGTTGCTGCACCATTAACTTCCCTCATAATGACAGTCTTTCCCATCACTGCATTGCATTACTTCCGTCAAAATTGTCGACATACCATCACCTTCACTAATCACCTTTGCACCTCTGCCATTGCACAATTTTGCGACGACTGTTCCTACACTCTTGCATTACCTTGCCACACATATAATATCCCTACAGACGGTCTTCTCAACACTTCAAAATTCCACTCACATGTACCATTTCTCTGACAACGATCATTTTCTGCATCACACGTCTCTGCCAAGGCACCACTGATGACAGTATCCTGCCATCCAGTACAGGGTGGGTTTGCGTCACATGTATCTGCATTATTACAATTGTTCATCATGTCTTTGAATGCACCATTTACTTCCCTCTGAACAATGGACTCTGAACCATTTTATTCACTGGCCATGATTGCATCGGCACCACTTATCATGATCGTCCCAGTGGCATTATGATTGTGACTGCACCTTCAATTCTAATTGCATCTACACCAATAATTATGATTGTTCCTACACCATCAATTAAGGTTGTGTCTACACCATTAATTATAACTGTTTCTGCACCACCAACTATGATTTTGTCTACACCATTAATGGTGATTGTTAATGCAAACTCAATTATTGTCTCTGCACCATCAATTATGGTTGTGTCTACAACATTAATTGTAACTGTTTCTGCACCATCAATTATGATTGTGTCTACACCATTAATTACGATAATGTCAACATCATTAATAGCGATTTTCCACAGAAAAATCAATTATTCTCTCAGCACCATCCATTATAATTGTCCCTGCACCATTACTTTCCTCCTGTAAATTTGGCTCTACACAGGACCATCTGTCATTATGATGTCTTTACACCATTTCATGAGTTCTTTACATCATTTCAATTCCTCATCATGCCTCTGCTTACATACAATTCTACCTGTGTATATGAGGATTCCAGAGGTACTTACTAGAGGAACACAACCTGTCTAAGGTTTGCTGATATAACACATCGGATGGGGGTACAATGATCAGTAGTCCTACTTGAGTAAATCTTCCCAGATCCAAAGATCTGTGGTCTCGATCTGCGATGGCGCAGACCTGGGACAGAATCCTCATAGCTGTCTGCACTTGGTTGGGATGTAACTTGTAGGACGTCTCCTCGGCAGCTGCGAATATGATACGTGATTTAAATCATTCAGAAATGATCAACTAGAATGAGCAGAATGTGTGTCTTGATTGAAAATAATTTCTGATTAATTTACACATCATGCTAACGACTTGCTTTTATCAAACACATTATTTCAGGACTACTTAAGGAGGGATTTGTTATACAATCATCAATGCTTATAGTATATCACACCACAAACACTGTATTAGCGGGTGAGGTTTCTTTCACAGCCCAGTTAATTGTCAGTGTAAACAATGCTATCAAGTATAGCAATGACTCAAAGCATGTGATAAGATACACACCCTTAGTACAGTCAGGAGAACGTTTCCACCAGTCAAACTGTTTGATAAAAGATAACATCAATTACTACGAGTAGTAAATATCAAAAGATACATACATACCAGCCAGGAAACTATTTCATCATTCATACTGACATTGGCAAAGAAAACATTTAACAAAAGTTTTCAGTGATTACTCAACAGCGTACAACACACACACACCAGCCAGAAGCCAGCAGATAGACTGTTTATTGTTTAAGCAGTGAGGGAAGACGGCACAATCAAGGCGAATCTTACTTATTATACATTAAGGCAAAATAATGTTTCATCAGTCACAAAATTTAAGTATACAATAGTAGAATATACCGTGATCTGACGTTCAGATATTTACAGATGACATTAACCAAGAACAATGGAAGTGTCACCAGTCACATTGTAAGAGAGGAAAATATTCATTTACGCAGCAACTATGGGAAACAATTAAAAGCACACCTACACCAGCCACAGATGGACCGTTTTAACAATTGTTACTATAACATGACTACAGAATTCACTCCTGTATAGCTAATGAATGGTAACTGCATTTTATTTCTGTCCACCTGACTAATGACGATTGCATTCAATTCTGTCCACCTAATTAAAGCTACAGTATTGTTTTCCTTCCATTCAGTTAATGACTTCTGCATTTACTTCTGTCCATCTAATTAATGACTACTGCAAACATTTCTGTCTAATTAATGGCCCTTGCAGTCAATGCTGTCCACCTAACTATAACTATGGAGTTGATTTTTGTCCATTTGATTAATGACTACTGCATTTATTTCTGCCCAATTAATGACTAATGCATTTATTTCTGTACATTAAATTAATGACAACCGCATCTACTTCTGTTCATCTAATTAGGGACTACTGCATTCATTTCTGTCCATCTATGAAATGACTACAACATTCATTTATGTCTATCTACTTAGTGACTACTTCATTTATTTCCGTCCATCTTACTAATGACTACTGCAATTATTTTTGTCCATCTACTTAATGATTACTGCATTTATTTCTGTCTATCGTATGAATTACAACCGCAATTATTTTAGTCCATCTTATACCTTCAGGTGGCTGACACTGCATTGCCTGTGCCTCCTCTTCCTCTAAACAGTCTCCAGCTCGACCATTGAATGGAACAAACACCCTCCCTCCAAGATTGGTTGAAAATTCACCGAGTAGGCGATCCAAATCGTAACCTAAGGAGAGAATCATGTTAAAGGACGGTCTGACAATCTCTCAGCAACCACTTACAAATGGTTCATTTCAAGTTAGAATAATAAATTTAGCTTACATTTAACGAAAGTAAGCAACCCTCTCACTGGTACCAAATGAGTAAACCAATTTCACAATTAATTTTGACATGTTTTTGATATTTCAAGATTATCTCCAAGTTTTATGATATTAAAAATTCCATATATTTTCCCCTATTAATACAATTATTAAACCAAATTGAAATTGGTCTTTACCGGTTTCAGAAAAATGTCTGGCTCACCATCAAAGCTTACTTTTCATGCATTTGCACACACCAGTTATTGAGACTAGGTGCCACTGCTGAAGGCACCATTCAACTTCATTGAAGAGTGATTTCAATAAAAAAAAAAAAAACCTAAAAATTCAATCATGAAGTATATTTACATTTCAAAATATTTGCCTACTATGTCCTTTTACATGTGTACTGAATGAGAGATGTTGACGAACATACAGGATGTTACACACCCCAGCTCACAGTAGGAAAAACTAGAGCACCATCGGTGAAGAGGCTCATACCTCAACAGCCGGATGGTACCATATATGTATCATTATGACAAATCATGGGTACCACTGAGTATCATTATACCAAATCATCAACATTGTACAAGGGAATCTACTGAATGACAGATGGTCATTAACATACAGGATATTACACACCCCAGCTCACAGTAGGAAAAAAAAAAAAAAAAACCCATCCTTGCCAGATATGTTACAGAGGCTAAGGCCCTTCATACCTGGACTATTGCGATCGAAATGAGGGCTCAGTAGGTGTATTTTACCGGTGACTATCTGGACGTTATTTTCCTTCAGTGTCTCCGATGTTGACAGGCTGGCCTCTATCAAGGCACGGGCTTGGAGAGGACCTGGTTCAAGACGAAAAGGAATGTTGGTGTTCACTACTAGAACCTCATAATACTCATTAACAAGTACCACTGCACTGAACGTGTGTATCCGTCCGGTGCTGACTACCGGCTGCTGCGTAAGACGGATATAGGTGATTCTATGAATATGGGTACCAGTAGGTTTGGTCTCCCACCTTACGTTGTGACATTGGTCATCTTTAGACTGGCAGGACAAAAAAGCATTAAAGTAGTCAAAGATGTTCCAAATCACAAACTTTAGTGGTGCGGTACATACTCTCAAATCAACAAATTCAGCCATTATCATTGTGACCTTGTGTGCTAAAGGCTGATTTTATCCCCCATGCAAACGGACACCAAGTGGTGAAACATGTTGTATTTTTTTTTGCATAGTCTGCCAGGAAACTGCAAATTAAAAATGAGTAGAAAGATGTATCTTTAAGACCTTTCATAGTACTGTGAGCGAGCGTTCAGTTTAAAAAAAAATCGAAACTGCACAGAAAAGCAGTGTGTTATTTCCCATTGTAAAACTATGTGTAAATTCTTGTTGTCCAACTTCAAATAATTACTGTTCATTTAATTACAACAGTCTATAATTACAACTATTCTGATATACTTCAGTTTCCCCTTATACAGTTACTACTAGAAAATGCTTAGTTTGACAACTTCAAGTAAATATGCATAGTTGATTCTGCGAGCAAATGTTCACTTAATAAATTGGGACACCAAATGTTATCCCACTTTCAAAAAGTATGTTTTTCAAATATAATCCGCATTATTACTGTAGTTCCGTTCCATAGAAGGTCACCCAGAATACCATCTAAAATGTTGCGGACCCTCTTCTCAGGAAAGTAAGTGATAGTTTTGATGGTTTTTTAGAAAATCTGACTTTGGTGTCCTGTCTACATTGTGAAAATTGAAACCTTTCTTAAAAATTTCCTTTTTCAAGTTTTGACGTTTTTTGCGTGTTTCAAGTGGGTGGGCACACGTAATCTGAAGTAGGACCATTTGTTGCTAACCTTTTAGTTCTCAACATGAAAAAATTTGAAATTGTCACAAATCGTACCCCTTATTTTACGGAATCGTCTTTGTACCTCCTGTAATATATGCAGAAAATTACCTCACACAAACCCTAGCCAATCAACAATACACCATTGAATGATCGTGAATGTTCTAGCCCTATTATCTGTGCACTATTTGCCATGGGATGTATATATTCATCTTCAAATTGCATGGAAATCAACTAAGTAAAACCAGGGCGGTGTTCTTGAGCTTACTGCGTTGGTTGAAGGACTTGAAGGAGGAAGTGGGACTTGTGATTTAGAAAGACCCCACAAATATGATGAAGACACTGCCATGTCTGGATTGCATATGCTTCAAGAAGAGAAGAAAAGGAATGCATTGCAAATGGCACAAATATCAATGAGTATGTATGTGGTCAATCTCTCTAGTAGGAGATAAACTGGAAATACTCCTCTGAGTTCCTACCTGGTACAACAACACAGAACTCTGTTCCCCTTTGTCTGGAGACATTGATAATAAATATGTACTCAGGGCGCTTATTGGCGGGAGGAAGGGTGGCCAGAAACTTGAGAGCCTCTGATAGGCCTCCAGCTAGAGAATGCTGTGAAGTAATATTTAAAAAAAAAAATGGAGAACTTATGATCTTAGCACGAACAAAGACAAGCAAAATGGAAACTGATGCATTTGCGAATAAATTAAAAAAAAGGATACCTTGTGTGGATAAAAGATTATTACAAACTATCAGCAGTAACTACCTGAGCTAGTAAGATGGTCGCCGAGCCGTTAGAGGCACATATGGAGAGTTTAGCTAGAAACGGTAGCTGGGCCGGAGCTACGACCGATATCGCCTGACTGTCACTTGAATTGTTCACCTTGGTATCTTGTCTTGCCCTCAGTAAAGTAAGGTCAAATTCCTCACGACTGGGAATCCTCGAACCTAACGGCAGGAGAATGGGATTTTACAAATGCAAACGAAATTGGTTGGCATTTCTTATTCATTTACATTAAATACCGACCACAAATAGAACAGAATGATAATTAATATTTTCACTCATTCATTCGTCCATTTTGTTTCACTTCTTCACTCAATAGTTTCACATTTCAGCAAATCAAATAAATGGTGACGTAGGTCTCAAACAGTACATACACATGGTGAAGGAAAGTGTGAAGGGAAGCAACTCCATACGGACTTGACAAAGTAAACTCCCTACAATACCCCCACCCTTCCCCACAGGGGAAAAAAAACCTCCCCCTCCAGGACAACAGAGTTAAAGACGATACATCGTAAACTAACAGGACAGGGACAGATAAGTCACAATCTACAACCAAATGAGACAAAACATGACTCAAGTACAGTACTTTGTTTCCCTACAAAGAGTGTTACAGAGTTTAGTCCTTGCTAAACCTAATACTTATTTTAAACACCACAAGGGATGAGTGAAACATGTGCCAAACACATCAGCTCTTGTCAATCAACAGAGACGGAAAATGCTCCCAAGATGGTGAGTTTGTCAAATCTGATTTTTCTTAAATACGTTTGTATGTCATTATTTTGCTAAATGCCTTCATAATTAATTAACAATATGTTCATAAGTAATTGTAGTTATCATTTGGGTGACACGGAAAAAGGGGGGACGACAATAATGATACATCAGGTCTTGGAGGGTAATTATTTTACGATGGTAAGCGACTACACAAGTGTGAAGGAACCCTGAGGCTTATATATTACAATTTCAAATTGGCAGACCATCAACCTTATTTTACAATTTTGGATCAACATGTGTAAAATTTTTCATTCGGTCAATGCAGATGGGAAAAACTTAGATCACTCCCTGACCATCTTACTGTGCCCCTGCAACGGATCGAACCCCAACCCGTCGGCTCATTGCTTCAAATGCCATCACATTTACCCACTTAGCTACAGCACCGGTTGAAAATGAAAGTGGAGCTGCAGCAGTTGATCGATTCGGCTGCGCACAAACCCCACAAACGGTTTTAGCAATCTTTGGCATTCCTCTTACCTAACTGCACCAGATACTTTATAAGGAGAAGGATGTTGGCTTCGAAGTTCAACGCCTGGTTGTTCTGAACGTTCAGGAGACTGACGAGAGGGGGAGGCAGCTGGAGTAGAGGAACCATGCTGTCACGAAACAGCGGGCTGACGAAGACGTCGACGATGTTGCCGTGGAAAACGGGGATGGCGCCGGAGCAGTCCAGGATGACGACTTTGGTGCCGCAGGCCTCTGCTAGATTTGGAGGGACGAAAGTACAATCTTGAGCGTTGGAGGACAGCGGTGGGGGAAGAAAGTGGGGCAGTGGCAAAACAGGAGGTGGGACCATCCTTTTGGCTGGAATGACTGGAGGTTCTGCAAGAGACGAAATGTGAGTGATTGATTAAAAGTCGGCTCTTCCGTTGGTTTTCTACTCAATTCATCCGATCGACTTCGCATGGATTGATGTAAATTATTGCTAAGATGAGTGCAAGTGATGGAAGCCAACTTCAACACTACACCATTATGTAAGTTTCTGTTAATTCACTCGTACAAACCATGGTGAGAAGAATTGTCTCTCTCGATACATTATATGTGTTTGTCTGGAACATTTCCTGGCCAACAAAAAATCAAAATTTTTAAACCAGTAACACATGATTTCATATCATTTCTACAAAATTTCAAAACTTTTCCAGGCCTGGAAAGTGGAAATTAAATTTAATGGCTTTTCCAGACCAAAGAACATTGTTTTACCGTACCAGAGGTCTTCCTGAGGGCATCTTCATCGACACTATGAAACCTGTGTCGCTTCTTCGGAGGCTGCTTCAGGTCCCTGTTGTTGTCCGTTGCCACGGTGACTTGAGATTCTGGTACCACATCATCTTTTCCTTCTCCCTCGGCCTTTGGCTTAGGAGAGTTGGATCTTGTGGAGGGCGCGCTCTCTGAGTTAGGGTGCGAAGCTGAATGTTGGGTTGAAAGCAGACCTGGTGGAGGTGTCAATGAGCGGACCTTGAGATGCGATGAATCTGTGAGGTTTGTAGAGGTAAAGGTTAGGCCAAATTCTGAAAGATCTGAGGGTGAAGCAAGTTTTACTCCAAAGTAGGTAAACGAGAGGTACATCAATACACCACCTACAAAATATTAGCTAATCTCGGTCTGTCATGAGAAGGTTTGATCTTTCACCTGAAAACCACGAGCAGCTTGGAACAAACTTCTACTGATAAACTTAAACATCTTCAGGAAGATCAGAACGGGAGCTAAGTGAATATAAACAGAGCTACCTTCAATTCATCAAGAAAAGAAGGTATCTTTAAATTTATCATGAGGTAATTTGGAGTTTAAAGACCCTTTGAGCCTATCAACCACTATATTATTATTCTTTTTTTTATCACAACCTGTAACTTAATTCAATCAGCAAACTGACATGTCAACACTTTATTCAAAGTAACCACTAATAGCAATACATTTTATCGTGACTGGATTCAACATGACCGTTACTGGCTCCAATTACATTAGCTTCCTAATCAAGGTGGATATGCACGCCAAATATACAGTTCAGCTGAACCACAAAATCTTTTTAAGACTTTTAACTTCTCCTCACCATACCTGATTGTCAGTCTTTACAAAAAAAAATCCCTACGGGCATACATGATGGTGGTGTTTACCAACGTACGGTTCATCAACACCACCAACATCATGGTACTATCAAGCAAATGACCATGACATTTGGATTTACCTTGAGCGGTTGGCCGAAGACATATGCCAAACACACCAACAACAAAACACATGAACAAACAAACCCAAGAACTGATACACTGTGTTACGTTCACAGAAGGATCTGACAACGATCCATAAAACAGATGTTGATTCCTGTTCAATGTAAGATGCACAGATCTGCATCAGATAGCAAAATACCTTTCATCTGTTCTTTATCTTCCATATCATCTGAAGAATGTCCATCTTCTTCCAAGTTCCTCTTATTCTCTACAAGTGCCAAATAAGAAACACCAAATTTCTGGATTATTTTCTCTCCAAAAGTCTCTTAAATCTGTAATGGGATTCAACTCCAAATGGCATTCAGACATGTGGTCAACATTATCGGGCTCCTGTTGAACAGTGTAACTACTTCAGAATAGCCGAAGGACAGTTGGTCAAAGAAATAACTTTGGAAGTTGACGGGCCCACGGAGGATGAATGACAACCTCATGTGCCATGAAAATTGTACCTGATGAATATGCATCAAGAGAAGGATGAATCGAGTATGTGATTGTAGGCTGTTCACTGCAGTGGACCAAAAAGAGTGACTTTGGATAAATGTTTGACTTCTTTCAATATGGTGCGAGAGAGAGTCTTTTGCACAATGAAAACTGAGTGATAAGTTTATGTTATCACGCGGACGAGGAATTTAGGCGTTGGCCAATTTGACCGTTGGACTTCCAGAATAACTAAAAGGTGCTAATACTCTGACTTACTGACTTATCACACTGACAGGGAGCATTAAAAAGCAAGACAAACACACACATACACAAGGACATATCTAGACTATAACTTGAATGGCGGTGAGGCTGTTCAACATCAGCAAGTGATTCATCATATTGCGAGATATCTTAAACACTAAAGAGGTACCTTTCCATGGGATGAGAGGTCCTTTGACCCAGTGGCCTTGTTTGCTGGGGACGACATAGTACTTCAAATGCTTCTGTTTCTTAGCTTGCGACATCACCTTCAGGTTGACGTGATGAGCGAATTCTGTGAAATACCGGAAACCTTTCTCCCCGCATCCCACGCAACTGCCGCTGAAACCTGCGGGAGGGAGGAGAGTCCAAGGTCAAACCAGAAAGTCAAACGTTAGATTACTGCGGCAACTCCTTGTCATGCAACATGTAAATCTTAAGCACACTATGGTTCCAGATGAAAACTGAAACTGACAGGTGGAGTGAGGCGGGTACAGAACTCAGAGTGGTGATCCTTGTAATCATATTTTAAAGTACACTGCGACTTCTTTTTATTGCCTACGATCTTTGACTCATTTCTCTGTTGCTCCACAGATTCCTAATTCACTCATTAAGGGGAAATAAGGAGTTTGTTTTACAGAGAAAGTCGTACTTTTAAAACTGATATTTCTGGACACAAAATAATAGATTATTCAAAATATGGAATGGAGATGGCCTTTTTTTTTTTAGAAATGTGTTTCCCACAGACAGGAATTTGGTTACTTGTTGTTCAAGATTAAAGTTGCTGATACGCAAACTTTCAAAAATTCAAAGTGTGTATCTTTGGTGACTCATCCTTCACATAATGTTTTGATAAGTTGAAGCTTTTGCAGATGTTAATTGGTGAGAATGAACGGTTTAACAATGATTCAAGCTACAGTATTTTGTCTGTATGCCATGTCTGGTGAACTTGAAATGCCATATTTTTCTTTAAAACAATTCTTGATAAAGGTTATGGAATGATCTCCCAGATGACATTACCATCAAAAGAGTCATTTGATGTTGTTTGAAACAACTTAAGTCCGATCTTATTGCAAAGTATCTCTTTGGCTTGCAATCATATATACAAGAAAAAGAAAACAGGGTGAGCAGCTTCAGTTCTCACAAGAACATCTGATTCTCACTAGAACAACTGACTTTTAAATAGATCCTGTATTCTACTTTTCCAGGAACTTTCATCACATTCCACTAAAAATACCATTTGCAAGGTTCACTGAATTCAAAGGATCCACCCCACAATTTATGGTTCACTATGTTTTCTATGCAGGATTCTAGTGAATCTTAACTACAGCAGTACAAGTTTCTGAGATGCATCACACCGGAAGACCACGAAGAATCCTTTGGACTGTCAGTGACAACCTAACATACAAACACATGCACACAGTCTGCTACTTCTACATCAAATGACCTATTTCCACTACTTTAAGTAGGATGTGCTGTCACTGCTGCATTTTCAAACTGCAGAAGAGGTCTGACCAAACTTTTTTGAGTTGTAAAAAGTGACAGAAACTACCATACCATGGTCTGTTTGTCCAAAAATCACAAAATTCTAAAAAAAAAATGCTTTCCCATGACAGTTCATCATGGTTACTTGTACAAAAGTCCTGTATACCTGTTCCCAAAGGCCCCGGTTCTGCTAAATCTCTATTCTATCAAAATTGACACTCTAATTACAGAAATTCTTTCTCAAAGAAATGTGGTGTAGATACTGTTTGCCAGGTTGGTATCACATGGAAGAGAAAGATGGAAGACCAACAATAAAGGCAACTATTTTTCACCGACAGCAAGTACTGCTTTATGAGACTTCTAGTCTACCACAAAAGTGGAAAATCCGTTGGCGACAGGTGACATTCCACTACTGTCAAACACCTACCATTAAATCACCAAAGAATGTTACCAGGGATCACTTTTTACCAAAATTAGTGTCTGTCAAGTCACACTTCCTGTGACATAGCTACGACCAAAAGCTTATGGTGCATGAGGCAGATGAGTTTTTGAATGTTAGTTTAGGAGGATCGTACCACAGTATTTGTTTTTATTGGTAACTGTGTAAATAGTGAACATGGGTCAAAGCAATGCAAGGCCAGAGAAACATAGGAACTCAACTCAACTTTCAGTAAAGCTTGAACTATGGATGACGTGTTTGGGATACACCTTTGAGGGGATATGTCTTCTTATTATATTCTGTTCATTGTAGTGTGGATTGAGTGGTAAAGGTATATTAGGACATACACATACCACATGCTATGCATGAGAAAGGCTGCAGAGTGGGCAAATCTTCACACCAGGACAGAAAGGATATCAACCATTCCCACAGATCTAAATATGAAACACACAACTAACATACTGAACCAAAAAGCTGGCATAAAACTTGATAAAACATGGTAACGATTTTGATCACTTCTCCCTCAAAAAATAAAACCGTACCAGGGGATCAGGGTCACACTGCAAGCGTGTGCATCATGACGAAAGTGGACACGGATTGAGACACAGAAATATTACCGATGGTGGGATTTCTGACATGTGTTTGCTCACCTAGCAGGGCCTGGTGACTGGTAGCATCTGGCAGAAACCGCACGTCAACAGCGGCTACCAGTATCTGGTCAGACTGGAAGGGAATACCCACCAAAGTGAACCCTTTTGCCACATCTATTAACTTGAGACTGATCTCTGACAGCCTAATGTCACCACCGGCTTGGCAAAACCCTAGAATAAAGACAACAACAGAAATTAATTATTATAAAACAATAACAACAAGTGTAAAGAGGGGTAAAGCTTTTTTTTATGAACGGCCGTAATTGGTACTGATATAAATCAATTTTTGCTTGTCACCCACCGGTCAAAATAACAGAACTGATTGACAATCTCTGGAATTATGCAAGAACATCACAAATCTCATCAGCTGGTCTGCTGATGAGTTTGAGAAGGCAAGGTCATAAAGGCAGTAAACTAATTTGAAATGATCTCCGAAGATGAGCTGTCACTATGGAGAAAAAGAATTTTCTTCTTGGATGCCCTGTGAAATGAATGATTTGATCCTAGAAGCACCGTGACCACTCACTTCAACCCACTGAATATTCATCTAAATATGCAAATATGTTATGCACTTATTTACCTGTCATCACATATATTTTTCAGCAGACTGATTTGATTGGTGTACCTTCTGTTAGGTGGGAGGGGCTTAAATGTTTTGAATGATACCCAGAGAGTACTTGGATTCTTCAAAATAATGTGGCAAATTTTATTTAGCGAAAAGGTATCATCCGCAGTTTTTCTCCCAAATTAGTAATGAGACTACTGATGTAACATTTATGTTGAAATAAGTAAATTTTAATGATAATATTTAGTGCAATCATTCCAAGTGGACAGAGAAAATCATTCTTTCATTTCTTGTCTGTAACTTATGTTACTACCTTTATCCATCTTTTCAAACAGCTGTTCTTACATAGAGTACAGGTACGTGTCACGATTCTTTACACTGTCGCTAAATGTTACCATTCAACTTCTAAGGCTGTTTTTAGGGTTTACAGATCTATAGTATAATCTTTGAAGCTGAAGCAATATTAGATGTGACCTTAAACTTGTTCCTGTTGGTTGTTCACAGCCAGCACCCTTCTAAAATGTTTCTGCTGCCTTCAAACCTCAGATATAATCAGTTGACGATTCACCTACGGTGAACATGATACTTTAAAAAAGAAAGATTGAAGATAGAGAAAAAAAAGAAAGGAACAACCCAAAGAGGGTAAAATTGTCACGTTTTGAGGAAAACATTGCAGTGTATTGACTATCCAAAAATGTACCAGTTAGAGGAATTGCAGCAACTTTTAACAGTTCAACATCAAATGATCACTGTGTTTCTCCCACTCAGTCAGTTACCCACTCTTTGCCTTAAAGGTGCTTCATCTACACTATGGAAATTTGGCATTGCATTCTTCGGACTTATCTACTAAATATTTATTTTTATTTAAGTTCTTCACAAGTTTGACCACTAGTATGAGTGAATTATCTCTGACTTACAATATTGTCACAAAGTGATCACACGAACAACTGCCCACATTTTTTTCGATTATCTAACTTTGCCTTTTCCCCATAACCACTTGCAATTGCAGGGACATGCAGGAAGACTTCATCTGAGTTTTATCAAGTCCATTGTCAAAATGCAAAGGGGCTTATTGAGTTGATACCGTTTACTTTGTGACGATTTTGATGGGAAAGCATTGAATGTCGATACCACAGATTATCCTCATTAGTCTTGCACCTGTATCTATTCCTGCAGTTACTGAAAATGAGAGAAAATTGTAGTACTTTATAAACACAAGTTGCCTGCAGCTAATTAAAAGAGTCTGGTCACAGATTTGCAATTTGTGATTTTGAACTTTGGTTATGCTACACAGTTGCTTCCATTGTGGGTCAGCTTTTCAGAATTTCTTAGTTTGACCATTTACCATCAATCTATGAGAAATACTCAAAGGTTGTAATGTAATATCATGAATTTTATGAAACAACTTAATGAGCTTCTTTAAAGGTTGTGTGACATGCTTTAAGAGAAGAGCACCTTTCATTCAGAAGCTGCACAGTAAAACCCTGAGTGAAAATCCGTCAGAATTTTGTTTATATCTTGTACCGTTTTTGAGATATGAGTTTTCAAAGTTTGAGAAAAATGCAAAACTGAGGACATGGGGTGTTGCACAGTGTCATTATTTCTTTTGTTAAGCTTAAATATTTTGCCTGTTTATTACTTAATTACTGAGTTTCACACTGGTGAGTGATATCAATATTTTTAAAGAAGAAAATACATGCCGAGTAAACAAAACCCTCATGTACAAATCTCAAATGTCCTCAAAATAAAGGTTACAGAAACAAAGGAGTAACATAAGACAAATTATAGGAGTCCATCTCTTGACATCACAAATTTGCGTACTTAGCCAATGTTTATTCAGGATATATCCATGAGGCACTTAATATGCCTGTAAACTGGTCAATCTTTGACGAATTTTGATGGAATTTGTGGCTACTTTTTTATACTTCCAATGCTGAATGCACCCAATACTCCAAAATGTCATTTTCATGCCACACGACTTTTAAAGGATGTTTCCTGCACTTAACGTGGTAAACATTCTCACATCAACTAAATATACTGTAAATTCATCAATAAACTAACTCAAACTCAGAGGTTTCTTTTGTGAACCTACCAACATCATGACAACCTCCTAGGACTGCTGGTCTCATCAAGTAGCCATGTGGTTCAGCATCTGACCTTGATTTAACCTCTGAATCACATGGGTGGGACGAGGGGGATGTCTGACTGTGGTGGTGCCCTGGGCTGGTGGTCGCTCGTTTCTCCACCGGCCTCGGTGGTGGAGGTTGCACCTGGCGTAACAGCGGTGGTAAACCGTGCGGTGGATACTGGCCTACAGAAAAACACGAGGTTCTCAAAGGCATATTTTACTGACAATTGAAGTGGTTCTTAAATAAGAGAGAATAATATTTTACTGCAGGCATTGCAAACTTGATGTGAGTATCTTGTAAAAGACTTGATATATTGGCTTTTGAAGACAGGATGCTCAGGTCAAGAAAGAGTTCCATTTGCCTCAAGGTTACCAGAATGCAATCTAACAGTGACAAATTATTGCAAGAAATGTTTGTTTTTCTCTGATACTGAAGTCCTCCGTTTAACCTTAAAATCTGACACAAGTGAAAATAAACATTGGATATATTGCAGATCTATATCAAAATTAAGGTCACTTGTCTGAATCTACAGTATCTAATGTTTCTTTCAGGACAGTCAAGATTGTAAAGAAATGAAAAGGATATTCACATAGTTGTGTGTGGGTGACATCACAAATTTCCAAAACTGCGATGAACCATTTTAAACTACATAATTCTTTAACAAGACCCTGATGGGCTCTGCGGTTCCTTGCGTGGAGATTATTTTAACTGTAGTCCTTCAGTCTTAACCAAGGGTAATCCACAATTTTATCACATCCCAAAAAAGAATGCTGATCAATCAAAGGCACTGACTACCATAGAAATTGCGAAGGTGAAAAGAATTCCTCACCACTGTAACATATAATTTGTAGAAAAACTATCGCTTTGCAAAATGTAGTAATTTATGGCCTATACCGCCCATTCTGAAGTTGGACCCACAAATGTTGGACACTGCAATGGTTTCCACTACCACTATGCCAGTTTGACAAACGTTTCCACACTGTAAAGCAAAATATGCAAAAAGAAAACATTTTGCATGACTTCATGAAATGGTCCATGTGGGACCAATAATCCTGAACAACCTGAAGGAACCATTATCATAATTGTAATGTGACACTATTTCAACTGAATACCATACAATCTGTAGGAGAAGAGGCTTTTAGCATTATTTCATAAAATGGTTCATATGACCCGTTTGGACCTTGAACCCCAAAATTTGTAACACCTTAAAGGCACCACTACCATAATGCATTCATATACAAAGTATTAATTTTGTCCCAGCTTTATAACTTGGGATATCCTGTTAAAAAGGTTTTCAAAATTTTGCCACCAGTTCAACAAGATGACCTTTGACCTCCACCAAAATTAATAGAGCACACCTTCTCACTAAGATAAACACACATACCAAGAGTGACTTTCATCCAACTTTCCCCTACTGAGTCAGAGCATACTGAAGCAAGTGCCACAAACACGCAAGCACACACCCGTTTAGGGCACCGATCGGGGACATGAACTTTTCCTAATGTAAATGGGGATATCCCCACTTTGCATATGATGTCCCCAGTAAGTGGTATTTAGTCTTGCATTTATCCCCGATTCACGCAAGAAACAGGATTGTGTGTATAATATTTTACACACATACACCCCTATACATAATAGGTAATTGGGGAAAAAGTTAGATTCACCTATAAAGTTGAGGGCGCATATCTGATAACCCAATTTGCATTATGTTAAAATATCTAGAAATTTATTTTAACTTTCTTACTTCTCTTCTAAACTTTTCTGTGAAATTCATTCCACCAAACACAAATTGCATAATTTGAAGAGGGTATACAGTATATATACTTAACTCACCTGGCAACAGAAACCTTTGTGGCAAGTAACCAGGAGCAAGAGGTGATGGAGGTAGCCTCGGCGACAACATGACCCCCTGTAGTGATGTGGGTGCATGGACAATTGGAATGGGTGCCGCTACAGGGGGCAATGAGGGAACAAGTCTGGAACAAGAACAAAGGGGAACAATGCGGCTTGCAACTGGTTCTTTATACTCAATAGCTCTTGCATACACGACACGACAGATTTCAAAAGGCACTACTTTTCGAAAAAGCATTCTTGGATACCACATGGTACAGTATAAGCTGTGGATGAAGAGCAACATACAGTATCCACTGGATTCACTCGATACGGAGAACTGTACGCACAGCATCTGCCCTATTTTGTAGCTACAGTACTGTACCAGATCGGACCGATGCGATCATAGAGACAAATTGCACATTCTGTACTTACAGTAAAAAGGCACAATGTTGCATGTTGTTTTGCAGGAAAAAAAAAAAATTGGTTTTCAAGACTGATGTGATAGGCCTAAATGTACACAAAGTGATAGACTATTCAATATACAGGTAATTCAGGACGGAAATGAGTTTCTCACAAATTGAAATTCAGCTGTTTGTTGCTGAATAATAACTTATTCACCTAAATTTCAAAACTTTCAATAAAGCTCTTCCACATACTCATCTCATGCATAATGTTTTGAGGAGACAAAGCTATTCCTAATGTTTAGTAGCGAGACTGAATGGTTCAGTGACGATTAAAAAGCTATATTCTTTGCATGACGTGTTGGCTGTGTTCACGATAAGGTGCGGGATTGCAGGAACCCGCATATCGTCTCCTCGATCCTGCAAAAAGGGAAAATCCTGAACACTTTTCCACAGCTGAGGTCATACCTGTAGCTACAATTGTAAATATACGCAATAAATTGCAATAGAATCTTTACCAAGTGACAACTCCTCCCTTGATATTGGAAATAAAGACAGGGATTTCCCTCCAAAGGTCAATTCCTTAGTGTGAATACTGCATGTTGGTGCATTAAATAGCAATATTTCCTTCAAATCTGCAATCCACGACTTTGAGACGTGTGTTCTTGATGTCACAGAATGTTGCAAAAAAAAAAGAAAAAAAATGGCAAGGTTACAACTGGGAGTGCCTGATACTGTAAGTGTATTTCAATCCTATTGAAGCCCACAACTATAGAAAAGATCATAACAACACCATGCCTTTAAGTTCAGTGTCAACAGTATTGGGAGTAGATCTAAAAGATGTAACTCTATTCACAGCAGATGACAATAGCACATGACAATGTTGCGGTTATGATCTTCCATCTCTGATAAAATATGCCAATTATGCGATGAACCTTGGCTCCCCTTCCCTACCCCTGGACTTTCCCAAATGGACTGCAGTACTGAGTAAACTACAATCAACATTTGGTATGTATGCAACCTCACCCTAACTTCCCTCCCTCCTAACTTATCTTTCAAATCAAACAATATCTACAGTAGCTACACCTCTACTAATATACAGTATGGCTGTATCACTCTCATTTCAGTGAATTATTTGGAACGATCACGCAGGGTAAACACGAATCTTGGTAAATGTAGCACACAAAGAACTTAACCGGTACGTGCAAGGAGGCAGGTGAGTAGATACCGTACTGTACCGTAGGTACCGTACTGT